>VZTI01001451.1:448966-514886 GCA_013397865.1 Struthidea cinerea
CGCCATGTTGGTTTTCCTCACGTGTCCTCACTTTTCCTTTTTCTCTGACTTGGAAGAAAGCTGGTGTCTGTAAGTTGTGATCGAGAGCTTGATCTCGTCCGGGCTCTGCATCGGGGAATTGCTCGCCATGTCTCTCGCTGCTGGCCACGTGGTCCCTGCCAGCACCGCAAGGCCGGCCCCGACCGCGTGGTCCCCACCGGCACCGCCGGGGCAGCTCTGGCCTCGGGACAGCCTCGGCCGCTCGGTCCCGGCCTCGGGAAGGCCCTGGCGGGATGGGCCCCGGCAGCCACCTCACCGCCCCATGGGAGAAGAAAAATAGAGCTTCCCGCGTTTTTTTTTCTTTCTTACATTGGTCATCACAGAGGCGTTACCAACCTGTCTAATTGGGCTAGTAACCTGCCCATCATCAGAACCTTCAGCGATTGGCTCTGTGCCAGGCAACGTAGAAACTTCGAGCAGCTTGCTCCCGCCCACCGAAAACGAGGCTGTTTTTAAACTAGCACAGCGTCATGAAGTGAAGGTGAGATATATGATTATATCAATAATAACATTACACTTAAGGTATTTTTTGAAACTGGCTAATTTACTTCTGTTCATGTTTCAAAGCCATCCATGTACCAGACAGAAATTTTTCAGTTATTTATTTATTGACAGAGGAATACCAATCAGGTACAAGACTTGCAAATTGTTTCTGAGTTCATCGCTTTCAATTTAAAAAAATAAAAGCTAAATAAAACAAAACTTTTCGCACTTTTAAGACAAAACTGATTTTTATTGTAACACTTCATTATAAAATTGACCTGTTTTAACAACAAAACCCTCACAGGCTGTACGTTTCAGGTTGAAAAATATGTTTCTCTCTTTTAACTTAAAATTATTTAGGAATGGGATTGTTTTGTGTGGGCAAAGAAATACCCAAACCAGTACTTTGTCAATTCCTTCCAAACTCTTTTTCAAAGCATTTTTTTTTTAATTATTTTTCTTTTTTTCAAGTTTCTTCAGCTTCTTATGAAAAAAAAATTTCATGAGCTTGGCTTTTATTTTTAGGTTAATCAATCTGATTGGAAAATTGCATTAACTTCTGTGAAAAATTTCCTTTCATTATGAAACCAGATGAAACAATGATGCCTTAGGTTTTAACTTTTGTATTTTTTCAGGTTCTGTACTATTTAGTGTGTAGCTCTGAAGTTTCTTGTAGCCTGTTAACTTCTGCTCTCTCATGCTAGTTAGACACAACAAAGCCTCTCCAGGCCTGCTTCTCAAGGACACTCAGACCGTCCTAGGCCCAAAATGTGTAAACCAAAGTCTCTAAAGGGAGGGGCAATTACATCATTAAACTGAAGCTTTGATTGGAGAATTGACCCTGATATGTAAATGAACCAAACCTATAAAAGTGTGAAGAGCTCATGACCTGTGGTCCATCTTGGGGTCCATCTTGGCAGTAGCCTCTGGCTCCCCAGAGTGTACCTTTGAAGGCCTTCAAATAAATACCTACCTTTATTTCCTTATTCTGTCTAGTGTCTGTTTCTAGGAGGACAGTTAAGGCATCAATGCAGCCTGAGGTTTTATTCACAATCAAACTGGAATGAGAAGGGAAAAAACAGAGGTGAACTGGAAGAAAAGTCACAGTGGGTATATGCATAAAACTTGCATTGAATTAAAAGAAACAAGGCCCTGAAAAAGATTAAAACATATCTTGTCAAATCAGACTGAGCTTTATAATCAAAATACTTAGTCTTATGATGTAATAACCATCTCATTTCATGTTTGGGGAAGTTGGGGTTTATATTTTGGAGCAGGTGCCAATGTCATGCTTGAGCAATTTTTAGATTTGTTGCAATTTGGAGGACTGTGAACTAGGCAGGGCTGTTGAGCCCAGCATAAACAGCATCAGAGCTATCAAATCTGGAAATTCCCTTTCAACAGAAATCATTCAAAGTTCAGGAACATTACTGTTGCATTCGAATTGGGTCAGTTTGTCATGAGAGAGCTCTAAGAGAGATTATATCATTTCCTGACATTAAAAACACACATTTGAGTTCTTTGATGATAGCGGAGTTGATCGGTTTCGGAGTGTTTCAGCATTTTGGCATGCCCATAACATGAGGATATATCACTAACACTGCAATGAAAGAATGAGGCTTAATGAAATTTAACCTTCTAGAAACTCTGATTGGGAAGCAAAGCATTCACATCTTAATACTTGCCTTTTATATCTAGCAAGGGGGTTTTGGAGGCTGCACTGGTTGTTCATACCAGGAAAAGAATGCTTCTTCTTCATTTAAAAAAAAAAAAAAATCAGATTTGCAAGTGAAGGCTTAACATTTGTGTTTAAATGTTGTGTCTTCAGAGAAGATATATTGCAATTCCTCAAATCTAAAAAAAATTCCAAACACACAGTTACAGATGTAAGACTTTAAAAAAGTCCATAACATCTGAATGTTGAATATTTCTGATTTTTTTTGGATATCTGTCTGCAATTTTTACTATATTGTTATTTTTTTCTAAATTGGTGGCTTCAGGTAGAAGTATATTTATACTCAAAATAAAGCAAAATAATAGTTACTATATTGGAATGCAGCAATTTTTACCTGCAGTTTTAAGAGAAGGTAGTTGGGTCCATGATCTACAGCCTGCCCTTAATTTTCAATTGGTTTGTTAATCTAAAGCATTCTAATTCTCCAGTGTATTAATTTCACAACAATTCACAACATGATATCAAATCAATTAGGAAAACTAGTCCAAATGGATTCAATCACATAAATAAAAAGATGTGTCCATACTTTTGCTTGTGTTTTGTTTATATGATGTGTCTCAATCGAAACTCTTCACATCTACAGGCATGTAGTTATAAAATTCCATATTCTACATATCTATGTCTATTAATGTTTATGCAAAAACATGTACCCTTTCTTACACAAATTATCTATAATTGAACCATAAATTTTTAGTATGCAAATTTTTCCCAGACAATTGATCCCAATAGGATAAAAAATATTAACCTTAATTTATTTCCTTATGCCTGACACATTTCAATATATAATCACATTGTTTTTCTTTAAATTAATGTTGTCTCCATACTGGTTTTCTCTATTTGCGGGTATTAATGAATAAATTTAAATTCTGAATCACAGGCATTTAAATTGGCTGAAGGAATAAATGTATAGCTACGTTCATAAATATATATCAAAACAGTCAAAGGCTTAACTATATATTATGTCTTCATGTGTATGCAAAATTTTCATTACTGTTATTGGGAGATAATGTGGGTGTTGTGAGGGCAGAATATATATTCCAGGCAGTATCCTGTAACATGTTTTTTTCCTACTAGTCCCATTTTTCCTTCTTTTTATGCTGTTTGCTACAGTAACACAGCATTTGAATTAGAATTTTGGGAACTTTAATGAAAGCAATGACAGAATTTATACCTTTATCTCAACAAAAAGATTTTGCAAGTTTCACATTTGTACTGAAAAACCAAAGGCACAGACCAAAGTATGTTTAGCCAGATGTTGATACCTAAATTGCAAATATCCATGTTTAAGCAGAGGAAGCCCTCCTGAATTTCTGTTTTATGATTAGGACCACATAGAATGATAACAACAACAACAACAAAAAAAAGGACATGGTTACTAATAGTGGTGGTGGTGGTAGCAAAGGGACGTTGACACCATGATGATGATGCAGGAAGATGCTCATGTGGCAGAGAAAAGCAGTTATCCTGTGGGCATGCTGCAAATCTGACAGTTGAAGGCCAAAAATAGATAATGTTGGAAATTTTTCTCAGGATATTTAATGCTTATTATGGAAAGTTAAGTAAAATTTCCTCTATGTTGATGAGCTATTCATAATTTTTGTTACCACTCTAGAAATCCCTATTTCTCCTGCCTGAATCCCAAATGACCCTTCTCTGGGCTTTCATCACAGCTAGTGCCAGGAGTCATTGAAGCATTTGCAAGTTCAGAACCTTTATCTGTATAAGAACCAGAGCCAAGGCAATTCCATTATTTTGTTAGTGTCTAGTGCTTTCCATACTTTTAATGTCATTCGGTTGTGCCTTCACTTCTCTTGAGAGAAAAGGAGTGAGAATGCATGAGACTGAGAAAGATGTTCCCCTCACAGTGAAAAAGTCCGTGCAGAACGTCCCACAGCCCAGTTTCAAGAAATGAGTTGTGTTCTCATTCCTGCTGGGATGTGTGTATAGCACGGTGACAAATGAAGTGCTAAGTAGCTATGCTTAGCCAAGGAAGAAGGCATTATTATTCGCTGTGAAATGCGTTAGAGGAAAATTATTTAGAAGAAACATCCGAATAAAACAAAACAAAGCAAAACAAAACACACACACACACACACACACACAAAGAAAAAAAAGGAAAATAAAAGCCAATCACCCCACAAGCCAGTAAGAACTTCTCTAATACTAGATGTGTATCACTGGTGGGTACACTCACAGTTCCCTTATTTTGTGTCCCAGTCATTACTAGGAGGCAAGAGCATATGTACTTGGAGAGGGTGGATCTGCAGACTGTAAACTTTTGGGTAACCTAAATGCATATTTTATCCCTTGACTTCTAATCAGCTTCAGATGACACACACATCTATTTAATTATTTTTCAAGGTGAACGATTTTCCTATCAATTGATGATTAATAATCTCTAATTGGAAAAGGAAGAAAATGTAAGTGAAATTAAACACACTCTTTAACACCAGAAAGGATCTCTGGTATTGAAATACTGAGGCTCTTGATCTGCATACAGCATAAAGCAAAAGGCAAATAGATGAACTAAAGTCACATTGGTTCTAATGATGCTTAAGGCTGTGGTTAAAAACATGCTGTTATGAGGTAGTACTGGGTAGTTTTATTTGTTAAAAACGCAATAAAAGTATTACTGACCTTATTTAGGACTGATCTCTACAGCTCTATTAGATGCAATAAACAAAGAATTAAAACTAAGGAGAAAAAAATGGAGGTAATGGTAGAAATATTTCAGCATTGTTTTGTATTCTGTAACAAACTGCAATGTGTGCAAGAAACAGTGGGATAGGTCCTGGTGCAACAGAATAATATAATTTATTTGGAAGAAGTGCCAAGGGAAGGCAGCATTCTCATAGAAAAGTGTAGATTTGGAGGAACCAACTAGAGTTTTAAACTAGCAAAAAAAAATGCCCATACAATTTCTTGTATCTATGCCTTGCTTTGGCCATTTTGTTGTGCTCCTGGGGAAATGAGTGTGTTTTGCTTATAATAGATAGACCTTTTGGGGGTTTTTTAGCCTATGTTTCCTCACGAGATCTTGATCTACTAACTGTGGCATCAGTCTCTAGGGCAACATATGCAAATAAGCTACAGTAGTCTCTTGTCTACAGTACTGTCATATTTCATTTTGAAAATTATATGAAAATATATCTCTCACAGAAAAACAGTCCTTGCATTCCCTTATTTGTGAATTGCATGCCAGAGTGCTCCCATTAGACATCAAGTGAAGAACATCTCCAAGAGATAATGTATGTGTTTATACCAAATATCTCAACATTGTTCAGCTTGAAGAATTCTTAGTGTGTTCTCTGGGCTGGAGACAGATGTTATGGGCAGTTCATTGTGTAGACTTGGGCTAGATCCCTTTCAACATGTTAAAAGGATTATTCCCGCCTTTTATTTATGTAAATAACAAATTTTTGGGTTGCTGTGTTCACTCTCCAAAGCTTACGGAAAAAAATAACAGGTAGAGGATGTGATGCCTTTTATTGGATTAAAGTGTATAATGTCTAGAAAAATACTGTTTTCATGAAAAGAAATGATTTCAAAGTCTTCAAGTCTGCACCAACCAACACTGATTCCATTGAGGCAACATTTTCTTTCCCTCCTTTAGAAAGGCTGCTTCTTGCATGGGCTCCAGTCCTGCTCTAGGACAATTTTCTCAGCCCAGAGCTGACTTCCAAGGATTTATTTGCAAGGTAGGAGATGATTCAACCCCCACACCTATTTCTTTGAGTTGGTTCATCTCAATGCCTTGTGTCATAGTTCAAATTGTGTATATTTGTCAGAAACACAACCCTTGATAATCCATCCCAAGGCCCTGAAGAAGGGAAATAGTTACTGAAGCACTGTTATGCCTTCAACAAAACTCCACTGGAGTACGATACAATAGTTAGAAGAAACTTTATTAAGACCACGATAATGACTAAAATACATTCCATATTTACTGATGTGGATCTTCTTGGCTAAGCTATGGGGAAAAGCACCATCAAAATAGATAAAGTCAGCAGTATTGGTGCTAGGGGAAATTGGTACCATACAACAACAAAAACTCTCAGGTGCTATGCACTATGTGAGATTCTGTTGGATGCTTTTAGCCAAACAATGGCAAAATATGTTTATCCTCTCTTGTAAATCTGTCCAAAGTTTGGGCTGACTTCACAAGAAGGTAGGATTTTCACTGTAAGCATGTCTACAGGATTGAAGAAAAACATTTTGTCAAACTTAGGTGTTGAGCAAGACATGGAAAAGGAAGAGCTTGAAATCATTCAAAATAAACTTAAGACGGACTTAGTTAAGAGTCTAACTTGTCCATTATATATGTGCACATGCCTTGCAACATGTTTATTTTGAAGCAAGGTGGTTAAAATTTTACATTAAAACCTTTGTTTTATGATATGCACTTCACTGCATTTCTCGCTTGCTATTTTCTAAGTTTTGAGTGCATGACTTTGAAATGTCAGGGTTCTTTCAAAAGGGTGTCTGTGCATGAAGGAGAAAGAGGCTAATTTCCTAGGTTTTTAATAAAGAAAACAGGAGAAAAACAAAACGTAAATTCCATTAGGTAGCAACTGAGTGGTATGCACAGGTACCCTTTCAGGCACAGCAACCTTTGCATCCATTGCAGAAACCTCTTGTCTCTTGAGTTAGTTTTGTGACTCCTGGGTGATGTTCTCATACTTTCTGCTGAGAGGCACTAGCAGATACCAAAATGCACATTTTCCCACTGGAGTTGCACAAAATGCTTACTGGTAAAAGTGGGATTTAGGAACTGTGAAGCTGTTCCATACATCTGTTCCATTTTCTCTAAGTGCTACTTGTCCTAGTATATGATCCCACATCTGACTTCCAAACCCTTGCTGAGCTGAATTTTCTCCAGTACACGCTGGGCTGTATCCTCCTTCAGAGAACCTGAGCTTAGCAATCAGCAGGGGAAACACTGAGTTCACACAAAGAGAGAGAAAGAAAGAGAGAGGCACTTCCTGGCCTCGAGAGCTGGCATCAGGCAGGAAAACACAACCAGCGCGGAAGGAATTTCTAAGCATGCAGCTGCCAACTGCCTCAGCTCTTGTCTGAGCATGGACAAACTCAGGGGCCTTTTGAAAGGCTACAACTTAGAGACAGAAATGGCATGCAACATATCCTTACTCCACATTTCACTTTCCACCTGTTACATTTTGAGTGTCTACCACACAAAATAATATATTCAGTGTTACCCTAACAAACAGGTGTAGGGTTTTATTTTTATTTGTTTGAAATGGGTGATCAGTGAGTGTTACCTGAGTGTCTTTCTGAGAAATGGGTGAGGTATTTTGAAGGACAGTGCCTTTAAAAACTCAGTCTAAGACAGATAACAAGTCTGGAAAATTTTAGCCTGAGTGGTTATTGTTTGACAGAATTTTAAGCCACTGAAAATAAAAATTTTTTAGGAGTGTTGGGAAACTTCAAATTTAGGCAGTGTTGCCACCTCTGTTAACAGTATATGTGAAAATTCAACAGCTAGCTACAGAAAATGAGACTCATGTATTAGAGTGTTGGTCTATTAATATGCATATGGAGAAAGAGAGAAAATAAAATGCTTCTTTCCCTATTTTTTTAATGAGACAGAATCATACGTTAGAAAGAAAAACAGACATACTTAAGAAATTAAATTGAACAGAAATAGGAACAACTCTGGGTTTATACATTCCCTTGACAAATCTCTCAAGTTTTTATGACTGCATAATCCAGCTCGTGTCACAGTTTTCTGCCGTGGCATCTTTCAGATGATTGGTTTTGTGCATAGTTATTAGTGTGATGCTGCTAATCTCTCATTTCTGAAGGAATAAACTCAACTGCTTCTAGCTAAATGCTTATATTTTCTTTTAAAAGTATATAATTCAGGTGGCTTAATGGGAAAGTGGACGATCCAGATTTAAAGACAGTGTTTGATCTTTTGTACATGCCAGGTGGTCTAGGAACTGGGCAGTATATGGGCAGTATTTTCCTGTTGTATCTGGAAGATGACTAATAATATTCAAGTTGGTGCTTCCTGTTAATTAAGAAAAAGAATTGGTGGGATTTCCTTCACCTGTAGCAATGTATGTCGGCCAACCCAGTTCCCCATCTGTGGAGAGGGTGTCTTGTCCCCAGAGGGGACAGGTTTGTATCACAGAAGGATTAACCCACCCTGTGCAGCTGCTTGTTTTTCCCTCTTGATGTATCGAGAGAACGATCTAAATGATTTGTACACACCAGGCACACAAGATGGCTACACCTAATGGAGATGAGACTCAGGCTGTAATAATTGTCCCTCTTCCTGCAGGGATGAAGCTTAGATACACATGAATGTTTTGTTGTCTTCTCAGTGATTTCATCAATTATTAGTAGCTCAGGTTTATTTCATCCTGGCTTAAGGGCAAATTCTGAACAGATGTAACAATAAATGCTTGGTCTCCAACTATGTAGGATACAGGTGAACCCTGGTTCTGAGTCTTCTCTTCAGCATTTTATGCTTTTTATCACAAGACATTCCTGACTTACCTACTAACACAAACACAGCTCTACAAAATTGTCAAATCTTGTTTGTAGGCTTTATCTGCGGCTTCAGCCAGAAAAAGAAAGTGATGTGGAGAAGATATGTGAGTAAAAAGTGTGCCTTTTAGAGTAAAATGCTACTTTGAGTGTGTTCTTAATATTCATGTGAAGCAACCAAAGCACAGTAAATATGTGAGTATTCCTACTCATTCTGATCTATGACCTTTATTTTTTCTTGTTTCCAGTCTTTGGAAACTAATGCTTCACATTAATTCCTGTCAACAGTAAAGAATCATAAGCATTTTTGCTTTCACCACACAAGAAATGCTACAGCTTGTCTTCTTTCCCAGCTCCCTCTATAACCTATTCTGGTTTTGGATATCAAAAGACTAAGCATCTGTTCCCTTGTTGATACCAGCCTTATATCCCAGGAGTCACTTTTTTTTTTTTCCATTGTCACTTTTAGATTTTCTCCCAATATTGAATAGCAGAGGAGCTTCTACCACAAGAAAGTCATGATCCCTAGCTGGGACCTCTGGGTTTAGCTGTAGTTTGAAGGATTATGGCACCTTTAGACAGAAAGAAGAGTGGCACTACCTCTTGAGAGAGTCTTGGTGATTCAACGTCCAAATTTCCTGCAGTCTATGACCTGTCTTTCATTCTCCAGAGCACAAAAGACCTGTGACTGCCTTCCTTACATCTCAATTAAGCAAGCTCTAAGTCCAGAGACTGATGAACAGACGTTGTCTCTTCTCCCCTCTCACCACGTTACCTCTGAAACACACCCTGAGAAATATCTCTTTGTTCCTCAGGAGAAAGGCATTCTCCCTGGTTGTCCTGGGCTGTTCAAAATATGCCAGCAAAGAGGAAAGGATTTCTTCTCCCTTTTTTCCTTGAAGTTATGAAAAACCAGAAGCATTTACAGTCATAGTTTCCTAACGATACTTCCCACCTTACTTTCCCCCAGAGATTTCTTTGTCCACTACTTTTCTTGTCATATGTGAAATGAGAAAGAAGGGCTGTCTGTGCCTGATTCATTCTTTGAAGTATCTGCTACAGCAGTGTAATAAATAACCATAAACTTTGTTTCGTTAAGATGAGAAATCAATCCACAGAGGCAACTTTTAGATATTTCTAGAATAAGAATCCAAAGAGGAGGAAGATTAAGTGGAGAAGTGAAGAACTTGGCTGTCACCTTGCCTCATGTTGGTTAATTGAACACAACTGTAAGAAGAGGCAGCATTCAGCATCAGGGTTCTTTCTGTGTGGAAAGCAAAGGTGAATTCCCTGATTCACTACAAAAGCTCTCTTCTTTCAGTTGGATTATCGATTTCTTTGACATATTTTAACATCTCTTTCTAGTTTCTGCTTTTTTCCTTTCCAGACTCTGCCTGCCCTCCTCTGGTCTTTCCACACCTTCACAGGCAGAGAATTGAAATGCTGAAATATCTGAAACCCAGAAGACACTATGAGAAGAAAGAAAGAAGGTGTGGATAAAATGAAACTGGTTAAGGTAGCAATGCTGAACATAATGCCTGCCTTCATCTTAGTATAAGTAATGTGAGAAATTTCTACCAAATTTAGGATCACTGGCCTATTGCCCAGGCAGACTTTTTTCTCCCACCTTGTTCAGGCACCTCAAAAGTCTCATGACAAATGACTGTGTCTGTGTGGGCAGAATGTTTATTTCAGGAAAGAACAGTGAATGTACAGTTCTTGGGTCATAGTAAAGTACCTACTAAAGTACATATCATCCTGGATTTTTAGATTACCTTTTTCAATTTTAAGATGCATGTGAAAATTTAGGATTCAGAAGTTTGTAGAAAAATAAAAATCAAACATTGTTAGCATGAAATCAGGAGAGAGACTTGTTCTTTGGTTGTGATGTTTTCTCCTTCTCCCCCAAGTTACAGATAATTTCAAAAATTCTGCTGGCAATACACAGGGAAAATATCTTCTCAAGTTTGTCAATATATTTCTTAATTTTTTGTTTCTGTTCTTCCTGACCATGCGATGTAGCTGGGCAGGGATAGAGCAAGAGAGAAAGAATGAAGATATCCGCAATAATGGGGCGGAGCTGTAAATTTCCTATCTGACTTGTGATGACAAATGACGTTTCAAAGTAATCAGTGCTTGGAATGGACTGATACATATGAGAAAAAGACAATGTATCGTAGAGATTTCTGTTAGTCTTTCTTAAATTTTAAAAGCATTTGCTTAACTTATTCTTTGCACGCTATTTTAAAATATTCACAAGGCTCAGTGATGTTCAGAGAGTTCATACTGAACAGCTGGAAATCTTTTGTGACTGATCTGATCTGACTCACTGTGTCCTCCTCGTAAGTGCAATGTTTGCCATTCCCCAGGGATACCCCCTTTCACAGGGAAAAGTGTAAGAGCAGCACTTTGGAAATGTTATGCAGGAAGACTTTGCATAGCAGTTAAGTACAGTGTAATTTGGCTGAAAACACAGCCCCCTTGATGCCACTAGAAACCCATCACAGAATTGTAGAGTGGTTTGTGTTGGAAGGGACCTTAAAGATCAGCTAGTTCCAGCCATGAGCAGGGGCATCTTCCACTAGACCAGGTTGCTCAGAGCCCCATCCAACCTGGCCATAAACTCCTCCAGGGATGGTGCATCCACCACCTCTCTGGGCAACCTGTTCCAGTGCCTTGCTACTCTCATAGTGAAGAATTTCTTCCTAATAGCTCATCTAACTCTATCCTCTATGCTATTTCAATTTAAAACTCTTACCCCTAGTTCTACCACTACACTCCATGATAAAAAGTCCCTTCCCATCTTTCCTATAGGCCTCCTCCTAGTACTGGATGGCCACTATAAGATCTCTGGAACCTTCACTTCTGCAGTCTGCATGACTCCAGCTCTCTCAGCCTGTGCTCAAAGGAGAGGTGCTCCAGCCCTCCTATCATCTTCATGGTCCTCCTCTGGACCCACCCAAGCAGGTTCATGACCTTCTTGAGATGGCACAGGACCCCAAAGTGGTAACTGGGAGTCAGACTGGATACTTTACTAGGAAACTGTATTAAGTAATTGAATAAAATCCTAAGTCTTCAGTAGCTGTAATACATTTCATCCCTAGCTGGCATGCACACACCTCAATATGAGGTATTTTCTTCAACTGAGTCCTTTTCTGAAGGGCAAGTTTAATAAAATTACATCATATTGCAGCAAAAGTTACCAGCTTTTCCAGTATCTGAAGTTAATAATTTCTTAAATCGTCCTTTAGAAATTTTCCAGACCAAAATAATTTGTCTTAAAACCTTCAACATATTACTCAAACAGCTTCTCTCATTTAAAGTAATGTGAACTTCCTAACTAAGGTAATTTCTTTGTTTTTCGCTTTCACATTTATAATTTCACAGTGATGTGGTCATAAATTAAACATCTACAAGTGTTTCCAATCTTTTCTGATTAAACTTTGTTATTTTTAGCTGCATATAAAGGTCTGCAACCAGCTTAAGCCCTCTTCTAGATAGCATAAAAACTACAATGAATGCCAGTCTCTAACTAGATAGTTTTTAATTTGAGGCATATTCTGTTGGTGATGAGCATGAGTAAATTTCCCATTAGTTTGTATGAATCACTAGTTTATACTGTAACATCTTAATTTCACATCAATTAATTGTGATTATTGGTTTAAGATATTCATGTGGCAAAAGGTTTTGAGAAAGATGAGTAATCAAACTGTTTTGAAAAGCAGCTGTTTTTTCACGGTTGACAGGAACTTGTACTTTTTGTGTGAGAGGGATTACAAAAATTTCTGCGGTCATACAGGAAGAGAAAGATCCCCTGTATTTTTAAACTCGTTTCTATTGAACTGAGTGCTATATCAGTGAGATTCTGCAGTCTGTCTTCTCAATTCATTCACTAAAAATAATTAAAAAAAAAAAAGGCATTGAGGGGGAGGGGGAAAATACCGAGGAAATTAGAAATAGTGGGTTTTCCTGTGGCAGTTAGATATCAAAGGTCTCCATTATGCTGAAAGAAATGGCTACTTTGCAATTGTATCTTGTCTCTGTCAGCAAATAAGGGAGAAGGAAATACGGTGTGCAGCTGATCAAAGAGGGGAAGATTGTATAGGTGAAAACATACCTAAAATTTGCTTATAAAGGTAACTGAGACTTACTCCCTATGTGCTCATGCCTGGTACTGAAGACACTGAGAGTTACTATCGCATGAGACCGTGAGAACTAGGCAATAGAATCATGGAATCATGGAATGGTTTGGGTTGGAAGGGACCTTAAAAATCATCTTGTTCCAACCCTCTGTCATAGGCAGGGACACTTTCCACTAGAAAATTAGGAAATGTTTCTTACTGCAATGGACCGGGACATTCACATCAGTTTAGAGGGAGTTTTCAAGGCGCTTTCATTAGCTCATGTTTAACAGTCATTCTTTACTTACTTCTCTACTCTAAGGAGAATTCCCCTCTCTGAGACTGGTAACCACTCTAGGAATGAAACTGGCCCCTTTTTGATGTCTCAAGTGCCCAGCTAGAGCAGACAGGGAACATCTGGATCATCTGCTTTACTAATCGTGTGTACTCCACTTTCACCCTATTTTCCTTCTACCCAAAATTCACCCTGTCTTTTCATTTGATCTTATTTCCTCCCTGATGGCTCAGGTTTGCATCCAGTGAAGCCAGTATGAATGTTATATGAGAAAGTTCAAGCCTTTAGACTGTGATTTAACAAGGTACTTAAGCACATGCCTGGCTTAGCACACAAGAACCTTCTCATTGAAAGCAGCAGAAAGATTGCTACTGGCTTATTTGGGAGCAAGAGCGATCTATGAACTATTAAGCAGCTGCTGAATTCCACTGCAGCCATGGCTATATTTTGATGATAGGCTGGATGTGAGCTCTGTGAACAGTTTATGATGTGCTTGGGAACCTTAAGAATGAAAGCACCTCTATGCCAACTGCACCCAGCCATGGAATTTACCACTCTAGACCATATATCTGTGGTCCACAGCCACCAAGAAGCTTGTAAAAAGGAAAAAGGTATTTTCAAGAACAAATTGAGAACTATATCTCCCCAAGCATGAGGGTAATCAGTGAAAAATATTTCTCAAGACTCTCCAGAAAAAATGGAAATTATTTTCTGCGTCTCTATCACACACCAGAATAGGATTTTAAAGCACTTCTTGGTACACACATATCCATGCATGCACGCACGTTTACATATAGGATATTACACGTACATCTCCTGAGTCTAGCAGGGCAAGACTAGGAATAATATTTCTGAGTTTGCTCAGATCTCTGTCCTCTGATGTTCCAGAAGGGAAACGATCACTAGCGTTTAACAATAAATTATTGGAAAAAATGCAAATTATTTGTTTTATAAAGGTCAGAATATTAGCGCAGACTGATGAACTCATCCACAGATACTGTCCTATCTTATTCATCCACTGTAATATTTGATACTCCTGTAGGAGGTGTTTGATATGTAGGTGAGTGTAATATAGTCATAGATACATTGTGCAGTCTGTATGGAAATGGCTATGACCTATGTGAGAGACAAAAAATGTGATGATAAGTAGGAAAAGACAATGCTTGTTTCTGTAGGTTGGTGTGATCATCTCACTGCCATTTATACTCAGGTCAATTTGTGGCCCATTTAAAGCTGTGAGATCCACACCCCTCCATTTCCTTGATCTCATACACACTGTAAAACACGATAATCCATTGGATGCCCTAATTCATAATTCAGTGAAGGACTTGTACTGCTCTGTTGTGACCGCACTGCCTTTTACCTACAGGAAAATGTGAGCCTGTAGCAGTGCCAGTGGAGCATCCTGGTCCTCTTCCAGCTCAGGCTGTTCTAAGAGACAAGCTGCAACTCATGACGTATATCACAAGCACAGGCAGTATCAGTTTTACATCAGCTACAGTCCTGTGCTCAGAGTACTCAATAGGAGGATGGCTTTTGGGATCCATTTAAAATGGCTTTGGTGTAAATGTGGTATGGACTAGTGGCCATTTAACTCCCACTCTGTGCCTTCCCCTGCACTAGGCTCTGGGTTAAGTGATTCGGAAATGCTGTCATAGTGATATTGCTGCTGCTTACCCATAAACCCCTAAAAGGTTGTAGCCTAAAACAGTCATTCAACAGCCTCTGCCTTACTCATTGAAGACTGTTCATGCAATGTACACAAGAGTAGTGTTAAAACTCTGAGCAAGATAGGCTGCCATGGCTTTAGGGGATCACACAAGGCCCTGTGTCCATAAATAGGCTATTTTTCTTAGAAACTTAGCAGTCTGTGGTTATTTATCTAAGATCTGTGCACTGTGTCTGGAAAGCAAAGCTTCTTCTTTTAAAGTTGTAGCTGAGGTCTGCATGTCATTTATTTTAAATCAACACAGGAAAACAGCTGAAAAGAATTTCTAATTCAGGCTTTTCACTCTGAACTTTTAAAATAATACTTTCAGTCCTACATGGCTACATAATTTGGCACCTGTGCGTACCTCTTGCCACAATCTCTTTAAAATATCTTTCTGTTTGTGCCTATGGTTACAATAATTCCCATGACATCTGTGTAAGCAGCCAGAAGAGTTACTTTTGTTGAAGGGTTTCATATGAGGTGAAACTTCCAACAGCACTAAAAAGCATGCAGAAGCAGCAATTTCAGAAGCATCACATACGTGCTCAGGCAGACTTATTAGAAGGAAGAGATCTGTGTTATCTTGAAATGTAGTGAAACTCTCCTTTTAAGGGTTACACTCTGACACCAATAGACACAAATCGCTCATTGGTCCAAGAGCTTTTATGCGGAAATTACTAAAGTGCAGCTTCCAGTCTGCAAGTGAGAGCTGGAGAAGAGCAGAAAGAGCGTTGTCCCTAAAGGAGTGTATCACTTCTGCAGAATGGTTGGACCAAGGAAAGCCATCTGCAAACACTGAGTGGTTTGTTATTTGGAACAGCAGCAGTCATCAGCTGGGGCAGGCTGTGGCCTCAACTCTAAAGCAGAGCACTGTCTGATTTGGTCTTTCTCTTAAAGCTGAACATAAAATGTCAAGTGCTTTAGAGTTTAGGAAGTGTTCAAGGATGTTTGCCAAAATTTGGACAGAAAGACACTGTCTTACTGCTTGTTGACTTTAAAGGGCACACCTAGTATTTGCTTACTGGGTAAAGAAGAGGCTTATATTTAAAGGTTAATTTGCTTTACAACTTTGTAATTTAGAAGGGATGGGTGTTAAAGAAACCATATTTGCATGTGGGGATGGGAAGGCAAGGGACTATAAACTCAGAACAATTCCAAGTGTCCAGGCAAAGTCTTAGAGTGATGCTGATGAAAAAAACTGAGCAGCTGAGTTGCTCTGCTGCCTCAGGAACACCAGGAGAAATAACAGAGCATCGTCCTGCATCCTCCCAGTCACCTAAACTGCTTTGAGAAATGCATTTGCTCATTTCCTTATTTTCCCAATATACCACCTAGTTAATTCTCCCCGTGGCCTCTGCAGCCAGCCTTGTGTATTTCCATAGGGTCCCAGTTGAGACCAGTAGATTAAGATGAATGGTGTCTCCTGAAAATCTGTTGTTTCTTTGGTTTGCCCTAGAATTCTCAGGCTGCCTCTGATCATTGTTGTTCAAGTTTTAAGGCAGAATATTTTACTTCTGCAGCATGTCACGTGCTCTTATTTTTAGCTTGTTTGGGCAATTCCTAAAGTGTTTGTTTCTAGTTTAACTAATTTCTTAATAGCTGCATCTGTTGGGTTGGGGCTCAGTTCAGGAAAAACAATGACTGGATTTTATTGTTTATGAATTCTCCAAGTGCATGGCTCTGCACAGATAACTAGACAGAAAGTCACAATTTCAAAACACTTTTGCTAGATGACTTAGGCTCTATTCCAAAAATAATTAGGCACTTAGAAAGCTGATTTTCTATGAAAATCAAGAATAGCAGGAGACCTTTGACTTGAGATCTCAGGCTTGGAAAATGAACGTATGAATATTTGGAATTTTACTCTTGACTGTGATTCAGTAAAGGGCATCTTGTAACCTACTCATTACAAGTAGTCCCATTAAACTCTGTTTACCTCACCATGAGTGAACTGGGTTATGACCTCAGTGGGGACACCAGCAGTGAGTAATTGAAACAGATGGACAGGATGTTAAGAGGGAATATTATAATTGTATATGACTATTATCTCAGGGTCTGCTTTTGTTCCTGTATCATCAGCCTGGTAAATATTATTACTGTTTCAACTAACTAATAGAAGATAAGTTGGCTTGGTGTGGTTTTCACTTTCTTATGACTTTGCTAATGTGTAGTTACTCGGACTAAAATTGTTTAATCTGTTTCAGGTTCTTTGTGGATATTTGCATCTGGTTTTATTTCCTTTCGGATACTTTTAAACTATGATGTGGAGAACAGGGATAATTGAAGAAGAAGGATGGGGATAATACTTTTTCCTTCACCCTAGAAGTTTTTTGCTGGGAAGCCATTTTGATGGGAGGCTTTGGCTCTTACTGGCTTTGATGCAGGGAATAGAAATTTGGCAAAGGATGGGCTTGCTATGCAGAGTCCTTCGCTGTCTTTGTAAAAACATGGCCAAATCATGCGTATCTGAAAATAAAAGCTTTCCACAAGCTGAGACATTGTTTAAGATCAGGGGAATCTGTTCCTTGTCTTGACAGAACAAGCCCCATCCCAACTGTGAACAAGGACACCCATTACCAGAGCTGCAAGGTGGGGCAAGACTTCTTTGGAACTGGTCTTCCTTGTATCTTGTTCCCTGGGACTGTGGTGGCAGTAGTCATGGAAAATTAGAAAAGATTGATTGTCTCTTCTGTCAGAGTTCCCTCTGCTGATGACACACTGGGACTGTGTCCAGCTGAACCAAGGGTATGAGTGGAGGTGAGAACGAACTGTCCAGTACCTCTGTCAGGGGGAATAGATGAATCTCATTAGGAAGTCTCAAATGTGAGAATATTGCAGCTGCATTGCAGATTCATTCAGAAATCAATCGACTTGCCAAAATCAGTGTCCACTTTCGATCAAAATCCCCAAATTAATTTTTGCCATCATATTTAATTTTCTATGCTACTCTCTTAAGAGTGAAAGAAGAAAATGGACTCTTCACTCTTCAGAACTTCAGGGAAAACCAGGTTTGAAGAATTTGCTTCTCTTAGCTGGAGTTTTGCCAGCTCATCAAAGCTAATATCCCTCCTTCTGCAAATAAATGCCAAGGGATTTTTAATTAGCTAAAATGACCAGCAGTCAGGACCTGGATTTCTCACTTAATCTGAAAATAGCACAGCGTCCCTTAGCACACTGCTAAAACATTGGCACTGTACCAACAGAGAGAATATAGTGCCATTTACTTAATCATATACTTCCTGCAGCTTCTCCTACATTTCTAGTTGAGTTCATCTCAACAGCTGGAGAAGGGCATTGTAGTTTCTACAGCTTGTGGCGAGGGAATTCATGCTTTCTTTGGTAACTGTTTGTAGGGCTGTTTCAGATCTTTTGGGTTTGTTCACTCGAACGTTAATACAGCAAACTCTAGTGGTCAATACGGTGCAGTGGAAAGGAGTGAAAAAGGCAGTCCCAACCTATCTGCTATGATTTATCCACAGGTGAAACTTGGACTCCACCCCTTGTACTTGTTCTACACCACAGACTGCTGTTCTTAGCACAACTCTTTAAACTAACACCTGCACCAGCAGAGAATAAAGGCTGAGCAAGATGTTTGCAGGCATCTCAGGGAGGTGTACCAAAATGTCTGCAAGCAGTCAGAGGACCACTGTACTAGCAACCTGTACGAATGTGCCTGCAGGAATGCTTCATTCCCACAGCTCCTAAGAATAGATGGGAACGCTCTAACCTTGCAGATTGGCTCATCCCTGCTTTAGGTGCTAAGTCAGAAGTAACAGAATTTAATAATTTGATTTATCTCTCATCTTGAGGTACTCATCAGTGGATCACAGTAACATAGCAAATTCTGGGATGAGCAGCTCTTAAAACAGCTAATTGCTGTGTCCTGCAGGAAAGACATCGCAGTGTCAGTGAAGGCTGTAGAGTGGGTGCAGCAGGGAGCAGAATGTTGTGGTGGAATTGGACACAATGGGAACATGCTGCCAAGGGCCAACTTCCTGGCTTTGCACAAAGACTTATGACCCATTTTAACAGAGATCTGTTTGGTTTTGATTTTAACTGGCAGTGCTAAAGTGGGGGAAAAAAAGAAAAAGAAAAAAAGGTTATAATGAAAGCCAAATACTCTGGTATAAATAAGTATAATCCTGTCCAAATCAACTGAGACTGGCTTAATTCAGAGGTAGACACCTACATGAATGTCAAGTAGTTCTCTCCTTACCTATAACTCTTCTCTTGGAAGAAACAGCAATGGGATGTCATGTCGCTGTTAACTAGAGTCTGAATGTGATGACCCCACAGCTTCCTTTTATTTCCTTATATTTCTGGGCTGGACAGTGCAAGACAAATTCATTCCAGGAAGGGCAGGGTGTGGGGAGGGTGGGGGCTGGTACAATTTCCACCTATTTTTCTGCTTAGCAGCTTGTCCTGCCCTCACCAGCACTGCAGTGCAGGACCTGTTTTCCATGGCTTCTGACTTCCAGCACACGTAACCAACAACACATTTAAATTTCTTAATGCTTCTGCTCTACACTTGAACAAATTCTTCCCATGGAATCCCGCTAGCACCAGTAAAGTTTTTCTAAGGATATCCTGAAGCCTCAAAGCACCACTGTGAGTAGAAAAGGAAAATATTTTTATGCCCAGTTTACAGACAGGGAAGTAGAAGTTCTTAGATTACTTCCTCAGCATTATTGTAAAACTAGGCTTACATGAAGAATGAGTTAGAATGAGAGCACAAAGGTTTTGTCTTCCAGCCCTGTATTTATTTCCATGTTTCTCTTTCTTTCAAGAGACTCTACATTATAATTAAATTAACAACAAATATGATTAAAGTAAGTGGTTCAGTTAAGGTTTTCTGGAGCATTATATATAGAGACTGCTTTCAAGTAAGAGTCAACTTTTTCTTTCTCTTTCCTTTTTTTTTCTGCAGTAAACCTCCATTTCCTGCTTTCTTTGAAAAATTGTACTACGAATTATCAAGAGGTCACATATTCTAGCATTCAGCAGGAGCTGCCAAACCTGCAGTAAATATTCTCTTTAAAGTAACATCTTGTGTGTTTCGCTTCACACATGGCCCCTGGAGCTTATAGGTCATGCACAAATACAATGGTGGTCTTTCATGACCACAAGAGTTTCTAAATTGCTGTGTTTTGCATTCTCTCCATCTGTGTGACTTATTCTGGTCTTACAACTTTGCAAAGAATGGCCCTGGCATATTCAGAATTTTGCAATTCACACCCCTCTCCCCTCAAACGTGCAATGAATTGACTCACAGCTCTTTGCAGGATTGCACATAATTCAGTTTCAGGGGTTACTAATGTTCTTAGAGGTTTTTACAAGCTAAATTATTCTATCTGCATCTGCTCTAGGTCATACCCAGTGTCCATCTAGCCCAGTGACCTCCTGCTAGCAATGTCCATGCAAGGAACTATTGAAGAAAGTGAGAAAAGGGCAAATACACCAAGTCTCTGCAACCTCCCAGCTTCTAGGTCAAGTGAGTAATTGTATAATTTTCTGATGTGAGCTGCATTGCACCCAGAAACATAGGTATGGCAAAACAAGGTTATAAAGAAAGGACTGGGGGTAATTTTGGTGAGTATAAACCACATGTTGTCAGTCCCTACTGTGTCAAAGCTGGACATGGAAATGATTGGTTGGCTAAGAGTGAAAAATGGAATTCACAAAAGATCAGGCCCTTCCTTTCCATTAGGTTTTGTGGCTACAGGGATTCATGGCTACAGGAATTGGAAGACCAGGATTACAAGAACTAAGAAAATCTGTGCAGATTAAGAACTACAATTTTTTACCCAATATTGATATATGCTTAAATCTTAATTTTTTTTGTTCCTCCAGAAAGAATAAATGAAGATTTCTAATTTTTTTAACTTCCTGTTATTAATATCAACAATGCATTTAAATAATAATTAAATCATTGCAAATTCCTTTTGGTTCAAGGATTTCTAGCACTCATTATTCTGAGTGCTTATAAGTATGAGCTGTGACTATCTATATGCTACCTGAGGATTGAAAGGTCCCACACAGGCCAGTGTTGATCCTGATGTCTTGTAGCTGTTTGTGGGATTTTTAAAGAAATGACTGGTGACATTTACAAATAAAAAAGCACATGGATCCCAGCAGATTAGTGCACTGGTCTCTTGCTTTGAGGTTTGGTATCAAAAGAACTGAAAAACTTTTTTTATAATGCAAGTGAAACCAAGTCTTACTTGGAACCTCAAAGCACCAAAATCTGATCTATTGTTATGTCTTTTTTTCTTTAATATTTAGTGCTACATACACAGGAAAAGTTTGCATGGTGTTACTGCAAATTCGAACCCAGTTATCAGATCAAACTGTGTATCTACTATGCAAGTGTGATTACGATAAGATCATGAAAATGCCATTCAGGGTTTTTCAAACCATGTTCTTGGTTTCCCATGTAGTACTCTATAGATCCACAGTGGGTCTTTCCTGAGTTCAGTCCAGCAAAGAAATTTTCCACAGCACAGGATTCCTACAAGGCCTCAAGTGAGATCAAGAAGGATACTTCCTGGAGAAAATGTTTATAAATGAGGCATTAAAGAGGTTCCTGGCTGATGAAACTCTAGTTATCTAGTTTTAAACCAAATAACACAAAAAATAGATTCCCCATGTAATGTTATCAAAAATCTGGCCACTGACTTCTTACAGATCTATCAGAAGATAAGACTATTGATCTAGTAATCTGATTTCTTTGTACTGTTTAATTTCCTTTACATCTCTCTACATAAAAACAAGTATTTCAGAAGGGAAGTGCTTTATTTGAAAATTTTGAGTCAGGAAGAAATCATTGCTTCGTGGTTAAGGTACTATATTTGTTCAGCACTAGTACTGTCCAAAAGTGTCCACTATATTTCTTCTGAATTTGTTCAATACCAGTTTCTCTTAAGGTGACTCTACAAAGGCTTCTTTGGACCCAAGTTTTCTCTCTACAAGAAATTCCTGGTTGGAATTCCGGTCTTTGTCTAAATAGTTTCTATGTGTTCTTACTCAAACCAGTCTCTGTCATCACTCTCTTTCGTCACAACACAAATTGCTTCTGTACTATCATATCTGCATCTGTTCTTTCCGTAGGAAGCCAAAAGATAATGACAAAGGCTTATCAACATTGCTTAAGAACAAGAGGAATTCTCCTTGTTTCTTCCCTGTCTTTCTAACACAAGTGTCTTCTGAGTTGCTAAAGCTCCACATAATTTCTAAGATAGCCACATTTACAATAAGTGAAAAATTATTCTTAGTGGCTAGAGTGTTCAGATCCACTCTTCCTTCCATGGAAAATTGAAATAAGTGGTATGGACTGCAGTTTTCTTCTCTTTGTTTTGGAGGACACAGTGCTCACTTTTCAACCTTCAGTTTTTCACTCTTATTCAAAAGGGATGTGCAGCAGCCCTTAAATACAGAGCATAAATAGGTCCCTGGAGTCATCACAATTGTAGATGGAGTCAACATTGCAGATGTGTAGCCAAAGACCTACTAATGGTTTTATTCGTACTAAATGAGGAAAAGAGAGTTTTGGAAGTCTAAACTTACAACTCACTTTCAAACAAGTGGGATATGTCCATTCTCTTTGACAGCCAAAATTGTAGAAAATATTTTACGTTTAGATTTCTTTTGTATGGTAGTTTCCTAGATAGATCAGACATTTCAATCCTTTTTAAATGTTCCACCCTTATCCTTTCATGTGTTGGCCAAACAAAGCCTCATGAAACAATTCTGAGTTTGCAAACTGATCAAAGAAGCTGATATTGATTTTTTTGTAAAAACAATTTGTCTGTACCATGCCAAACTGGCTATCATTTCAGCGTAGCTTGAATAGTATTCCTTGTTTAGGGAATAGAAGCTGAGCTTTATATTTGACCTTCAATGAATTCCAGGTGAATATTTTACAGTTTTGATGAATATTGAACATTTTTGCTAGCAGTAGTGCCTGAAAGGTATTAATTTATAACTCCATACCATGCTGGCTCTTTACAGCATATCAGTTTTATGAATGCCAGAATAGACTCAGCGTGATCTTTAACATCTCTGATGTATGATGTGGAATAATGGCATGATGCTGAGTAATCTGATTGACAACCTGAAACTGTCAGTCAGGTACATGTGTCTGTCTGTATTTTTCTCTTTAACATCGTCTTGACTTCAGTCTGCCTCAATTCGTGGTGAGGGGGTTGTGCATTGCAGCTTAAATAAAGCTTGGTTAAAATCAAGTGCGTAAAATTTTGTCATTAAAAATGGAGGACTAGATTGCTAAAGCACAGGAAAAATGTACATAGATTTTAGAGAACTGTTTTGGTTCAAAACTCCAAAATAAAACCTGTGTATTGAAAATAAGTGATTTGATTTCAGAATTGCAGTGCTTTGCTTACTTAATTTAAACAAAATTTTGATAATAATAAACTTAGTAATATCAAGCTGTTTCAAACTGTGGTGAAACAAAATGTTCTGCATTGAGTTCACTTGAATGAACTGAATTTGTTTTACAAAGTTATTCCTTGTAATTTTTTTTATGGTGATTCAAACCAAAATTGTCAGAAATTTTCAAAGCAAAAATTAAATAAACCCCAAATATTCCCTCAGTTTTAACACCGAGAAAATTTACCATGAACCAAAAAATACGGAGTTTTATGTCAGGTTGCTGCAAGGGAAATAGATTTCATGTACAATGCATAGTAGTGTGTGGGTAATTGTGAGCAAGGAAACAATTAGCTCACTAAGTGCAACTGCTTAATGGGCTTTTTAAAAAGCCCACTGCCGTAATATTTATCTCAGGAACTGCTTTTGTTTACGGATTATTTAAGAATAGCTTTTTGTATGTTTAAAGTTATTCACTGATGTATTTTTTGTTTTAAAGAATGATAGGTTTCCTCATAGCACAGATTCCAAAAAAAGGGATTAGATCTATGAAATGGACTAGCGTGGAGTGTTTTAATATTGAATATGGGCCTTTTATTACACGTTTTCTCAGTATATAGTATTCTATGTTGCAACACTTATAACAACATTTCTGCTTCTTGTTTTGAAGTCAAAAACAACAGCACCTAAAGCATAGATGATTAATCCCAGCACAATCATCCCAAACACCTCAGCCAGTTGTTTATGTTCTTTAGACAGTCAATGGAGAGAAAGGATTATCTCAGCAAGCCAGGGATGAATGTGTAGAAGTGTAGACAGGGAGCTGCTCAGAGTCACCAGCAGCAAACGGCCAGGAGCATGTCGCCACTGCATGTCCCTGTGACTCACGACTCATCACTCAGTCCCTGCAACCTCTGCACCCTCTTCTGAGGTTAAATAACCTTCATAGCAACATCCCCACTGTGTAAAATGGGATGTGACACCAGCCTCCACTTCTCTCATGGTAGCTTAACAACTACTAAAACTAGGAGACCTTTGGTATGCAGGCATGTTGATGTGTAACTTCAGCACTGTGGGCTGGCCTCTACCACCAGGCTGTTGAATATTTGGAAGGATCAGAACAAGCAGAATTACCTTCCTCATCTCTTGTTGAGATTGATTACTCAGATATGCACAGACAAGGTTTGAAGCAAATGAGAATTTGGCAGGGCCAGGGGAGGGAATAGTAGTTAGAGAACGGCCGAGAATAGGCAAGCACGGCATTCTGGTACCTGGAAATTTGTACATCCAACACCCATTTGATAAAAGACAGATACTGTGGGAGGGAGAGAATATTCTTGTATCTGAGACTGTTGGCTGAAAATCCTGGTCCTATGGAGCAAAGTTAACTCCTTGCAATGGTAGGAGCGAGATACAGGATGGAAGGATTCAAAGCCAAAATGAGGCTAGAGGGTGGAAATTAGAGAATAGACTAGTCTAGAATAATTTAAGCTGGAAGGAGGATACAGTGACCATCTAGTCCAACTGCTTGGCCATTTCAGGAATGACTAGAAGTTAAAACATGTTATTAATTACATTGTCCAAATGCCTCTTAAACACTGGCAGGCTTGGGGCATCAATCACATCTCTAGGAACCCTGTTTCAGTGTTTGATCACCTTCTCGTTAAAGATGTCTTGACCCCAGGAAGAAGAACTCAGCACTCCATCTCCCCCTCCCCTCCTTAGGAAGCAGTTAGAGAGCACCTGGTCACCCCTCAGCCTCCTCTACTCTAAACCAGACAAGCCCAGAGCCCACAGCTGCTCCTCACAGGACATCACTTCCAGCCCTTTCACTGGTTT
The DNA here is from genome assembly GCA_013397865.1 of Struthidea cinerea. Taxonomy (NCBI): domain Eukaryota; kingdom Metazoa; phylum Chordata; class Aves; order Passeriformes; family Corcoracidae; genus Struthidea; species Struthidea cinerea. The sequence continues at coordinate 474,088 of VZTI01001451.1, forward strand.
TGTTGCCCTCCTTGGGATGCATTCAAGGACCTTCATGTCCTTCTTCAGCGGTGGGCCTCGCCCTGCACTCGGGGCTCCAAGGCTGAGAACAGTGGGCTAATCCTCTCTTTTCCCCAGCTGGTCATGCTGTGTTCGATGCACCCCAGGATGGGGTTTGCCCCCAGGGCTGCCAGGGCTCACTGCTGGCTCCTGGAGAGCTGCTGCCAGCCTGCACCCCCAGATCCCTGTCTGCAGGGCTGAACTCCAGCCACTGCTCTCCCAATTCATACTTGTGCCCATTGTTGCTGCATCGCCCATGCAGACTATGGCATTTGATCTTGTTAAATTTGATCCCATTAATCATTGCTCAGTGTTCCAACCTCCCTATCACCCTCTGCAAGGGGGACCACCTCCCAGTTTAGGATCACCAGCCAGCTTGCTAGTGGTGCATTCAATTATGCCTTTGGGTTTTCTACTCCCTCTTCTTGCACTGAAGAATCTATCCCTTTATTTTGCCTTAGCCTGTTGTGATCAGTGGAGTAACACTGATTTATATGCAGGAGAGGTATTGTTAACATTAACCATGTAATGGTTCATGTAATATCTGGGACAATTTATGAATCATTTACTAAATGAAAGTAGAGTACAGCTAGATTGACCTGAAACATATCTGTACCCTGCTATTTAAGGTAAATAAGTTTTGGGATCTAGTTTGCTGGACCTGTGACATCTTGGAGAAAAAACAGTGTCTTAATTTTAGCTTAACAGTGCCTTCTCTTTGGAAGAATCTTAAAGTTCCTCTGCCCTGAGTACAAATGATTTTTCTTTCTTTCTGTACATTTGGCGAGGATTTAAGACAGGAGTTTTCTCCCTCCATTACAATTTTTCCACAGCTACTTTGTACATAATGGTGTTTTGATCTCAGAAAACAAAGATTTAAAAAGAGACAAGAGAGGAACATGACGATGTGACTTCTTCTATTAACTTCTTTTGTGCTAGGAAACAGTTGCTTGTTCTCAAGATCTTCAAAACGAACAAAGTCAATCCTTTGAGAAAGGTTACATAATAAAATCCAGATCTCTCCCCTGCTTTCCCCAATATAAATGATACTATTTTCTACAGAATAACAATCCAGATCTTAATATGGGAAAAAAGGCCCCCAAAACAGGAAATACATGTTTCACTTGCTCTGTTCAGGCACTTTAACAGACAAAGATGCTCAAAATCTGAACTGATGAGTTTCTTTGGCAGTGATTATCCCACAACAGCATTTCATTAAGTCGTGTGGGGGATTTCCTCTTTACTTCCGCTCCGGGCTTACTCACAGATCCCACAGATGCAGATCTCTCAAATGACAGCCTTTTTTTTCTCTTCCCAAACCTCCAAGAATTTAAAGATTCCTTTTAGAATAATAAATTTCCCTTTTATTGTGACTCAGACTTATTCAGTCCAATCCAGCCTGTGCAAACACACATGCAGCTTTAAATTAGCATTTGTGAACAAGCTGGGTTTCTTTGGCTGTTTGCTGAGACTTGGCAGTTCAGTTCCTAGAGGAAAAAAGAAAGAGAGATTCACGTCTATTTATGGCTTGATCTTCAGACATGCTGAGTACCTCCTGTGGACTTTGAGAGCTGTTCCTCTGGAAATCAGGTCACTGATGTGATGCTGGAAGGAGAAAGCACAAGGAAAAAGAAGTGCTCTGATTTTCAAAGACAAGTGTTTATACAGTTTGGGGAAGAGAATAAAATGAATAAGTAAACCTGTTTTAAAATGTCTTGTTTGGAACTATGACTGAGCTCCATATTTCAGACTGAGTTCACAACTGAAAAATGCCTGTGTGCACGAAAGCACTGACAGTCACCTATTTTGTAGCATAACCAGAATATGTCTTGCTTCTCCCCGCAGCCAACTTGCTAGTAAATCACTAAAAGCTTTACCAGTACATGTTCAGCACTGGCTGGAGAGGTTCTTGTTCTCCTAACTACCTCAGGTGCCTGTTACTGCCTCCAGCCAGAGGTTCCTGTCCTCTCAGCACGGTACAGAGCAGTTGCTCAAAGGAAGCAATCACTAAGTTGTTCAGTCTGAGTAGACCAGGTAATACATTTTAAAAAGTAGCTCTTTGACTAAAATGCAGTAGGCAGTGCACACATCACCTCTCAGCTGTGGGATCTGACCAGGGTGGTGTTCTTCACCAGAGGTAATATCTTGTCTTAGCTTTAAAAGGCTTTTTTAACCCAGATTTTTTTCTCTCTGTGGCACCGGCACCCAGCATTAAAACACAGCAGCACAGAAGTAGTTATTATAAATCCAAACTACTAAAGATTTTTAAAAAGGAATGTTTTCCAAAACTTATGATAGTCTGTTCATAATGCAAACCTAAAATTTAGGTCCCATCTATACTACATCTAATCACATTGCAACAATGCACTGGTCCATTTCTTATTAAGCATTAAAAAAGTTGTATATACATTGCAGACTTTTATTCCCTCACCATCTGATAAGGCAGCGTTAAAGGTGAGATTTCCAAAGGTACTTAAGCTCCCAAAGTGAGAATTTCTGTTTTTTAAGGACATTACAGTTTTAGGTAGGTTGTTTTGTCTAACAGACTTCAATTAAAAAATTAATAAACAAACACAAACCAACCTATATTTTTGGGATATATAACTTTTTTAAGCTTTTCTGTAATTGGAAGATATTAACAAAAGTGTGGTGGTTTTATAAATTTTCAATGCAATTTAGTATAGACATATTCACGCAAACTAGGCCCAATGATTTCTGTTCTTCATTAACTCTCGGATACCCCTCAGTGTCAATGAGAATCAAGTATTCAGACCTCTCCAATAGCTCTAAATTCCTCAGTAAATATTTAAATTCTGTGGCTGCTTTTCTAGGTCAAGTTCCCTTAAATGGAACAGGAACAATTGCTATCAAGGAAAAATATTGGGGGAAAAAAAAAGTGAGTAAATTTCTTGGTTTGGATCTCCCTGCAGAACAGAATGAGGCTAATAATTTCATTGCCAATAGATGCCAATAGAATAAAATACCTGTGAATTGTTTTTATTGATTAAAAGAAAAACCAACACCCTCCCCTGAACAAACAAATGAAAAACAAACAAAATAGCTTTTTTGCCAATTGTCTGCAAATATGAAATAATTAGGATTTGGAATAAAAGCCCAAGTGGGTAAAACTGATTCTGAGTTTCTGGCCTGCATCCTAGTCCTGCCAGGTGGGTTTGAAACAAATTTCATGAAATAAGGGATGAGTGGAAGAGTAACCCTTATATTTCTGTCACCTACCTATGGAAGATATAGCACCTTCCATAGCCTTTTTTATCTATAATAAAAACAGTGTAGAGATGTCTTGTGGAAGTTGCTTACAAAGCTCTTTAACAACATTATGAGAATTAGAAAACCTGTTTATGACAAAAGAGGAGTGAGATAACTTAAGACAAACATTTCCACACTGAAAAGCAATTTATATTGCAAGATTAAATAATCCGCCTGAAATGTTCAAAAGCAACAATTTTTAATGCAGAAATTTCAGTAATTGCAATCTGAGCTGGATATACAGCTTTAAAAATACAGTCTCTATGTATACAGGAAATTTAAAAGATTGTTATCCCAACCTGCTCTGTTTCGTTTGTGCAAGAGCAAGCACGGTAGGCTGGACTGGTCCCTGCCCAAAGAGCTCTCTTGCACTACGCAGCTGTGAAGAAATCAGAGGAGGGCAACAGCAACAGGGATTTACTATGCATGATATCTTACAGGTGTAGCAGTCCAAACAAGAAGTCAAATAAAAATAATTGGGGGAAAATGAGTATTGTTTATGTTTGAAAAGACACCAGTATCTTGATCTTTAAGCAATAAATCAGATCTTTAGCTACTGATACATTTTAAACCATAAGTTACTTACATCTGTTTATTGGCTAAAATGGTTTTGAGCCAAACTCTGCATTTCTTCTGGCTTCTGTCATTGTTTCTTTCCAGGAAGACTTTTGGCTGACTGGGTGACTGATTGGTAAGAATGAAAATGCAAGATGCATGTAATGACAGGGTTAGGAGGGCTGGGTTTTCCTCCTGGTTTTACTCCCAGAGTCTGTGTGATTTTGGACAACTCCGTGCAGCTTCCAGTGCTTTGTTTCTTTGGAAGATGAAATTCCAGATATTTTTCTTGAAATATTTCCAGGCATACAACACCTGGCAATACTGAACTTCCAAGCAAATTCCACTTTGTTATCCAGTTTCAGACAAAACTCCAGACAAAGCCAAAAACCTCTCTCAGCCTAGTCCATACTGTATAACTAGAAAACACTTTGATTCCACTTTATTTCTCAATATGAAGCAAACAATAATGCCTAGAAATGTTCTCATATCATATTACAATTATGGCCAAATAAAGAACATAATTCAAACATGACGACGAAAGACGTCCTGAGATTATTTAAAACAACATCATGTCTCAATGTTTGAAAGTCTCTGTCCAGGCCTAAAAAAGGCTGCTAAAATTATTATCTCTTTGCAAAAGGTCTAAAACTTTGTCGCACTTCTTGAAGTCTTTTCTGGTCATGAAATCATTTATTGTTGATGATGGCTTTTCATTATTAAATGTTGAAGGCCTCAAGAAAGAACTCATGTCAGGTTCAAGAGGCTAGATGTTATCATATGGAAGGGAGGATTTTCCTTTTTATGGTATATATTTTTAATATCTCTCCACCACTCAGGACCTGTTTATGGCCTACGTGAAGCTTTTCTCTTCTTTCTTCAGCCGAGATGTTGTCCTGCATCTTAATACTAGTGACTTTCTCTCACTGTTCTGCTCATACTAACTCTCAAACATCTTTATATATTTGCTATTGAAAATTCAGATCTACGAAAACCCCTGCAAGGAATCAATCAATCCAAACATGATGTTATACTTGCTTTCTTCGGGTGAGATCTGATTTTGTGGTGTTTCTTTTTCTTGTCCTTTCTCATTGCAGAGGAGTTGGATTAAGTGACCTTTAAAGGTCCCTTCCAATCCAAATTATTCTATGATTCTATAACTCTTGGGGAGTTAAAAATGGTGATGTATTTTTCCAGGCATAATATCTGTAGTTTGTAGACAAGCCTTCAGCAAACAAGTCTGCCTCACCCTGAGCAGTGAAACAAGGTGTTAAATACCATAGTTTGAGCAGGTGCTCGAGGTGCGATTAAAGAGTTCCTCCTGGATCCTTCCAGGGTGGTCCTCCCGAGTCAGCTCAGGAAAACCCCATCACTTCCCTGGATGACCTCAGTGCCTGACCAAGCTTGCTTCTGCCTAGGTAGAGAACAGTTATCAGTCATGGCAAGTACTGCTCATCGTTACAGAGGTTTATGCTTTTTCTTCACACATCCTGGTCATTAGTGAAATAGTTCACCTTGTTGCTATTTGCATTGACATCACCAGACTTCACGTTAATGCTCACTGAAAAGCAGGGAGATAGTTCCAATTTATATTTTTCTCTGAATACTCAGGCAGATTTTTGTACCAATTACACTCTCTTCAGCTAGAGGTTTACGCTAAAAGACCCTGGGACAAAACAGTACTAACTGACGTAGCAAACCTAAGTAATTTGTGCAGGTTTAGACATAGGCAAGAAAATCGTGATTAAAAACAAAATTAAACAAGTCCCAAAAATTTTAAATGCACCAAGATCTTAAAATAGGAGTGAGGGAAAGAAAGGAATTCTATGAATCCTAAAATTAGAGCAGGAACTTTTGAGGATTTTTTTTTTTCTCTTTTGTTTTGTAATTATAGATCAAAAAACCAGGTTTTGAGTTACTTTTCTTCTAGAAGGTAACAAACAGAACCATTTACACACTCATTTGGTCTGGTTTTGCCATGTTTCTTACTAATTTTTCCATGCAAACCCTTCCCCTCAATATCTCCCACGGTTTGAACTACTTATCTACAGGTGGTAAAATATTTGCTGCTTTGAGATATAGTGTGATATTGCCCACTCTCTCCACCCACGTCTGTGGGTTCTGAAAACCAGTCAGCCAAAAAGAGAGGTTTGTTTGTATGTCTCCAGTCTCCTCACCCCTACAGCAGTCTACAAAAAAAGGAAGGGTGAACTGACCTTCTTTAAGTGAGCAGTGATGTAGTGGTGCTTGTTAATAGAGTCTCAGGAGTATCACAATTGCAGGACTTTCCATTAGAGTTCCTTTTCTGGGTCTTCTCCAAGAAACAAATCCAAATGTAATCACCCCATGTGCTGCAATGGAAACAGCCCCAGAGTATCACTCCAGTGTTTCAAATCAGGGAAGCCTAGAAAATTAGCAAAATTATGCTGTGTGTTTTAATAGTGATTTGTGGCAATACTTTTCTGCATCTTTCACTGCCTTGCAAGAGTTCCTGATGTTTTTAAGAAAATACTGAGTTGTTGGAGAGGACAACAGAAAAAATGCACATAAAATTTTGCAAAATAAAAGGAGAGAAAAGGTAGAAATAACAGATTTTATGAGGTTCCACTACACTGTTCCAGTTTCCTGTTACTGCAGGCAATAAGAACTCATATAATCCCCTTCACAAATTGAGCGAACTCCACCCTCAATCTCCTTCAATTACTTTGTACGTGTTCTGGAAAACTGTTCAAGAACCTCACTCCTGTGCATAGTGGAAACCTTATTGTTACTACTCTGTCATTGTTCAAGACCAGATTAGTTTTTGTCTCTGTCAGTTTCAACTGATTTTCTACATTTTACCGAGACAGTTCATTGTCTTCGTGTAATCTCCTTTTTTTAATTTTTTTTTATTTTCACCTTTTAAGTGTTCTCATTCATGCTGTTTCCTGACTTCATGTCATCGGCAAATTTTGCTAGTCTCTTATTATTGTACTTTTGTCATAGTTTCTAATAAAAATGCTAAGTAAAATGCATTTCAAAACTATTTCTAGAGGAACTCCCAATTTAACACAGTTCATTGGTTTAGAGTCTTCAACTAGGTCCTCACTGGATTTAAGACTCATTTATTAATTTGCATGTTTTCCAGATTAATTTATGGTTTCCCATGTGACAGTTTACAATGTTGAAGCCAAATAAATTTAATCTACCAAAGTTTCCTAATCTAAAAATCATTCCTCGTTAAAATATATGGAGCTATTCTGGCTCAATCCACGTTTGGTAAATTCAAGTGACATCTCTTGCATGACTTTAAATATTTATTATAAAACACTGCGTAGTTAAGATCAAACTAATTTTAAAATTATTCTCTTAGTCATTTGATATTTTCTCACAAAATTGCTCTCAGGAGAAGAACTTTAAAGAAGAAAAGTGGTGTTTGTCAGTGATGTTTAACAGCTGGTAACAGAATGGGTAGAGGGCCTCATCCACAGTATGTGTAAGTCAGCTGGAATCTTTCCACTGACTTAACAATCTGCAGGTCAGTCTTTGAGTAGTCTAGAAAATCACCACTTCTTTTTTAAATTTTGTTATCAGCAAAAACACTGTGGCCCTGCTCCTGAGACAGACAAGGAATGCACACAGCATTATAAGACAGAACAGGTTTTTTTGCTGGCTATTTAGTAACTAATTTTCCCATTATTAGTTCTAGCTAAAATTTTCAATATTTTTAAGGAATACATTACACTCATATGATGATGAACTGTCTCGTCTGAAAAAATTTCCAACTTTAACTTTCAAGACTGTCATTTCAGAAAATATTGCTTCTGGACTTCATGTATAAATAAAGAACAAAACAAGTACTGTGGGATTATGATCAAGTTCTTATGGAGCAGTCATAGCAATAACAGCACTTGTTAACAAAATATAGTTTTATATTATTAAAGAAACATTCAGTAGCTAATGCAATCATTTAGGGTCAGAAATTGAGTTATATCATTGATTAATAAAAACACTATCATTTGCTCATATTTAGGGAATTTAGGTACATCCATAAGTAGTGTTTAGAACAGGCATGTTTCCTTCAAGGTTGATGTCAGGAATTTTGTATTGCTCCCTTAAGCAGTTAACAAATGGCATTAAAACAGTGCATAGCCAGAAATTCCCTGAATCCTCAGCTCAGTGGATTAGTGCATGTTTGAAATCGTGTAAAGTTCACCACATCATTCTAGCTACAGAACCAAGATATAATACAGGTCTTAGCCCGCCAAACTGAGAGGAGGTGAGTGGATGTCAGGCACCAGTTCTTCAGAAAAATACAAGCTCTTACTCCCTGATGTGTTCATTACCCCTGTGTTCATTTCATCAGGGATAAAACTTTTGTTTTTCCAACTCCTCAGATCCTTAAAACAGCAATACGGGACCTTTTTCCCAGCTACTGGAAAGTTCACACTCTTGGAGAAGTACCCTGACATTAGTAAAATAGGTGAGACACATCTGAGCTTGGACAGCAGCAAACCCCAGCAGGAAAGTGCAATCCCTCTGTATTACAAATTGGCAAGTGCGGGTGCCACTTGGTTTAACCCTCGTGTCTCTATTTTTTGTACCTTGGCATGATTTCCAGCAGGATTGCTGCTGGTCCATCTGCTAGCTCCCAGCATTCAATAACGAGGTCATTTAGGTCCTCCTCTCACAGTCTGCCAAGACCTCAGTGTCTAAGTTTACCTGGGATAAACTTTGCCTTCAGGCTACAATCTATTTTTTTAGTGGTTTAAATATTTCAGTGACCACTTTTAAGAAATGCTGAATAGAACAAGGCAGATTTTTGTGGAATGAAGAGGCAAATGAAATGCAGATAATAGTTCTGAAGTCCTAGGTGTTTCCACCCTTCCTCAGATCTGGCTATGAAGCAATAAATGAAGAGCCAGCTTGTTAATTTTCATTACACTGACCCCAATTTTTTTTATTTTTAACCAGGAGGGAAAAGGTCAAAAAAGGGTTAAAGAACAAAGTCATCCATCTAGGGATGATATAACCATGCGTTGTAGTTCTGCATTTTTGACAGGCATTTCAGTAATTATGGGAATCAACAGGGATTTGCACTCCATATCCTGTAAAACTAGGAGGAGGGGTAAATCCAAAGTAACAGGAGATAGTGTTGGCATGATTAAGCCAGGGGAAATATTCTGTTTTGGACTAAACAACATTCAATAGAAAAATACGTTTTTCTGTTGGATGGTCAATACCCTCTAAAATCCATTTTCTGTGTAACTACACTCTCCCATACTGATTTATACATTGCTAGGTGTCCTAGTTTGGAAGTCACCAGCAAATCAGTGCCAGAGATGGAAAATAACCCAGGGAAAAACTCTTCTGGAAAATATCAGCAGAGGAGTGATGGAAGAAAGGTTTTGCTTTTATACTTTGAGACAGCATTTCTAAACTGCAAGGCCCTCAAGCTTGGTTACAGAAATACAGCCCTCAGTCAAATAAAAATAAATACTGTGTATAGGAAGAAATTTAGGAGAAGTTTAATGGATAGATCACAAGTCTGAAATCACATTTTAAGTTTCTTTCCAGCAGACAAAACTTTATGAGAGTTTGCTATTTAATGTTTGATCTCCATGTAAGAATTGCTTTCACTTTTTTGCTAAATTTGGATCTCTACCAGACCATGAAATAAAAAAGTGGAAATCATACAACCCTGTTTTTAAATTTGCCTGTACGGCTGGCTAGAAAGGATTATTAAAAAACAAAACAAAAAACAAAAACAAAAACAAAAACAAAAACAAAAACAAAAAACAAACAAACAAAAACAAACAAACAACAACAAAAAAACCAACCAAAAACAACAACAACAAAAAAAAAAAACAAAAAAAAAAAAAAAAAAAAAAAAGGAAAAAAGAAAGAAAAAAGAAGGAAAAAAGAAGGAAAGCCACCTGGTATTGCACTGGCAGATTCTTAATGCAAGTCAGCCAAACCTTTACAGCCTGACCACTTGAGCTCAGCCTGTTACTTATTGGAGTTATCTCTTTGATTTATTTGCTTCACAAGCTGAAAAGCTGTATGGATGAAATGCTGTGGTTCTGAGTAAAGGAAGAGAGGAATTCCACTGTGGAAGCGTCTGACACCCTTCAAGCTGTGTCTAAACTGATCTGTGTGACACTCCCCTTTATGGTTTGGATGTGAGCCCCACCACACCCAAATCCCTGCTTGCCTCTCAGTTGATGTGACTTCAGGATCTTGATTGCATTCATCTGACTGTCACAGACACCCTTTGGCATCCCGTCCCGATCCCAAACACATCAAGCGCCACTACGAGCACAATAAGTCTTTTTTTCAGTCCCACTATTCCCATTGTTCCAGGAAACTCCCTCCTCTGGCAATTAGAAACTTGCAGTCAGTTTCCAGCCTTGAGTCATGCATGGTAGGTTTTTCACTCATTCAGCCTTTAGCTGACATGTTTCTGTAGCTTTAATAATCGATTGTCTTCATGGAATACACCCTGATGCATTAAGAGGCAGAAATGGCATCCCTTCTCAGCATTAATTTTGACATACTAAGCAAGCCAACACTTCCAGACTCCTATTGCAAGTGAAACTCTCTCTTCCTCTCATTATTGGTTTCCATGAACATGTCCTATATTTCTGTAAAAAAAAACCCCTTTGGATTTATACATGAGTCCAGGATTTCTATCTCACTTAAATCCACTGTGTATTAACTCCAGTCAGGCCGGGTCCAAAAATATTAAGTCTTTCGGCAGGACACACTGAGCTCAGTTTTATATCTACTTGGCACAGCACTTCCCAGAAGTGTTACCTCTGAATATTGTACCTCTGGAGATGTCAGACTTACTGCCCAGATATCAAATATGTGATGTGCATGTGTGCAGCAAGCCTGAAGAGATGCAAAACATTAAATTTAGTGCATACATATTTTTTCACTGCACATAAGCCTATCTGGGAAATCTGGGGAGGAACAGAGCAGTTCTCCATGCTGTAGTAGCATCCTTTACCTGTTTCCAAAGTGAATGAGCAGAGGTGATGGTGACTGAACACATGAACTATATGCACTATACTTGCAGCATCTCACCTAATTACAATTTTGATTTACCTTTTACTTGGTCAAATCTCAGTGTTGTCTCAGAGTCCCTTGGCTTGTCAATATAGATAAATATGGTACCTGAACTACCTTTGAATTTATGTTTTAAATTGCCATTTGGTTCCAATGTGACAAAATTCTCAGAAGATGAAAATTTGAGCTAATACCATGGCATATTAATTTAAAAAATGGCAGGTATTTTTCATGGTGTGGATGAAGATGAGGCAAGTCACACCAGTTTTTCAAAGGTCTTGTTCATAATATTTCTGTATTTATTGGCTGGATGATTTTACAGAAATAAACTTTACCAGATCAAATAGAAAGAGACTTTTTTTTTGTACAGACACAGTGACTGCTTTAACTTTCAAAAGCGCTCTGCAGGGGTCAACTCATCTTCCTCTGGAAACATACTGACGTAAGAAAAAAACCTTTTGGAGTGTTGAATTTGAGACTCAGTAGGTGAGAAAGGGTAGAAAGTTGGGCCACACAGGATACGACTCACACCCAGAAGTTGGAGTTCAAATGTATGTACCTTTTGGTGAGTCAACTACAAAAGTTTTGGTTTTAAAGGTTACTGATGCTATGATTTACTGCAAAAAAGCACTACTGGTAGTAGGCAGAGAGCATTTCTTTAGTAATGCCTCACTGCATTCAGCTACAGTGTGCTTAAGTCACTGTAGCCTTAAGCACACTTGAATCATTTCAGTAAAGGCAGTTTTCACATACATAAGGATTGGACAATAGCAAATCAGTGCCAGAGATGGAAAATAACCCAGGACTACTGGCCCTCAAGTCTATGCACTAATTAATGCAAACATTTTTTCACTTATCCAGCAGTTAGGATTGCAAGAGATACAAAAAGAAAGTGGAGAGTTTGTGTGTGATATTTTACTAACCTGCATCTTGTAAACATTAGCTACAATTGGACTTTTGGTATACATTCCAGATTTCAGTATAAATTCCAGAGCACTGCTCTCAGTCAGATACTTTTCTAATTCGTCGGTGTTTTTTGGGGTTTCCTGGCTTTGTGTTAAGGGAATTACATCTCACTGACTTGCGTAACAAGGATTGAGAGTTGTTCCTTGGCTAAAGCAATGCTCACACAAAGGTACTCGGTGCCAGTAAAGCTGCTTCAAGACTGCCAACTAACCAACAGCACTTTTCTTCTGGCCTTTTTTTTTTTTCCTTGACTGTGAATGGTCATTTATTGGCTCCAATTCAGTCCTCCTGACAGGAAGGGTTTTCTTGAGGATAACAGAACATAGCCAGGGTGTCTGAGCCTCTGTTGGACTTTTCCGTAACAGTCTAAATCAGTGTTTGGAAACTGTTTAATTTGTAACTCCCTATCTTCAAGGGGAGGTGCAAGGCTCTGTGGAATAAATTTAAGCCTCTCAAGAAGATGCCCACCATGGTCTAACTGACAAACTCTTCAGAAGACCTTTGGGGTTGCAATCTGAGAATAGCTGGCCAAACCCAGGGTCTTATATGTGAACTTACATCAATCTAGAGCATTTTCAGTCCAAGGTTGGAGATGAGAGAATATTTCCGGTGATAACTTTTTATTTAAAAGCCTGTCCTCCATTAATGGTGTTTCTGCTATATTAAAGTTTCTTCTTTGTCAATTTATTTACTAAGATAGTGCTGAGTTCAGAAATTTCCAATTATATCAAGCCTTTCATTTCTAAAAACACTTGTCACCTTCTGAGCTGTTGAATTTGTGGGAAGAAGAGTGGGAAAAAATGAGATACGGTTCAAATTATAATGAGCGGAAAAGCCTTTCCTCTCTTAGATTATGCACCTGTGTGAGAAAAATTGAGGGAATTTTCCTGTTTTCTGCATATGATCAGCTGTCAAACAACCAGGCCAGCATCAGTTACTCACCACAAGCAAACCTTTCACTTCTGCACCCAGGTGGAAGTGTGAAATTTCTCTGTACACACACACACACTTCTGCCTTTTTGTGGGTGAGACAATAGCCCTGGTGTTTTTCTAACGTTTTCTCCCACCAAAAGAGCAGATGAGTAACAGGTGAATTCTGTCATGGGGAAATAGGGTGGTGAGGACATCACTGTCTCAGAGAAGTCACAAATTAGGAGAGCATTTCATAGCCAGGAGTAAGAAGGGAAGAGTTGTTTCTTCTTCACGCTGAAGATTTTCTGGGATCTCAATCATATGTTCTAAGGTGATAATTCAGAAAAGTTGCAGGTGTTCCTGAAAACTAGAGAAAAGTCCTACAAAACAGGAGTGTAAAACTAGATTATTGTACAGACTGAGTTATTTTCAAATGATCACTAATTATTTCTGTTCCTATGTGTACAGATCTAGAAACCTAATTTAAGTAACTGATTTTTTTAATGTTATAACCTGGAATATTAGTAATTGTCTTTTTGAAAAGTAACTATCCATTGCACTGCCATGTCAGGGTACTAGTACAAGATTAATTATGTCTTCAGGAGCTGAGAAAATTAAATTTGTCTCAACTGACACTGTTTTTCCTTTCTTTTCTCAAGAAGTCAGAGGTTTGGCTTCCTTTCTGTAGAAAGTGACCCAGAAAGAAGTGGAAAGTTGTTTTCTGCTTTAGACATGTGACTTCCCAAACAAAGGAATCCATCTACGCTGCATTACATATGCACATTATAGACAGAGCATTTTCTGACTTGTAGGGGATGTACTGGTCTGAAATCATTGATTAACTAGTGAAAAAGATCAAAATGATCAATACTTCCAACAAAAGCCATATACAAAAACTCTCAAATAGTCATCAAAAAAACAGTTAGGGAAATATTTTTTTTCCATCTTTACATGCACGTTTTTTTTCTTCTGCATCTACAGAGTTTTTAAGATATCCATTACATGAAAGGTAAAAGCTCGTGAGTGTGACAGGGTGCAATTTTTTCTCATTCTGGACCAGCTAGAGCAAGCATCTGCTTTGTCTGCTGCACATACAATCTTCTACTGGCTGCCAGTCAGCTTTCACCCACATGGTCATCCATCATTAATGGATTTTAGGGAAATTGAAATAGTTTTTGTTTTTAGAGCCTCACCTTGCCTCTTTTATTCATTGCACAGAACTTGTTCGCACCAGGATCAATATACACAGTTCTTTGCAATGCCACATTTGCAAAACGAATCTCCACCGTGAACCCATACCAACCTTAAGAGACTCAACCACAAGTTCTCAGAGATCCCTTTAGAAAAATGAGGGCAAAAGCATCCAGAGATTCACCTCCACAGGGAAATCCTGAAGAAAACAGGTATTTTTTCTTGTAAAGACTGAGAGGTTGCTCACCAACACAATGGGTATAAAGCCTGAGTAAGAAAGGTCTGCACAGGTGCAGTCTGTATATGCACCAAGTGGAGACATCCTCCTTCGAGTCCTGTGCATGTTGATGCTTTTATGCATTTTCAGTGCCATTCATTTATTATATTTGGCTGAACAAAGAGTGAGATTATTGCCACGTACAGTGCTGACACAGTCTTCAGTTGTGCATGTGTAACTTAGCAAAATTTACAAGGATTTTTACTGTATGAAAACAAAATTTTAGGAATCAACCAAACCCTGCCTAATTATTAGGAGCTAAGGGCAGAATTAGATGATGTCTATATGCCTTTATGCTGCCCACCAATATTTATCTAGTTGAATGCTGCTTATACAGAAATCAAAACCTTCTGGAATTGCTTCCAAAGTGTTAAGGACTGATGAACAGAAAAGCTATTCAGGAAATAGGTCCTCCTTGTGTGGAAGGAGGCATAAAAGGAGTGGGGGAGACTGTGATGGTCAGCAGAGGAAGTGAAGTGTAATGTGCCCTCTCTGAGGGTCATTGTAAGTCTTAGAACTGGGATAGGGGTTCTGTGAGTGCAGAGAGGAAGAAGAAGAGATAATGAAAGTGTTCATGCACAGAATGAACATTTTCACTGAAATGAAGGCTGAAAAACCTAGTAACCAAAAAGTAGAAACTCCTTTTCTTCTTTCTTTTTTTTTCTTTCTTTTATCTCTGCTCATTGTCTCTGTGAAAAACTTGTGAGGCAGAGATTTTTTAAGTTATTTTTGTGGGAGGGAGCAGGAAGGAAATTGAGAAGGATTTATGTACAGTCTTTTATTGCTGTCAGAAGCAATAGGATGTTTTGTTATTTAAATACTGTTGGCCAGAGAAGAAAAATGAAACCGTAATCTCAGAAGATAAATCGTTACCTATTTCAACACCATCCCTTTTTTAGATTTTCCTGGGGTCCAGTTATTTTTTTGTTTCCATGGACAAGAAATCCTGAGTAACTCAATCTCACAGAAAGTGGATTTCCATCTCTCAGAGTAAACATAAGCAAAGATCACACCCTGGCAGAATGGCAGGTCTGTGCTAAGGCTGCTTGTCCCCAGAAGACCATCTTGCTTTAATCAGTGGATATGTTCCTCGCTACTGACTGGAGAGTGAAAGTGAAATATAAGTATTATAAATTACCTGAGCTGATGAACTATTATAATTACTCACTCAGTCAGCCAAACCTGTCCTTCTCCTCTAAACACCAAATTCCAAATAAGGGCTTCACTGTAAAAACACTAATTTAATGTCTCACAAAAATAGACTTGGTCCTTGCTGGGTGCTCCTAGTCCCCCAACAGACAGATGCCAGTGGTAGTGGTAAAAAGTGCTCTTCCATATCATGTAGATTGTTATTGTAAATCAATCCAGGTTGTTGTAAGCTTCTCTCAGCCTAGACTTGTTTATAACCTCACAAAAATAGCTTATCCTTGCAACATGCAGTGGTAGATATGGTTATCCTTTGGTCAGTTACATACTGAAGTAAAACAGTATTATGGCATGGGGATGGTCAAATTTCATGTATAGTTTGCTATTGAAGACTTCTAGCAAATGATCAGAAACTTGGGCACACCTTCTTCTCACCCTTTTCCCAATATAATATTTTTCCTTAAAAGGTACCTCTCCCCTGCCCAGTGAATCCTAGAAGCTTCTTTCATCATAAAAGGAATTGTTTCTCACAAAAGACCTTTTCTTCATCCTAAAATCAGCAAGGCCTGTGAGGGGGAGGGAGAAAATTTTTATTTGTAAGAAATAATTTGCTTTTCTTCCATGAATGACAGTGAAGTGTTAAGGTTTAGGGTGGGAATTAACAAGACATTTTTTCCCAGCAGCAGTTCCATTGTCAACATCACCCAGTGCTGAAGCTGATTGTAGAAGCAGATGGAATTTCTGATGCATTTTCAACCTACTTCATCAATAAAATTTTAGCCAATTCTTTCCCCTAACTTTCCAGACACCTATAACAGCATCACAGCTTCTGTAAATTTGTTTTTTAACCATACTGGGTGGAGGAAGTAACTGCATTAGGTTTTCCTGTTCTAAGCAGGTTTGAAACCAGTTAGTTTGTAAAGCAAAGAAACCACAATTGCAAAACGAAAACCATGTTCAATTGGAGAACAAGCAGTACTTACGGGTCAATTCCAAGAATGTTTTCACTTTGTGTTACCTGCCTGTTGTACAGCATTGGGTCAGTTATACTTAGGTTTCCAGAGAATAAGAGTTGTCTGCTTTCATCTATAACCAATAGTAAATTTCAAATGAAAGAAAAAACAGATAATAGCTCAAAATTGAAACGCAACACGTGAGTAGTAGCTAAATATTCATTGATAAAATATAGTGACTATCAGAACCCTTTTTGTTCAATGTTATCTGTTTTACTTATTCTGGTTGATTAAAATTGTGCTTACAAAAAGATGTCCATTTCAAAGGAATTTCCGTAAATGGTCCTTTTCTGAAATAATGAGTTTTAACACAACTCTGAAGCCCAGGGCCATGCAAAATGTTGATGTTGGAGCCCAAAACCAGGAAATGCTTCTCTGGTTTCTGTATTATGACCAACTTATCTGATTCAGAACAAAACTGATTAATGATTTGTCATCACAACAACTTTCAATGGAAACTCCTGTGTTCAGCAGATTCAAAGGGATTGTGTTCAGATCTGAAATCCAAGAAAAAATTAACATAGGCAGCTGGTCTTAAAAACATTCCTCTGTCATTCTCATTCTTATGTGCCATCAGCAACAGTTTGTCACCCATTCCAGTTTGCCTACTGATACACATCAAGAACCAAATGCAAACAGAACTGTTGAGATACTCAGCAATCTTAAGTGGTAGGCACCACGCAAAGTAAAAAAGTTTGGGGTTTTATTTTTTTTAATGGACTTTTTATCTTCTTTAAGTTTTTTGAATTCATATTAATTCACCAGAAGATGAAGAAATGCTGCAGTATTATGACCATGACAAGATTTTTGCGTTTCTGCTAATGTGGTTTATCTGCTCTTAGTTTTGCACATGCACAAATTGTCATATCAACCAGGAATAGCAGACTCGCTTGAGAAGATCTTGCTTTGTGTGAATAAAATATATGCTGTGATTCAGGCTTGTAGGGATAAGGCAGTTGAAAGTTTTCTGAAAAAGACTGAAAGTAAAAGTGAAGACACTGTGATAAAATCTATATACATGGTGCAATTGCTGCTAATAGATTAACACTTTCCTTTCTACGGATACCACAGGTCACACTAACACACAGAGGGAAGTGCTAATGTGTCTAAATGTATTATTTTAATTAACTACTCACAAACACTGCACAGGCCTCTGACAGGCTCCCAGTATCTGCAGTACATGTATGACCTTTTAAGCAACAGTGATTGCATCTGGGGGCCAAATTGTAGTGAGCACTGGTTACATGTGCCTTATAACCCTGGCAAACCCGGGATGCATTCGACGTGTAAATATGCTGGTGGGGATGGAAACCCTTGTACACACAACAAATAGGAACATGCAAGACATTGATGAAGCCTTGAATTTGGTTTCTAATCATTATGTGACTGGGAGACTGATCCAAGAACTTAGCAACAGCAGAGAAATTATTCAATCTTGGGGCATGCCTACAACAGAGACAGTGAAAGTCCTAACCTACACCTTGATTTTTGCTGTTCATACACCCATAGCAAGCCCATGTCCTTAAGTGTCATAACTAGTGTATGAAATTGTGCTGTACTATCTATCATAGCCCCAAAGGAGCAGGAAGTGGCCTAATCATTTCTTCCTCACCCACGTGAGCAATAACAATGCAGGTCTGAGTTAGCTCAACATGATGTGACACACAAACTTCTGTGTATCCTATAGGTCTCTAGTAAATTAAATTTTTTCTAGCACAAAAGCCTCAGCTCTTACGTTTATGTGTGATATCAGGTTGTGCTCAATCACTATAGAATCACAGGATGACTTGGGTTGGAAGGAGTCTTAAGACCATCTTGTTCCAGCTGCCCTGCCATGGGCAGAGACAACTTCCACTAGATCTGATTTCTCAAAGCCCCAAGCAACCTGGTCTTGAACACTTCCAGTGATGGGGCATTCACAATTCCTCTGGGCAACCTGTTCCAGTATCAACCTCACATGAAAAGATTTCTTCCTAATATATAATTGAAACCTACTCTCTTTCACTTTGAAGCCATTCCCCCTTGTCCTATCACCACATGCCCTTGTCAAAAGTTTCTCTCCATCTTTCCTGTACATTCCCTTCAGGTACTGGAAGGCCACAATTGGGTCACCCTGAAGCCTTCTCTTCTTTAGGCTGAGCAATCCCAATTCTCTCAGCCTCTCTTCATCGGAGGGGTGCTCCGTCCCTCTAACCATCTTGAAGAGGCAGATCCTTCTACCCTGTGGTTTGTAGACCAAATACATCATTGTTATTCCCCAGGCTGTGATTCTTCATGTGTGATTTGTATTCTTCTAAGTACTTACAAGTTTTTGGGGACTGAGACTTTTTTCACTTTTTTCTTCCAGTGACTGATCCCTGGGTAGCCAGAAAGTTTAAGGACCCAAATCAATCCTAGAAAAGAGATGAAATGGGAACAGGGTCCTCCTCCCTACACTAGAGGAAGGTGGTTATTCTATCACAGGGCTAGTGGAAACTCTTTGGACTTTTATATTCCTATTATTATGGCATAAAACTTGAAAAAATTTTCTGCTGACTCAGAAAGCTGGTAAAATATTTGCATTTCTTACTGTAGCATGTAAAAAGTTTAAATAAGTACAGTAAACTTCCATACTTTCTTTGCAGGTAGTTTTCATCAGTGGGCTCATGGCATCACTCAAACCCACCAAGCACAGGTGTGTGGAAAAACCCACATGTATGTATGCATGTATTTGTCAAGTTTCAGGTCAGTTGGAGGAGACACCAAGCACAAGGTTCCACCAGTGACTAGGAGGCTCTTGAGAAGAGTACACCATGGTATGATGCATTTTCCAACCTCAGCTCGGTCCCTGACCTGTTGGTTTCCGTGGCAGACTCCAGCTAGCTAACAAGCACAAGAGAGCTGGTGGTGCTGCTGCTGTGCAAATGTATTAATTCCTCATTCTGGTGGGAACAGAAGGTAGGAATCAGCTCAGTCCCTCTGAGACCTGACCACTGTTGCAGGCAGCCTGAGGCAGGAAAGGACAGAGGCAGTTACTTGGCAGGACAAATGAACTGATCAGAAGAAGCACTGATCTCCCTCTGCTGCTTTTACGGTTAATGTTTCAGACTTTGTGCAAAGGCTCCCACAGCAGCCAGAGCATCTTTCTCTCTGTACACACACACACACACACACACACACACGTGCAGGGGCTGTATAGGAAACACAGCCTGAGACACCCTTTTTGTCTGTGAAAGGAAGTGTTTCAACTGGAAGAAGATTCTTCCAAGGAGAAAACATCAGGGACACATTTATACATAGCAGTAGAAATTGCTCTCTGAACTTCATATAGAAAGGAGTCTGACAGGCAGATTTTATAAACAGACCCCTTTGGATCTCTGAAGAGAGGATTTGAAAAGTCAAACATATCCAGGGCATGCCTATAAAAGTAAAAATTACACTGCCCAGAGCCTTTTAAGCAATAGACTTATTTCAAACAACAGAATACTATAGCTCTTAGTCTCTCTCTCTCTCTCTCTCTAGACATATGTTGGCAAAACTAACCTCTGAGTAAAGATGCTGTTAGTTTAGAGATTTTATCCATTGCAGCTGAAAGACCCATGACTGAAACTTGTTGATCCTTGCTGCTGAGCAATAAGACAGGCAAGTCAGATGCCCAGAGACAAAAAAATCTATCTTTGTTTAGCTAAAGGAATGAACTGGATGGACCAGAAATCATTTGCCCATCATTTAAGAAGCAGTTTGGATAACTATTCTTCTATTAGCAGAATAAATTAAAATAATTCACCTGAAAATGAATAGTTAAAAGAATTATATCCAGAATGCTGGAAATGGACAGTTATTGTAATATGCATTGGATAGACACTACAGACAATGAAAGACAAAGGATGCTGGAAGAGTCTGCCCAAGAGGAGAGCAGGAAACCTCAGGACCTATGAGTTATTCCCAGTCACTTTCAGAAAGGCTTCCTTTCGCTGTCCCTTCAACACAAACTGCTTTGCTCTCCTAGCACAGTGGGAACTAGAGATGTCTGTAGGCAAACACAGTCAGCACTGGAGATGTTTCTCCCTGCAACTGCTGAATCAGATCCCTTTAACTAATCAGCCTTGAAACTTTCAGTGCACATTACATTTTTATTCTGCAAGGCACCTGGAGAGTATATCCATCCATGACTTTGTGCTGCTGTGTCCTGACAGCTTCACCAGTTCAAAGGGGAGTCATGAGCCAACCAAACACGTTTGCAGTTCTTCAGGAGGAGCACAAGCACTTTACTTTTTTTCCCTCACTACCAGTCTTTCATAGAAAATCGAAATTTACAAGTGTTCCAACAGCTTCATTAACTGCTGCCTCTCCTCCATAGACAGCAAGGGTTAAGGATGCATGGCCCTGGCCACTTGTCAGATTTGGCATGCTGGAGCCAACAGCTGGTGGAGGCAGTTAATTAGTCCTTCGCCCTGCCCAAAGTTCAGCCTTGATTGGCAGGGAAAAGCAGGCTGCACCAGCCTGCTTCCCTCTTTCAATTAACAAAAGCCTGTGCCATCAGATTACCTTGGCAACACTCCATGGCATCCGTGTCATTTGGCTGCCTGAGCTTTACCATGGCAACAGGAAAGCTAACCTTGCCAAGGCAGCATCTGGTCTATGGGTGGCAGGTTACCTGCCAAACAGATTTACTAGCTGCAAAGTGCTGCTGACTGCCCCGAGAAAAGAGAGGAAGCAGGAAAATCTTGTGACAAAAAGATGATTATCCATTTTAATTTTTCTTTCCAAGCAAAGGTTTACAGAGGTGCAGTTGCTGATGTATGGATAGAGCCTGCCTTTATTCTTTCTGGGCATGAAAACCATTAAACAAATTAGGCTTTATGTTAGCCACAAGGTCTTCTGGGCATTACAGAAGCAAAACTCTTTGTGGAGGACTAATTTCTATTATGTGGTAACCAGGCTGGTCTTGACAGAGCACTGCTGGTTTTTCATTTCATTGTACCACATCCATTTTGTTGTGTTGACACGAGAGATATCCTATAATCATGGCTCCAACTGCTCATAAACTGCATGGAAAATCAGATCTGATTGTCAGAATCCCATCAAGTTCCAGTAGCCTGTAAAACTCAAGGACAGGTGCTACTAGATTTGTAAGCAGTGTGAGATTTTCCAGCAGACTATCTGAAGTCAATAGAGATTGAAGCTTCTGGATTCATAGTGAGCAGGGAAATAGACTATAGGCAGTGCAGGACTGGCTCCACCTCTACCAAAGGACTCTTGAAAGCAAGTCATGTTATAAAGGAAGGCCAGAAAACCAGTGGGCAAATCCTGGCAGTTCCTCTGTTTTGGGAGACAATTCCTTTCTGACTCTAACCCAGTCAGTCCATTAACACCAAGCTGCTGTGACAGACATGCTAATTAGACTCTCAAGTGGCATTTGAATGGAAATACAATATGACTGCCACCATGTAGCAAGGAGTGAAAGAACAAAGTTCCTTTCCAGTCCCTCCTACGTCATTGGTACACATCTGACATTTCTGTGAAGCAACAAAAGTGATCAAGGAAAATAATTTCCATTGTATCTCACCTGCTCTTACAAACCTAAGCATCTTCTCATAAACTTTAGGTGCTCACTCCAGGATGTCCCTATCCCAGTTACTGCTTCTGTGGACTTTACACACTGGACCTTGAGATTAGCTTAGCTGGATAGAGCATGGTGTTAATAATACCAGGGTTGTGGCTTGTGGGTTCAACTCCTGTCTGCGCCATTCACTTAAGAGTGAATGGACCCAATGATCCTTCAGTGTCCCTTCCAGCTCAGAATATCCTGTGAAGGAAGTAGTGCAAGGAGTGATGGTAGCTGCAAATGGAGCAAGCAGAGGGTGAATTTGCTGCAGCAGTGGGAAAGTCTGTTTCAGCTTGGAAAGGAAGATTGGTCACCAGTTCTTCACACGCTCATCAGAAAGTGCCATAACATTCTTTTGGTTGTCAGTGGTCTAGATCCTTCTCTTCCCTTAGGTCTAAGTTTCTAAGACATAAGGGATACATTTGGGAGAGCATGCATGCCCATGTCTCTCTGTGTCACACATGCTGAGAAAGCAAAATCAATACTTAAATGTGGACAAAATAAATTGGACAGCTAGGACATACTTGAAAGGCTCTTGGCAGAAGGATAGCCTCGCCAATCAGAATACAAATAACTTGAAAGTTCATCATTTGGTGTCTTTGTCTGAACGTGATGGGCAACACCACCATGAATGCGAGTCATCCTTATGCATAGAGTAGTGGAGATACTGAGAACTGAATGACCTCCTCATTTTCACAGGTTTCACCAGAGTGAGTGATAGGTCATGTCGCTGTGAGTGGCACTGACGATGAAGAATGGCACAACTTCAGAAGGGAAAGCAGTTCTGCTCTTTATTAATTAATTAATTCATCTTTTATAACAGGGATTGCAAAGAGTGTGTTGAATGGCATAAGACAATTGGGTGCTCGGCCATCCACCCCTTGAGGGGATTGGTCAAGCTCTAAGACACTTATTCCAAAATATTAGAAAGCTAGAACCATAACAGTGTTGCATAACAAGCCCAGGTGCAAGATAAGGAGTTAGCTTACAAGAACCCATAGCAGTGTTTTTCATAGCTTCTGTGAGAACTTAGCAGTTCTCACAGAAAGCTGCAGAAAGCTGAAGGATTTCTCTACCAAAGCTTTTCAGCATCCACAAGGTCACACTCTCTTTCAGCTCTGTGTACTATTAATTTTACTCTCTTCCATCCATTCTGGTTCTTCTGTTCCTAATTCAAACACATTGTTTCAGTAGAGATCAGAGACAAGCCAAGTCCTGCAGCTCCTCTGTAGCTGACACAGGAAGAGGGTCCATATTGACTTCCTGCTGCACCAGCTGAGGCAAATGCTGATGTTGAGATCGTGTGAGAGATCAGGCCAGGGTTGGGGAGGACTAGCAAAGGGAAGCAGAGGGGCTTCAATGTCCCTGTGAGAGATCAGTGGCTCCAGAACCTGAGGGATCAGCTGTGTCCTTCAAGGATAGGAAAATACAGCCCACAAGGAGAGCTGGACCTCCTAGGGTGGAGTTCTGGGGCTTCTATGAGTCTTTCTCACTGCACACTCTGGGGAGATGCTGAGGGATGTGGCCTCCTTGAGGACCCCAGTCCCCAAGGAGCCTATAACATGGCCAGCCAAACCACTGACACTGTGCCTGTGTCTCCGAGTGAACATTCTCCCCTCAGTCAGGGACATTTTTCATCTTCAATTTAATCAGCTGCTCCCAAATAGAAGTAAACTGACTGTGATTTGTACATGACTAGCTGCCCCATGAAGTGACAAGTTTGACAGAGGTTTCATCCTTCACTTCACCACACTTATGTATCCCTCAACCAGATGTCTTGGGTTTTCCCTGCCCTGCCAGGATAAAGAAAGAAAAGAGTTCTTCCAAAGACAGACTCCTGTCATTTTATATCATATGTGGTCAAAAGTCAGGGAACAGCCACACTGATGAAAAGCCTTCTGTCTCCAGCCTCTGATGTATTCATGACTCCTTTCCAGATCCCAAACTCTTACAATGTCAGTATTTCTGTAGGCAAAAGGCATCTGAGCATACATTTTTTCCTCTCTTCAGTAGTGGTCAAAGAGAAATTTAGTAAAGGGAAAAAAAACCCAATTGTTTCCCCCCTGTCTTTTAGCTAAAGGGTGTTACCTTACAAACTGGTGTTTGGAAAGTTACTAAAACACCTTGAAGATACTGAGCAGACTCACTGAGATTTTTGACCATTGCTCAAAGTGTTATTCATCCCAGAAGTTGTGGATGCCCCGTGCAAGGTGAAATGCCTGGGAAGCAAGGTGGGAAGTGCAAACACCCAAACACAACATCCTGGTCCTTATTTTGGAAAGAAGACAATAATGGTAGTGGCTAAATCAGAACTGAGCTCTTTCTGGATTACTCAGCTTCAGTGTGTAGTTCATAACCTGTTGTGCTCACCAAGAGAGCCCTGTTGATTTCTGTAGCCCTCAGCTTGTGCTCTGACCATCAAGTTCCACCACATGCACATGAGTTATCCAAAGCACTAATCAATAGGTCATCATTTGAACTCTTAATTCAGTGTCAGGGTATAAGATTTAGCAGATAGTTTTGTGTCTTCCAGATAAGTGTGTTGTTTTCCTGCATGATGGAGAGCTGCTCAGTTTAGCACTAACATGATATCTTTACTATGATGGAGTAAAAGAGATAGGAACTAGAACTGTATATCTATGGTTTGTTTGCTTCTCTGTGTGACCTACCTGTACCCATAGCAATTTTGTGACAAAATGAGAGAAGGAAGCATACAGACTTCTGGTACAGTCATCTCTCTGTGATCAGAAGTGTGTGACTTGAATATGTGCTTCAGAGTGGAACTGATCTGAAACTCTGTCACCTCAAATATACTGCTGGGACACCCTAGGAAACCCTAATAAATCCTTCTGGATTAATTACTAAGATCTCCAGGGCATGGAGGAATGGACAAAAGCAGCATGCTAAATGGCCTTCAGGATATCAGGAAGTCTAAGAAGCTGAAACCAAGTATTCATTATCGCAGAAGCATTTTTGTTGGAGGTTTGAATGAGGTATACTTTATAGGAAAGGCTTTACTTGGATGAAGGAATTCTTTCATTATTTACAGGGCTGAAGAGTCACCACACTGGAGTCAGCAGGAAGTCACATGGGAAATCTTTCACTAGCATAGGAAGTGTTTTCATATGTGGAATTGAACCTTTCACACAGTCCGAGAAGACTATTTTACTTCAAATGGTGACGCTGCCTCTCATGTGATACCCAATTTGAAGGAATTTTTATGATCCAGTCATTTCCACATGCTGAAAACTGACTCAGCAACCCAGTGTGTTGTCTTACGTTAGGATCTCACATTAAGTAGTTCTCTTCTATGATGCAGGTGTTTTTTTGCAAGAGTATATCGTGGACACCATCCCCACTGCTGTCAAAGTTTAAACTAGAAGTAGGTCAAATCCAGATGGTGAGTCAGGAAATTATAATGTGTTTTAATTATCAGGCTATTTTTAGAAGGTTCAACATGTAATATACCCAGGAAATGAAGTGGAGCAGAAAGTAAAATCCAAGCTAGACGATTCCCTCTTCTTGAGATAGGGAGATGAGTTATGCATCATTGACACTACTAATGAAAAATAAATTGTGACAGTTCTAGGTCTAAAAGCCGAGTTTCAATACAGAGCATACCTCAGAAAGTAGCACATCTTGTTTACTTGTGCCATGTTTCCTGAATCCCAACAAGTAACAGAGGTTTTCAGTTGGTCCTTCAGTTATTGGAAGGTCCTCCTTCCTCCCATCATTAGGACACTGAAAATACCAGTTATTTTCACCTTCAGGAAGTTCTTGGAAATGTTTTCTTCGTGATTGAGACTGTATGAGTAGAACAACTTGAATTTTTCAGGGCATTTACTCATTCCTGGTAATAGGTAAAGTGATGTAAATAAGCATCAGGTACCCCTACCTCAGACTTCCTTTGCGTATTACAGGGCCTAAACAGAAACATCCAGAGGCTCAGATTGGGCAGCAATTACTTCAGTGATTGGTGCCAAGATATTTTAAACAACAACATGTAGATGTATTTGAAAGTCTGGAGCAATAGATCTAGATTTACTGCATATCAACTGCAACCCCTGACCATGGTTCATTTCTGTCTAATGTATGGGGGTCTGGTTCTACGCTCTGCTATGTATTTCTTGAGCAAATCATCTACATTCTCTGCCCATCATGTGTAGCATTAAGAAAGCAATAGCTAATACCTCATACCTCTCTTTTAATGTTTGTATGTGCAGTATCTGGCTATAGAATTCTACTCCTGTTTGATATTCCTCAGTGCTACTATAAAGATAAGAATACCTATTTTCTGAAAATAAAATAAAATAAAAGGATTTCTTGCCATTTTCTCAGCATGCTGTCTGTGAATCCAAGCAAAGCACGACTATTACTGATTTTCTCCATGTAAATGGCAAACTCCATTCAAATTAAATCTTCATCCAGTTATCAAGTAAGACGGACAACATAAACCTAGTATAATGCAAACAGTAGGACAGACTGCAATGAATAATCCAGCCATCCCAGTTTTCCTGTCCTCTGCCTCCATCCTATCCCTGGAATAATTACAGAGTTTCTCTTAGGCTGAAAAAATGCTCATCTTGCAATTGCAAGCATATAGTGTTGGATTTCAGTTTTATTTTTAGTCAAGTGGATTTGCTGTGTCTTGTCAGCTTATTGTGTTGCGTTAGCAGGGACATTTGAACAGAACAGAGTTTTGCTGGAGCTCCAGTGGGCTCTTGCATATAAAATTAGAGTTCTCTTGCTTGCTTCATGTTCTCATTCATTCAGTGTCTCAGAGCCTGCCAGTTCTGTGGGCAAGCAGCCAGTTTTGCATTTACTACAGGGTTTTGTGTTGGCTGCCAGTCACGAGGGGTGGTGATAAATGGATTCAGCAGCACCTATTAGGATTAACTGAAGGCTTAAATTCATTTTGAACCTTCTTACTGCCAAAATTAATTATACTAAAATTAATTATACAACGTTATCCACTGAAGAACAGGCCAAGGTGAGGAAAATACCCACCTTCATGTTTACTGCAGCCTGGAGCTGAAGTAACCAGTGGAATCTGTAGAACAGAATCCATCATGCTCACTAGACTCATAAACATTAAGCTTGTTGCACTGCCTGCTTTCAGCTGTCTTCAGATTTTGTTCTCAGAGACCTTGTTCTAGACACTGGCTACAGTGATTTAAGTCTATCAGAACAGCACCCGTATGGTGATCTGCAAAACAGTTTGGGCACCAGGAGTATCCTCATATTTTAGCAAAACCATCAGCTCAGTTGGAATCCAACTTACTGTATTCCATGGTATGGCATTTAGAAGAAATATGTTAATATAAAATCCAGTGATTTGATTACTTTGCAAACCAATGGGGTTCTGTCCAGCTGACCTCTTGTTTAGAGTAGTTCAGTCTAGCCTTGTGTTGAAGAGAAGCTGGTGAAAAACAGTGTAATACCAGATGGAAGACCCGAAACACTCTACTGTCAAAGCAGCAGACACAGTAGAACCCACCATGGAAGCACAGAGATGGTGAATAACCTCAGTTAAGTTCTGCCATGTCCATACAATGTCATAGCTTACACTTAAGAACAGCACCATTGGATTAGAGCTCCCTTTTGAAATTAGATGTTGGTGTGAGTAGGCATTGGTGTGAGTTATATTGGCAGAATCTGTTCTAGACTACACAACAGGATGCAGGTTCAACACTGATAAAATGACTACAAAATGACAATGTCTCAGTATACGACTCCTACATTTTGTGTTCTCTTCTGTATTCTGACAGTGTGAGGTCCATCTACAACATAAAAGCAATCAAATTTCCCTGATCAGAAAGCCTCTTACTGAAAAAAGGAGTATTGTTTAAAAGATGGAGGAAAGAAAGGACAAAAACCCCCACCCCACTGTGTAGAAATATTGATTAAAAAGTAATGAAATATCACTCTTTCCTGCTGCTCCACAATCTAATCCAGGCAAGGAATTTGTGTATTTTGACTATTTCAGGGAAGGGCCTGATTAATTTATCCTTTCCAAAGGTTCATCTATAGTGCCTACTATAACAAAAAAATCAGCTCTTAAACACTCCACTGTAAAACTCAGCAGTTTACATTCCGGGCTATGTTAC
Source organism: Struthidea cinerea (assembly GCA_013397865.1). Classification (NCBI taxonomy): domain Eukaryota; kingdom Metazoa; phylum Chordata; class Aves; order Passeriformes; family Corcoracidae; genus Struthidea; species Struthidea cinerea. Next base: position 502,198 of record VZTI01001451.1, read on the forward strand.
TTTATTCATTTCAGATAAAAGACTGCTCTGCTCCTTCTGGTTCAAGTTACAAACAATTCTGTATTTTTCTTGCTACTGTCTGCTTGCCCTTAACTTGCAGAGAAAAATCTTGCTTGTTTCTCCTGAAGAAAATGTGGCGATTAGTAGATATTTAGACTTACTTGCCTTTTGAAAAACAAATTATACTGCTTTGACAACTAGTTGTGTACTGCTTGGAATGTTGCTACAGAGCATGTCTTCACTGAGGAATTTTTTTTTGCTATAAAGGTACATTTAGAAATATCCATAGAATCAAAGCTAGGTTGATTTGGTTTTTTTTCTTCTTTTAGTAATTGATGTGTTTTACGGACAGAGAAAACATTCCAGATGGGCAAAATACTGGGAAACAAGCTTCAGGCCAGGAGCTTGAAACACGTATCAGAAACATTAAAGTCAGAACTATATTAACTACGCGTTCCCTCTCTATTCAACAAGGAGACATACATGCCTTTCAAGTTATTCAGTCCACTTATGATTTGAATCTATACAGGAAGTATAGGATGGACTGAATTCTTAGTTTATGGCACCTCCTTACCAGAATTCTCCAGAGTAACTTATGAATCACTTCATAATGCTGAGAGTCTTGAAAGAAATTCTTATACTCAGGTAGACCTATATTAGCCATCAGACATGAATAGCATAAGGCCCTTCCATATTCTCCTTTGTCTTCTTCTCACTCTTTTTCATTACACTAGTGACCATTTTTTCATGCCCTTCTTGCAAGTGTACATGTTCATCTATTTGTGCAGAACCTGGAAGCAGAATACTGATCTGGGTGCACCATTGTTCTGACTCACAAGCACGTTTTTAAGTTCTTGTGACATTTGACTTCTTCCATCCATCTGTAAGTTTTCTGAAGTTCATTTACAGATTTCGGATAGAGAGTGAATGTCATGAAAAGGTGGTTTGGATGTGAAATTGTGTAGTACCTTTAATTCCAGATGAGAAGGTCAAGATGACAGCTTCTGAAAAAGAAATCAGGAGTTAGTTACCTGCTACATCCAAAAATTCCAGGGAATCTGACCACCCAAAATTGTGACACATAGGGTATAGGAGTGGATTACATGGCCCAAAAGAAGACACTAAATATCAATAGGACAGAGATTCCTGGGTGATATTTCTTGCTGCAAGGAGTGCAATTCTTCAAAGTGTCATTGCTGCAAAACCCCAACATTTAAACAAGGCAGCAGGGTCAACACATAAACATGCTGGAATCTGACCCAGTTCAGAACAAAGAAACACTCTGTAATATTAGCAGGATCTAATTGAACCTCTTGGCTGTAAGCAAAGCAATTAACGATGTAACAAGCAATTATGCATGATGTTCAGTTAACAACAAAATAAACATGATAAAATATGTCTGCAACATTTTGAGTCAAAACCTCATAGAGAGTTACCATGTGCTCTCACATCTTCCTCTGTGCAAGTACTGCATCATTAGCAAAGTATTATCCATGTGTTTTACACCACTGTCTAATTGCACGGGAGGCAGTTAAGAAGATCAAAGAGCTCTATTAACAACAGATAACCACAGAACAAATATGATTAAAGTAATTACAGAAGGAAGTAATCTGCTAATTCTTAATGATTCCGAGGACTCAGAGAGAAGCTCTCAAAGTGATTCTCCTCACTGGAAATCAGGGTGTTACTGCAATGGACTGATATGATATTTTGGGTTTCAAAGTGTGAGCCATTTTCCTATACACGCTTTCTCTTACGCCTTCCCTTAGACTTCATACTGACTTGTGACATGATTCAGAAGCGGAAACATCCTTATCACAGTAGTTACCAAACTTTCTTTTCTCCCCTCCCCTCCCCCGTCTTTTGGCACCTGGCAAAGTTTTCCAGACCTCCTTAATTTCTAATCAGGATTTACCTTTACCTTCCAGACAGTCTCTGGAAACAAACTTATGCCATTTTCCTCACCCTTCCTTTCCCCATACATCCTTTCTATCTTATCAACTAGAACTAGAGATGATTTTTCACTCCTTCCACTCTTCCCCCTCTCACTCCACCCTAAAACCTCTTCCCTTTCTTACCTCACCTTTTCACTTCAGATATCCTACCAGCACTGACACTAGTAAGCCTTTCCTTTATGTTCTTCTTCAGTAGACAACTGACCAGCTAATTTAAAATTAAAGGGAGATAGATATATGTTTATCTATACTGTGAGGGGTTTTGGAATTCTTCCTGAGAAGAGAACCTTTTAAATGTGCATCTTCTGTGTTTCTCTGCTTTTCTCCCTTCCCCAGACACTGCTCCTCTTTTGCTGTTTCCTGTCTTCACTGGCACCAAAATATGCCTGGCCTCAGTGTCTTCAGCACTGAAATGCAAGCGCCTCTACAAATCACTGTTTGACATTACATATCTTCTAATAGTGTCTGAAGCTTCACTGTATCACTTTGCTGTTGGCATTAAGGATCACAACTGGAACCAATGCAAAAGCTCATTGAACCTTTCATGGTCTGAAACGAGCACATTTTGCCCAGCTACAATCAACACACATATTCAAAACTCATGTTGTACCCTTAGAGATGCACCATACACATGCAGAAACTATATTTTCTCTACATTAATCTAATCCTTGCTCTCCAACCTCTCTTTCTTCTCTCTTCTTCAGATGCTGCTTAAAAATTTCATTTCCTAGTGTTCTTGAATCGCCAAAGTATTTCGGCTCCAGGCCTGAGATCTTGTCTCTGCCACAGCCAACAGATCTATCCCAGTGCTATCTGTTGTTATTATTAGAGTGCTATCCCTTGTGAACACTGCCTTTATCAAGACTAATGTCAGAAGGCTAGAAATAACTGAGGCCAGATTCCTACATTTGTATCAGCACTCAGTAAATGACCTTTTTTTCCCCAAAATTACTTACATGCCCAGCAAGGCCAGCTCCTCCAAAAAAACCCATGACCAATTATGATGCCTTCCCAGAAACCAAGAGTGAAGAATCTGTTTTGTTGAAAAGACAGTATGAAAACAGAAAAACTCATGTCATGCTTAAGCATGTCCAACTAAATAAAAGCAAAAATACATAGGGAAGGAGTAACTGGTCCAGCGTGAATTACCATCCTCCCATGACATATCGATGAATGCTCTGCATCTAGTACTGATAGGCATGTTAATGAAAAACACTGTGGATCCTTGTTAAGGAAAACTAAAAATGTCATTTTTGCTTTCAATTTTGTTAGATTTTCCTTTACTGTTGATTGATTCCCCATTTTTTTGTAAGGTCCCCCTGGAGGTAATTCAGTGTCTTTTGGAAATCAAATATTTAAATCTGACAAAGATCACAGTGTTCTGTCACTGTTCTTAATTTCTGAGGTGTCCAGCTTTCTTACATTATCTGACCTTTGCAGTTAGAGCTTTCTCCCTCTCCTAGTAACACAGAGATGGCATCGTATTCTCCACGTAAAGGTGGACAGCAAGGTAAAATACATACTTCTCATAGTCACAAACAAACAAAACATACTCCTGAGACAATACTATCTCCTGATTTTCAGGTGGCTGGTAACTAGACACCCCTTGCTGCCTTTTAGCTGAACTATTGCTGTCACAGCACCTGCTTGAAGACCCAGGACTGCAGGAGTAAATTTCTAAAGGGATGTGGGGTATAATAGTTTCTATGTAAGGACAATTGCCATGATCATACATAATTGATTAGGTGATGTGTAATTTTGTCATATGCACTCTGTGCCTTCAGGGCTCCTGATATGCAGGGGGCTCTGGAGAAAGTTTCTCGTTAGAGAGTCACTTCATTAGAAACTTTTGCTTTATGTAAGCTGGGCTAAGCAGGACGAGGTGTTTTACAGCACTAGGTAAGGTTCTTTATTAAGAGCTAATGAACTTGTACAAACAAAATTGTCTATGCAACTGGGTGAGGAAAGCCTGCCCGTTCTTCATGTGGGGTATATTTACCAGGATATTTCAGGCTCTGAATCAGGCCATTAACTTGATTGTGCCTCAGAGCACCTGAAGTCAAAGCCTTTGTCCTCTAATAACCTATGGAAAGAGGGAAGCGCTTCCAGAGGGCAATTCAAAGCACTTGCTTTGGTTACCTATAAGCTATAGGTATAAGCAGGGTGAACCTTTCTCCTCCATCCATATGGATTTTGCAAAGTTTAGTGAAAGTCTCTGTAGATTCTAACAAAGATGGGCAGGAAGAAGCTCAGCCATCTGGTATGAGGTAAGACCACACCTGCCTGAACAATTTTCTTAGAGAGGAGTGTCCTACTCCATGTGGGCAGGAGTGAGTGGTTCCTTTTACCAGAGGACATGAAGATTACTCTACTTACAGAAGCACGAAGTTCCTGAGGCAGGAAGAGATCCATTGAGATCATTGATCCATTGAGATCAAATCCCTGCAGGGCTGCCTCATATTTACTTCCATTTTCTGTTTGATAGCCAAGTTAGTACTACTGTCCCTTGACTAAAATCTAAGGGTACTAAACAGACAATTATACTTTTGCCAAATCAGGTTCTTAAAATCTGCATGCTGTGTCCCAGGCAGTTTGTGGGTTTTTTTTAGGAAAGGTGATTAAATTCAGGGGGAGGGAGAGGGAGGATAGGAGAGGGAAAATGGGACGTCTTGCTTATACATTTCACTCCTATTTTCTAATAAAACTAACAAGCAAGTAAGCTTTAGGAATTAAATTACTACAGATATTCTCTCACTGCTTAACTCCCTACTTCAGCTTTCCACTGAAAGGCTGACATTTCTTTCCAGGATGCTTTTAAGGTAGTTGCTTATTTAAGTCTAGAAAAGACAGATTGCTACAGCTGTGCTAGTTAGTCTGTGGCTTTCTTCCCTACTTTTTTTCCATAAAGGCGAGTATTGTGTGCTTTGCTTATAATTTTTTTTTTTTCAGAATACTTGTTCTCACATTCAGCATGCCATGCAGCTTGAGTAGGAAAATGGTGCACTCCATTTCCATTCCTTCATGTGTTATGCTTCAGCTGTATTTCTGTGCAAAGCTGTGAAGTGTGGGTGGTGAGAGATGGGTGATGTTTTACCTGATATTTTTAATATTTATTTTTCATAAAAGCTTTTATTCTTGCTTAATTTGAACTAAGTGGAAGCTAATAGATCAACCAAATCTAAAGATCCATTGCCAAATAAAATATACAAAGTTTGAAGTTAATAGCTATTTTTATAGCACGTGTTGCTGCTAAAAGAAACAGTGGATCCTTTCAGCTAATTTTCTAACCTTTATTTTAGGCATGGGAATAAGATTCGTCATTTAAAAAAAAATGTTTAGCCTTCAACAAATTTCCTTCATGCTATTGGGACCTGATAGGTGCTTAGCATGTAGAATGAGCAGGTGATTTATTCAGGTGCCTGAAACCATAATCCTGCAAAGATTTATTGTTTTAAAATCAAGTTTAAGGCTTCATCATGCATTCTGAAGCCCAGTCTCTAAGTTCTTGTTTTCAGTGTGCTGGTGTTTTGATTAACCAATTGGTTTAACTTGTCTTTACTGCTAGTTTGCAACATTTAATGCATATAAGATAGTCCCTAATAAATAACTGCAATTTTATTAGCTGAATAGTTAGAAGGACATGACTGATAAGTAAGATGTCACATAAATTAGTAGCAAAAATGACCAACTTTGAAGGCCAAACATAGCAAAGCCTTAAATCTCTGCATCTTCTATAGATTTATTTATAAATCAATACACAAATCACAGCTGGGAAGTTAAATTCAAAAGTAATTAACTTTAGATCAAACTGTCTTCATACACTGTAAAACAGCAAGAACTTGGTGAACATAATTAACTTCCATATTGTTTTGTATTCTACCACAGCATGGACCAGTTGGAAGACAGGTTTCTTCATGCAAAAAGCTGTCACTTATACTGGAGTGGTGAAATAACACAGTAATCCACAGTAACTGCATAATGAATATAAAAATGTGAACATATCTCTAAACAGTTATACGGGAATATTATCTATTGTTCTACTAGAAATTTTTCCTTCACTTTCATATGTGTTTTTCTGAATGTCACTAACAAAGCAGAAATTCTTGGTACAGAGATGATCTTTTCTGTGGCTGTTCTTTTCCTTGCTGTTGATCTCTTTCCTTCACAACCCCCACTTTTTAAAATCTGAATGTCTATCTGAATGCCTATATATACATATATTTTTTTTTTTTAAGTGGGATTTAAAGGGGAAGTTAATTTTAATTTATTTAAATGGAAGGTTATTATATGCCAGAGTCTAGCTGCCTTAGTGGAAACGTGAGATGGGTTAAATCAAATCAAACCTACACCGATTATTATCTTTAAAAAGTAGGAAAGCTTTCTTGTCAGCTAGTGGAGAAATACTGAGATAAAGCAAGCACAAAGCTAACTTTCTAGGTATTGTGAGTACCCAGAATTTCAAAAGAAGTAAATATGTTGATGAATATCTCAAAGTCAACCCATTTTTGCCTTTCCTATCATCACACGCAAAAGCTTGGACAAAAGAAGATATATTGACAGCTATGCCTACATTTTGCATTCTGGAATTATCTTTTACTGCAGTTACAAAATGATGTTACCAGGGTTGGAGATGAAGTCTTAATTTCACTTTCTACTGGTTGTACTTCAACACTTTGAGTTTTTTGGGCTTAGCAGCTCTTCAAGACAACTAAAATGCTTCCTCCTAGTTGTATAATCCTGTTTTCTTACGGAAAAAACCCAACCAAACAACAACAATATAAAAGAATCCCAACAAAAAAATAAAATCCGACACCCCCAAATTCCAACAGAACTCAACTTCAACATTTTAAAGAGCAGTATGTTTTCTAGCATAAAGGCATAAAGTTTCTAGCTTAACTTGTTTGGGAAGGAAGTGAACGAAGGGCAGTTGTGTGCTTACAGTACTCACTTTGAACAAGCCAAGCTACTGTGAGTATCCCTCAACTCTTTCTGGAATTCATGGAAAATATGCTAAATATGTATTCTCTGTGATTTGCTATTACCATTTCCTTCATGCAGTTCATGAAGTGTTCTCACATAAAAAAGGCCTTTCACTGCTGCTGTAAGAGCACTCGGCACTCAGCATATCCCAAAATAACGGAATATCAATGAGTGACTGAATCCATGTAGGAGAACATCGCTCACTGCTGTTTCCCCTAAGATGTCTGATAACTTTTCTGTCTGCTCCAGAGCTAAAAGGGAAAAGAAGTTTAGGGTCTGCATGAGTTGCAAATGTAACTCACTCAACTGGTGTAGGAGGTCCAAGGCAGGGGCCAACAAGTGCAGCAGGCAGAGAAATTAAGTATCTTGAATTGCAATTTCTACCACGTTCTGGGGAATTCTCTCTCTACCTATGGAAATGATTAAAGCTGGAACTCAAGGCAGTAAAGATGCTTTTCCGCTAATCATATGGGTTACTTTCCAAGGAACAAAGGTTTTGTTCTGAGGCACGTTTAATGAAACTTAAAAATTTGGGCCATCTCCCCAAAGGTGAACATTTATTCACACATCAGGACTTGAAAGAAAAATAATGTTTAGTGAGGTCTGTCATAAAGCACTTGTGGATCTGGGATAGGCATCCTGGATGGCAAATATGTAATTTAGCTTTTCATTAATGAATTTTTATTCTTTAAGTGAAAGTAGGTGGAAGGGCTGCATAACAGCAGTCTTGTGTCTATATTCACTGTGTGTCCTTACTTGTATTCCCTGAGACATTTACCACATTTGAGGCCCTCAAAACTAATGCCAATGAACAGTGGGAATTTCTGAGAGGAGTGACAAACTTGAGAGAGCATGACCCTTGAGGATGGGTGATGTGAAATGCTGGGATTTTTCAGTTAAAATAGTCATGGTTATTTTTCAGAAATGTTCCATTTCCAGAGAAGTAAAGTCCTTTGAAAAGATTCACAAACTTTGGCTCATAAAGAACTTTTCCCCTGTTGCATCATCCCAGTACTTGGATATAAGCACTTAAATCTTCAGGAGGGCAATAAGTACATTTTGTATTTTGGAAAAATAGCGTTGAATGTTTTTGGAAAGCATTAAATGTTCTAAGTCAAAGCTGGAGACCTGCTTTACTCTATGCTGAAGACAAGAGAGCAAGACTGGTAGTTCCCAATGTTAAAGTTAATTGCAGTGGAGGAAAGGTCTCTTGGCCAATAAGGTGGTAGGATAAAATGCAGGATAAAAATGGGGTGATGGCATTACACAACAGATGGAGGAGAAAGTCTAAGAAATGTTTCAGTATTCAGTCCGGAAGGCACAGTCAGAACACAGTCTTCCCCATGAGTTAACACAGCTTCTGGATAAAGCGTCCTGTTGCATCAGAACATGCTGAAAATTGTCTGCTGAAACATGTTAGTGATCACATGGATGAAAGTGGGCTCATGGGACCGAGTTCACATCCTGCTAATATAGGACTGACATCACTGGAGTAAAAAATAAATATATTCACCACATGTTTTTCCATGACTGAGAATGTAACATAGTTTTGTGACAATTATTACCCAAGACTTACCCACAGCATTGCAAATGGTGATCTGCAGACTCATGAAACATAGTGAGCATTAGCCTCTCGGAGCACTATTCATTCATTTTTTGTTAAATTCATTGATGTTACAGCATAGTAATCTTCCAGCTTCCTGTGACAAATCTTAGCCCACTGTAGAAGACTGAAATATCTCCTGAAGACCACTTTTTCAAAAGCTTCAAATAGCATTCAGCATTTTTATTGCTAAGGGAAGACAAATATGAGGTGGGGCATTAAGAAACAAAAGCATTCTGGTCCAGTGAATATTTTTTAAAAACACTCCTGAAAAGTGAATGGACAGTGATTTAGTAGATGGTGGGAAGTTACAGATTATCATCCCTATTCCATTTTTCTGTTGCTACACCACTTGGTAGAAATTTTTGTCTGAAAGGAAACAACAGTCTTAGGAGGTTAATGCATAATTCAAATTGATGACCTTGTCTTCACCTGGCTACAGCATCTGCCTCTGACAATTAAAAGGAGAATGTTAGAACTCCTCATCTTTGTATCAGTTGAGGCAGAAAAGGAAAAGGTATCTGTAAGTGGGCAGTAATCTCATCCTAACAGTTACTGTTGTAGAGCTTCTCACATTAGATTTCCTCAGATGGAGATGAATTATTTTAACATTGAAGCCTCAAGATTGTTACGGTTGAACAATGAAAAATAATGTTAAATGAAATCTTTGTTTAAACAGTCTCTAGGAACACTAAGAGACACAAATAACTGTTAAAAAAGAAGGAATGACACCTAAAAAAATGCAACTATTGAGAAAATTGTGGCTGTCCCAGGAAATCTACGTGGTGGCTTGGCTGTCTTCATATTCCACATGAACCATATACATCTAAGAAATTTCATTTTCTTCCACAAGACACACACCATTGTTAGGTTTGTTCTCACTTGTGCATTATTTAAAGAAATATTGAAATTATCATTGAAATTACCAATCCTTTTTTTTTTCTGTTTACATGCTGACATATATGCAGATGAGCTGTGCAAATAATATATTCTTCAATTCTCCAACTGCATTAACAATCAGTTTTGATCCTGACAAACATTTTTCACTGTCAAACAATAAAGAATATTAATTTCTCAAAACTTTATTTGTTTTTATGCCAAATTGTAGTCATTTAGTTCACTGTTAAATAATATTTTGATATTTTCTATATTTTCTAAATGATCGAGGCTAAACTATTAACTCTTCATTTTCTTTGTAAAGCATCAGGTCAGCCCCAAAACCTGCTTAGAAATAGATGTATATAAATCATATCCTTATCCTGTATGATGCTTATTTCTTTACCCACACAACACAAGTTAACCACACAATGAGCATGTCACCCAAAATTAAACACACCAAAATTTGCTGCTAATTTTTGTTGCTTTCAGACTGTGTTTTGCAGCACCCACTCACTGAAAATAGGGTTTGCTAGAGTTTGTAATAGGATGTGAAATTCAGCCTGGGTGAAACAATGAGTTTCCGTTTTCCTCATCTTCTCTCCACTGGCAGGTCTTGCTCTGGGGTATCCCGGGAATGTTGCTGTGGGACATTTTTAGCCTTTTGCCAGCTGAATGATAATTGTTTCCTATCTCTGAGTCTTGAGCTCCATGCATCCCTCCTCCTCCCCCATGCCCTGGATTGAAGCTCTGAGCTTCCTGTGAGGTCTCTGCAACAGCCCCAAGGGCCTCTTCTGCTACCATATGTATGTAATCACACACTGAAAACTTTTCTGCTTCTTAAAACACAGGGCTGCCATGTGAGATAACTATCTACAGATAGCAGCCTCACACTGAAAAGCCTTCAGATCCACCCCTCTGCTGATTTTTTTAAAATTGTCCTTTCATGCCTTTTTTTCCTTTTTTTTTTTTTTTCCCACACACATTGGTACTAACGTAATGAATGAGCAACTTTAATTAATTATATCAGGACACAGTTCCACCTTAAGAACTTACCAGCATGCCAGACCTTCTCCACACTAAGAAGCACACAGCAATTAATAACCAAAATGAATCTAACTGCCCAGGCGAGACCACTTAAACTGGTAGGCAGAATCTAAATTATTTTAAGTCTGTCTTATTCATACTCACCTAAATTTGTATGAATGTATTTGCAGTGTGAGGACCTAAGAGCTCTAAGAGCTCTTAACCATAAGCACTGGCTTACTGGGACCAACTCAAGAATGTGTGGTTCTTTTAAGAGCCTTCTGGAGACCTGTATCCTATTGAAATGGGGTTTCTGTTGCTCATGAAGCAGTTGCAGATCCACTGTGGTTAGTAGGCCGATGCTGGAAAATGGACAGAAAAAAAGAAAATTAAACTTCTAACAGTTCAAGCTAACAAAGAACCAAAAAACCCAAAAAACCCCAAACAAACAAACAAAAAGACAAAAGGCTGAAATAAAACCTGCTGTGGGTCATTTGCTTCAAGGAAAGCTGAAACTCACTGCAATGGAGTTTTAGCCCCAGAGGAGCATCTCTTCTGCTGGGGTGGGACCCCTGTTGGGTAGTTCTGTCTGAAAGCTATGCCAAAATAAACATAATTTTTGTGTAAAACAGATGCAATTTTGTTTTCATACAGTAGTTAAAATCAACTCTCTCAAATGAACTGAGAGGAAGAAACTAATTTAAAGTCTGGCCAAACAAATGCCAATTTTTAACCTGTAAAAGGACCTGGGTTTTATTTTATAATTTCTTCTCTTAGTTAAGTGGTATCTCAAGATAATAACAACAACAATAAAAACAATAATCGTCTTTCCCAAAATTTTTGCCATTTAATGAAGCAACAGTAGTTTGCTTCCAATTTTTAGATATGGGTCAATGTAACGAAGCCAGTCTAGGTAAAGATGTGGCCTATTCATTCTAATAAACAGAGAATAAATTACTTAAAATAAAAAGTATAATCTACAGATTATTTAAAGCAGTGCTAAGAATGTTACATCAACTATCCCTCTAATCTAGGAACATTTCAGAATGTCTTGGAAAAAAGGAATGTAGTTGAGAGGACAACATTGTTCCTAGAAAATGGAGATCACAGAGTTAATTACTCCCTGAGCCAGCACAGGTTGCCTTTGTGAGAGTCCTCTGACTTGGCTTTAGCCAGATTTCAAACTGCCTCAGCTTCCACTTCTTCTTTATTCAAATTCTTGTAACCTGGAGTAAGGAGGGTGAAGGGGTGGTGGTTTTTGGTTCTGTTTGTTTGCTTCGCCTACGAAGTGTGTGATTCTCAATTAAGAACTTACATAAGGTTCACATTTTAAGGCATGCTCAACACTCCTGCTGGGACTCTTACTAAGAAAAAATCTTGCTCAAAGTGGACAAAATAATGACTTCCCCATCAACTGCAGTGCAATTTGTGTTGCAAGTGTAACCTTAAGTATATTTACACTTTCATGCTTTTCATGATGTGATTTCATTAAGAATTTGAGTGCTTCTTTTCATTGTTTAAAGTGTTAGACATCGATTTTTTTGATGGTTAACCCCCTCCCTGCTCCTGCCCAGCTCAGGGGAAAAGCAATTTTTGCTTTGCATATTTATTTCCTCTTCTTTATATTTATGTCAACATTCCCCTTTTACAACTTTGAAAACACAGGCTCTTTTTGGTGTTATTTCCATCAGTGTAACTGAACAATGAAATGATTCATGAGCACTGATAACTAACAAATTTAATGTGTACAGATATTTCTTCCCATTGGTAACAGTCACTTAGTGATGGAATTATGCAGTGAAGGCAAATGACATCCAAGGGCAAATTTTGTTTTTGAATAATTTGACTTTTTCATAAACCAGATGCCAGTTTTTACTCTGACTGGCTAGTTGTTCAGGGTACAGATAGAATTGTCTCATTTTCTCTGGGAGGCTTTTTTTGATAGTACATGTTGCTTTCAGCCTTGTGACAGGAACTTTTACTTTCGTGAGTTTAGGTTTCCCTGTAAATTGGAAACTGAAGGAAAAGACAGAGAATTTGGTGTTCTCAATGATATACCAAATGTAGGGACTTCATTATTTTGCTCTGAGTTTGGAATACTGACATAAAGTTATTAATAGTGCTGGTAATAGTACTTGTAATTCAAAATATTGTGAACAAGAAGTATCTCTTGTTAAAAGATGTTTCCAGTTAAAGAGAGCATTATTTAATAGGAAATGCCAATATTTGAAAATGGATTTATATATATA
>VZTI01001451.1:514944-572677 GCA_013397865.1 Struthidea cinerea
TATATATATATAATTTGATTCAGTCCTCTGAAGGAGAAGTCACTGAAGGAGCACATTGCCACTTGAAGAGCATTAACTCCAAGCTTGTTGTCACTAAACTAATCTTTCCTTATCTTCTATTTAGCAGAAGGAATTCCTCTCCCAGTTGGAACTGCCAGGTTTTCCTTAGAAATTCTCCTTGCAGAGGAGATTCTGAAAGCCTAAATTCCACAGAGTGTTTTGTCTTGCTAATGACTTCAGAGCACAATTGGATTCCCAACTGTGCATCTTTGTACTTGAGCTGGTTTGGGACTGATTTGTTCACAGGAGGAAAGTAGACAGCTACAATTATGTCTAAGGGAATCCTCCCTCAGAGCATGTGGGGGACATGAGCACCACTGCTCTAGCAGACCGTGTTCTCTGCAAAAGGCAATAGCTAAAGGAGGGGGTTAACAATGGGATGAAAGGTTTTCTCTGAAGTCATTAAACTGTGAGGAAATGGTGAGGGTCATGAATTGTTGCATAAAAGGAATTAATGAGCATGAGGTGGGAGTTAAAGGTATTAGTGGGAATCTGACACCTAAATTATAAAGCAGTCAAGCTCCTAGACCAGCAAACAGTGTCCGCATTTTCATAGCAGATTTACATTTTGATGATCAGATGTCTGCATTTCAGTGTTTTCAGGTATTTCATATTGACTTTAACCATACAGCTGTTAAACCTGTGAAGACATAAATCAACTTATTCACACTATGCAGTGTTCATATATTTGTCTGTAAATGCCTGTCCCTATTGATTTCCTCAGGAAAAGAAAGGTCAGAGCACCCTGAACCAGAAAGGCTCTTAGACTACAGGTACAAAGCAGAAATTTGAGTGAGTCCAGTGATACAGCAGTGAAGGAAGAGAGGGAGCACAGGTAAATAGGGGTGATACTATAGACTTCAAATGCAGAACTAGAAAATAATGTGTATCAATGGCACCCACTACACCCCACGTCATCCAAGAAACGTAGTTTATCTTCATGGGGACATGAAGACACAGGGAACAAGCTGGCTTCAACAGCTGCTGGGAACCCCTGTCCTGCTACAACTCCTTGTCCTGATGATAAAGCTCAAAACTGGCAGAAAGCTCCTGAAAATGTGTAATTTTAAACAGCAGGTAACCGGTCAGTGTAGGAGAAAGGACCTTGCCCTATATGAAGTCTTTGGGGTCAGCAGCAGGGAGAAGTCTGAACTAGTAGGGCTGTTGTGTTCTCCTTGCTGCCAGGGAAACCACTAGAGCAGAGTCTCTCAGGTACAGAGATTAAGCGGGTACAAGCAGAACTCAGTATTTCCTTCCTTTTCCCTGTCCATCATTTAAAATTTGATCTTCAAACTCATGGTCTACTTGCAGTAATTTTTAAACTCCCTTGATACCTTCCTAACCAGCAGCAAAATGCCCAGAATATATAATCTCCCAGAACTGCCCACAGTTTGATAGCATCAGTCGGCATACATCACAGGTATTGGCGATTTTACCAGGACTTGCTAATTTGTTGCTGTCAAGTATCAGTGCTGGAAATAGCTCATTTGCACAGAGGACTCCCCTCAGCTGCAGGCTAGAAATAAGTATGTTCTGTATTCAACAGAAAAGCTGTTGAATACAGAACATATTTATTATTGTGACTTGAAATAAGATTAGTGGGGAAGGACACTTATTTTAATTTCTTCCAGGTGGCATAAAGCCTTGGGTTTTTGTTTTGTTTTTTCTCGTCACTAATTTAAGAAAAGTTTGTGGTTCAGGAATTAAAGACCTAATTAAGCTGCATCTCAAAACCAACAAAATACCAACACAAGTGATTCCTTCTGACAAAAGGGCCTTTCAGATTGGGTTTTAACCTTTTTTAAGCATCAAATGACAGGTCTTCTGAGAAACAGCTTGTCTTAAAATCAGTTCAGCAGTGACAACTCTTGCCCTTGAAGAGCATCAATCTGCTTCTCCCCACACAATTAATACCAGCATGTATAGCTAACAAGAATTATGGCAAGGAACTTGCAACCATTCTCACTGGTAGGTGAGCTGTATCACACCATATACAAGAGATGCAATCAATCAGAAGGCTTAAAATACAGCGTGCAAAATCTGAATAATAGCTGTGACAGCTTGTAGCATAGGAGAGGATGATGAAGAAATTCTGTGCAGTATTTTTAACTGTCTTAAGAAACCTATCAGTTGGAAATGGGGAGAAAAAGATGTTTTTCTAACTTAAGTCTCCAAAGGAATTTTCATGTTGGCAGTCTTCCCAAATGCCTGCAGTGAACACCTGGTAAACCATGAGGCAGGCAATCAGAACAGCCACGTGCTACGTGATAAAGACAGGTATGGTTGGTCACAATGATTGTGATGAAGCACTGAAAATGTAATATCATCCCAGAATACTGCAAAATGTCTCACAAAACAAGGACTGTATTGGAAACACTGAAAAAGGATTTACATGTAAATGGAACTGAGAAGAGGAAAAAGTCAATAAATAATCTATGACTGGCCTTGTGAATGTGTTCCATCAAAGTTATGTGTGACAGCACTGTGGACTAGGGAATGGAGGAAGTGTGGTCTAGAGAACTTCCTCCAGGGTGTGGCTGGAGCTGTGGGACAGCTGTATGGTAATGCTGTGGAGAGCACAGGGTGTGGGATCTCACTCCACCACTTCACAAAATTCAAGTGGAGGATCGCAGGGTTATGGTGAGCAAGTGGTGCAATAAATGCTTAGCCTCAAGCTTTTGCACTACAATAATTCACTTCTTTTGTTTGAACTGGGCTTTAGACACTGCTCTTCAGAACACATTAAATATTTCTTTCTCTATGTGGAATAAGTAAAGTTTTCAGTTGATGTTTATCTTTATCTTGCACATCTTAACTCACAATGAGCTGCTAGTATCAAAACCCAATATGATGGTTTTCATAGTTTTTGACATTTCTTTAATTTTCTTTAAATTAATGTGACAGATCTGTAAAATTGACTCCTTGTCTAATATGTATTTGAATATCTGTACTTACTAGAAGAATATTGTTACTGTCTAATATTATATGTTGCTTTCTGTTGTTACTTTAGATTACTTTCTTACCTACCAGGGTATAGAGTAAAACTATTTTTTGTCTCTTCCTTAATAACTGGATTGCTCTGTTTCATCAGCACAATAAACATTTGTTTCTTACCTTCCTAAAGGATGCTATGAGCTAAAAAGTAAGATATTGTTCTACATTTAACCAAAATACTGGACCAAGTCTTGTATTTTTTTTGCTCAGAAACTTCTAGTTTACTTACTTTAAGGAAAAGCAGAGTTCAAAGGAAGTATAAGATGGAGAAAAATCATAAATTGGAGCAAATATCCTGAAGAACACTAAACAATGAATTTTTAAAACTAAAGAATATTACTAGAAGCTCACTTTTATAGATTTTTGATCTATAAAAATTCATATACAAATGTGGGAAGTTTATTTAAGAATATCCTCACAGAGAGGATTTGCATAACAGAGACATTAACTGACAATTAGTGGTACTGAAATATGATTGAATGATAGGAAGGCTGAATTGGGACTCAAAATTATTACAAATTGGAATTACAAATAGTGCTAGAACACAAAATGGAATAAATCTGGATATGAATCCCAAGTCACAGTGAAACAGGAATTGGTTTACTATCACATTCCACAGCTAAGTTATTAGGTACTTGTGGATGAAGGACATCCCAGCAATAATTATAGCTAATCAAATAGCCTTAATTGTGACTTGTGCAGTAGACTATTAAAATATTCTATCAAAATAAGGCTTATAGAAACATTCTCTTCACACCTCAGCCAGTTGTTAGTTCTAGAAGGAAAAATATGGTGGTTTTGATTTGGCCTTTAGTGATGCACAGTAGTAGTTTCAAACACAAATTG
The DNA here is from genome assembly GCA_013397865.1 of Struthidea cinerea. Taxonomy (NCBI): domain Eukaryota; kingdom Metazoa; phylum Chordata; class Aves; order Passeriformes; family Corcoracidae; genus Struthidea; species Struthidea cinerea. The sequence continues at coordinate 518,845 of VZTI01001451.1, forward strand.
ACTTACTACATATTAGGAAAACAGAATATAAGTTAATTTAAGATCTTTTAAAGAACAGTGATACTAAAACTAGGGAGAAGGTATTAATCTATTTTACCACATATAAATTAGGGTGAAGCATATAATCGGAAATACAGAGCAGTGCAAGAACTCACCTTCATTTGAGTCCCTAAGAGCAACAAAAAAGCTTTCCCTATGCAGCAAGATACCCAGCATTCAGCTTTGCAACATGCTGGGTTTTCTTCACAGGGCTTACTAAGTAGGATTTGTAGTCTCCTTACAACCTTGATGCACAAAAGGGAGAAAGGAGAGTTGTGGTTACTTTTATATTCAATTTTATTCATAGAAGAATGAATTTATCTCAGTATTGGATTTTGGTTCTTTTTTTTTTTGCATTTCATTCCAATGATTCTCCTCAGATGTTAAGGAATCACTGTATTTTTCTTCTGTTGCCTTTTTTTTTATCCCTTAAATATTTCACTTCTTATTCAACAAGAAGTGATGACTGTGTAAAACCTGTGAGGTTTTTTTGTTTTATTTATCAGTTTCACACTCTTCAACAATGACCTTCTGTATGGGTTTATTTAATCAGCCAGTAGTAGAAAATTTGAAAAGTCTAGTTCCCAGGGAAAAAGAAAACCACCTGGTATAGAACACCCATATTTTTCTTCAGAAAAAGAGCTTCTATATTTTTGATTCTCGGATGTTCAGAACTAGTATATAACAGAGTCAAAGCAAGGTCAAACTTTGATACGATGAACTAATTTGTTCAGTGTTAGACTTTAAATCATGCTTCAGTTTCATTCTACTCTTTTTCCCACACATTTTATCTTAGTCTAATTTTTTTTATCCTTTCTTCACTATGAAACTGCTTCCTACAGATGTAGTAAAAAGGATTTGAATCAGAATATAATGTCATTGGATTTGGCCACTTTAGCTTTCTTGTGGAAATCCTGCAGTCCTGGATGCTAGCTGTAAAAGTAGGGAAGGGAGAAAACATCCTGTGGCATTATCCCTCACCTTTGCCTGAGACCCCAGGGATGAGGAAGACCTGAAAGGATGGCTGTTTTCTGCTGCCTCATATTTTGGAAATCAATATGAAAACCATGCTGTTTCCTCTACAGAGTGATCCAACTCAAGGTAGTGTAGAAGGAAAGTAGTAGGGATAGAAACCTGAGGCAGAAATTTCTGTGGTCAATCTATTCTGGGGGTCTCAAGTGAAGAGACAGAGGAGAGGAGAACACTGTCAATGCTGGTCATTTAAGACTGAGAAATGAAACATCAGAAGTGCTTTCTTCATAAACTAACCCAGCCTGACTAGTGAAAAGACACTTGGGAAACAATATGTGACTTCAAAAAGTATATTCTGGGGTGTTTTATGGTAAAAACTACCATTCAAATAAACCCCAATAAAACTATGTCCAGTCTTCAACTCTTATTTGAGATTTTTTTTTTAATTTTAAGCTGACATAAGTCAATTGTATTTTGGTTAAGATAACAGAAATGTTCACTTTTATTTGTACACATATTGTTACCTTATCTGACAAGAAAATAAGTACTAAAATCCCACCCCTTACATGAAATATGTCAACCTATTTCAGGTAATAGGTATTGGATCAATGAGTTATGTAATATCATCAACTGTTATGGAATAAATTCTATGAATAACCCCCTGAATGGAATATACCAGTGGGGATAGTGTTGCCTGTGTTTAACAGAGGTTGCTGTGGAGCTCTTGAATATGCCCCCTTCTCTGAAGGCTTGTTTCATGTCCTTGCATCAAACAAATCCTGGACTAACTACACAGAAGCTGGTCTTAAGGTTGCTGGTCTTCTTTCACAGCACACTAAGTCTCCCTTGGGAACAGGTAATTTCCAAAAGCAACACAGGTCACATATTATCAAACACTAAAAGTGGGACTTTGATGTTCAGCTTTTCAAAAGCTCTCAGAAGTACTTTTCCTCATTATCATCCCAGCTGAGTGAGGTTTATACGCCCCTTTCAGAAGAATGTTCAAGTACATGAGGACTCTACCTTCCCTATGCTGTTAATTAAAAGATGGTAGATTATTTTCTGTGACTATTTTTTATTTACAGTACTTCATTGATTAGGTATTCTTGAGAAATAAGATTCAAGAGGGAGCAAAAAAAAATGCAAGGTAATTTCTGCAGTTTTACCACATGCTTCTGCCCTTGCTGGATATCTGCACATCTATGTTCCAGCACAGCAGCAGGAAATAATGTGTTTCTTGCAAGTGCCTGTTATTATTAATTTTTATTCGCCTCTCAGTGCAGGAAGTCTCCTCTGGGAAGAGCTAGAAATTTCAAACAGCAATGAGGGCCCACATACTCCCAACCACAATCTGATCAGCTGGAGGTGAGAACGGCCAGTTTCTCACTGAGAAAGAACATTTTTCAGATTAACTCATACATGATTTCATTTGGGGAAATGAAGGGAGAGTTGAGATGATACAACAGTTTCTTTGTTTCACAGCTCTTATGAAACTTTATCTCAAATGCTCTGCCATCAGTCTTGGACCAGAAATAGTTTCTAAAGAAGCAGCAATCCTTTATGAAGGACAAACTGATCTCAGGCTACACTAGAATAACGTGTCCCAAACAGCAAACAAGCCTTCAAGAAGAAATGGAATTGTGCACTTTGTGAAACAGGATAGTTTAGGGACTGAAATTGTTCGCAGGCTGAAAGTGTTGAGAACTAAATGAAAGAAGAAATGTTTTTTTACTGGAGTGATTTCTGTCTCTAGTATCCACATATTCATTCACCACTTGACTCACCATTTTCATGTTTGTCCTCCATGGGCAGAGCCTATTAACCTGTTGCATACGCAAGGAAGTGTGGTTTGGAAAGGACTGCCACAATGGAGGGCTCTAGCTCTGTGTAGGGAAGGGTCTAAAGGCATCATCAACTCATGATGGGTAACCAAGTAGGGAAAAAGATGGGTCTAATACTCAAGTGTTCTTGAACAAAGCCTTCTCATATACTTCAGTGGTTCATGACAAGACCTTAATCTAAAATGACACTACATAATGAATCAGGAACAGTTTGCAGAAAGCAAGTGGTGGCTCAGTGAGTAGAGTGCAGGCCCAGAGCTTAGAGGAACAGGGCTTGCCACTTCTGAAATACCCACTGACTTCCATACTCAGCACAGTCTGTGGTGCTTAAGGAAGTCAGGATAACAGAGAAATTTCACCCCGTCCCTAAGTGCGAGCAGTACTGTAGATACACTCTAACACTAGCAAGCTACCCTCCTTTCCTGCACCTCATCTGCAGACCAAGATAAGGATATTTTAATTCCTTTTCAAATGTTGGGAATATTAATTAGTTACACACCCACATACAGTTACTAATTTTTTGTGTTTACTTGTTTACTTTCTGAGATCTCTCAGCGAGAACAGAAGGCAGGGAAATATTGTAGAAAGCACAATAAGCTATTTAGAATTGATCTTGTTAAAAGACATTATCCTGAATGATTTTGTTGCCCTGTAGTCAGGATGTACTCTCTTTGGGAGCGTGATGTTTCGGAAACGTAGTTAGGTGATCTTCATCTTTCCCCTGCTCATCTAGTCAAATCTCTATTAGATGTCCAGTTTAAAGCCTCCTCTCACTTCTTTTCCTAGAGGAGTTCTGTTGCTCTCCCAAGGATGAAGCTTAATGGTATTTTTCCTGTACTCCTAAAATTCTGAAGAGGAAAACGTCCTTCTTGCCTTAGGAATTGACCTCTCTGTCTTGCTTCAGTACTGGGGACAGAATATTTGTGCAGCATTCAAAATAGCATCTCTCCCTTATTATACCAGGTGTAAGTCCCTACTAAGAAGAGACCTCTTTGTGCTGGGCAAAGATGGGTGCCTGATGTTGTGATCTGCACCAGGGAAGCAGGGGAAGATATGGTTCTTCCACTAAGATGCACTAAGATGCTCACTAAGGTCAGATGCTCTTTTCCTCAGGACTCACAAGTGGCCTTTTCTGGAAATATCAAAGCAAGCTTTCCTGTGAGTTCACACAGATGATGAAGAATCTGTCCCTAGTTAATTTAAAATCTCTTCCCAGATGACAGAGCACTGTTCTGTAATTGTGACTTTCACACTTCTTCGTGTGCTTTGAAACCCAGCATCTGTAGTCCCAAAGGATCTCAAAGTGCTCTGCAGTCGTGGGCAGAGGAGTTTAGTTGCCTTTGAAGAACAGCACTGATGCAGTCTATAGACTAAAGGCCCATTATTCTTTGATCCCTGGCTGCTAGAAAACTTTGCTTACTTTGATAAGTGATCATAGACTTTTCTGATGGGCTTCATAGAGATATAGTTTAAAATGGCAACAAAGTGCATTGGCAATTAAAGTGCATTGATCTCTCTTGGACTCAGGTGCTGTTTCCTTAACTGAATACTTTCGCTTCATTGTTAATGGAAACATTTGGTATATTTAAAATTATGAAGTCTCAGGTCTATCCTAACACTGAAGTGGCACTTCAAGACAAAATGGAAATTAAAAAAAAGCAGATGTATTGACATGGAAAAAAAAAATTTTTGTGGTTGAGTCTTTTTTCAGGCAATTTGGAAATAAAATTATGAATTTTCATGAGAATCAAGACTTTTATTTTGTCTTTACAAGTTTAGTTTGTTTTGTTAAGTTTTTTACTGTTGCCTTTTGAGTATTCATTTTTACTTTTGGAATGGCCCAAGTAAGAAAAAAGTTGTGAAAAGAAAAAAAAAACATTATTGGGTGAAATAAAACCAGAGAAATAGTAAAAAGAGAAACAAACATTTCCCCCTCCCCATCCCCAGCTGTTGCTGTTTCAAATTAACACCTTTTTTGGCTACTGTCCTGCAATGACCAGCATTTTGAATTTGCTTTCTTTCTTTGAAATATTTGATTTTTTTCAATTGTGAAGAAGCCACTATAGATATTTGATAGATTCATAGAATCATAGAATGGTTTGTGCCTGAATGTACCTTTAAAGACACTTTAAATGTCCAGTTCCACTGCCCTGGTTAGATGCATCTTTCAGATCAGGTTGCTCAAAGCCACATCCAACCTAACCTCGAATGCTGTCAATGACCAGGCATCCACAACTTCTCTGGGCAACATGTGCCAGTGTTTCACCACTGTCACTGAATCAGTTTCTTCTTTATGTACAATCTAAATCTACCCTCTCAGATTTAGTCCATTTGCCCCTTGTCCTGTTACTGCAAGTCCTAGTAAGAAAGCTCTCTCCATCTTTCTCATAAGCCTCTTTTAAAGAGTGAAGGGCTGCAATAAGGTCTCCTGGAGCCTCCTCCTCTCCAGGCTGAAAAATCCCAACTCTCTCAGCCTTTCCTCATAGGTGAGATGTTCCAACTCTCTGATGATTTCCGTGACCCTCTTCTGGACCTGCTCTAGCCTGTCCATGTATTTCTTGTACTGGGGACCCCAGCATCGGGCACATTACTCCCACTGGGGCCTCACCAGAGCAGAGTAAAAGGGGACAACCACCTCTCTTGACCTGTTGGCAAAGCTTCTTTGGGTACAGACCTGGATACAGTTGGCTTTCTGGAAGGCAAGCACACACACTGCTGGTCTGTATCCCATTTTTCATCCACCAGTACTCCCAAGTCTTTCTCCTCAGGGCTGTTCTCATTCATTCTCCAGTTTGTATTGATATTGGAGATTGCCCTGATCCAGTGCAGGACCTTGCTTTTGGCCTTGTTGAACTTCATTGTGGTTCACATGGTCTCACTCCTCCAGCCCCCCAAAGTGCCTCTGGAAGGCATTCCTTCTCTCAAGCAAATCAACCACTTACCTTCATGTAATCTACAAACTTGATCTCATTGTCTATATAATTAATGAAGACATTAAATACTATTTCTCCCAGTACAGACCCCAGAGGGACATCACTTGTTACTGGTTTCCACTTGGACATCAAGCCTTTAACTCCAGCTCTTTGGACATGACTATCCAACCAAATCCTTATCCTTCAAACAGTTCATCCCATCAGATCTTTATCTCTCCAACTATGAGGCAAGATTGTTGTAGAGGGCTGTATCAAAGGCCTAGCTGAAATCCAGGTAGATGACAGAAGAAGCTTTTCCCTTGTCTGCTGATACAGTCACTCCACCATAGAAGGCCTGTAGCTCATTGTTTCAATATGTCTTATATTTTTACAGTTTTGTTCATGATCAATGTCTTTTACAAGCAGCATCTAGTGAGTGATTACAACAAGCCTGTTTTTGACAAAGTATTATTTTACATGCTTCACAGAAAGAAAACAGGCCAAAAGACCCAACCAAGGCCTGTTACTGGCAGAATTTGGTCATCTGCAGAATGAATTGTCTCCTTCCCTGTATTTCTTATTCATCTCCCATTCTGACAGACTTGTACTTGGTCTGCAATATGAACCTGTGAATTTTTCATTCATTCCAAAACTGATCTTCTTCCATTATCATCTGTGTACAATTGCTGGAGCGAGACTGCTTTCTCTCTTACTCATTTCACGTGTGTTCACACTCTCTTATTCATTTCATTCATCCCATGAGACATGAGTTTAGTTTATCAGGTTCAGTGCCTCTGCCCTTGCTTTCACAATGTTGAAAGCTGAAGGACTCACCCAGGTCTCAGGACCAGTCTCCTTTTGCTTTCTTCATTACACATCTGTACACTCTGCACTGACTCCTCTGGATAGTGGCTGAGTAATGTGGCAAGACCCCAGTGTACAGAAGTTCAGCAGACTGTACTGATCTGCTCTTTGATAATGAGCTGCATGGTCATTTTGCAGTAGTACAGATTGATGTAAATACTTCTAGAAGGAGCTATATCTTATTTGGTGAGAGAATTATGTGACATAGCTGTATTTGGGCTCAATGCCCAGCACTGTTGTTCTCAGAGTAAACATTTTAGTATTCTCTGCTTCCAGTCCACAACCAAAATAGGAGAGCCTTGTCTAAAATTAACTAAAGAGACTCTTTCATCTTAAGAACATTTAGATTTGGTATTTCAAGTAAATGTTTTTAAAAAAGCTACTTTGCTTTACAGCAGCAGTGTCTTCGAATCTGGGCTGGATGCCCTTGGCCAGATCCACATGAGATCTTCATAAGTGGGAAATGAACTTTATCTCCATTTGTCCTTCTTTTTTTCCTTTCCCCTCTAATTTTAAAATACATTGACTGGTGAATTGCATTTCAAGCTATGTGACACATCTTCCTGAGGGCCTGTGTGTCTATTAATAGGTAGGGCTCAAACATCTTCCCACATCAAGCCTTGTTGTGGGGACAGAATTGGATGGATATAAAGCAGAAAACCAAAAATTTCATCATCATTTCATTTCATGTTCTAATGTGTGCTTTTCAAAACCTCTTTCCAAATGACAACAAGTTCTGTTTCCTTAGAAAACCACAGAGTTTCTTGCTATAAGGACTTCAGAAAGACAGTCTCTGTAAACTCATCTCTACTTGCTTTTCAAAATTCATTTACTTGAGAAATAAAAAACCGGAACGCTTATTTAAAATACTTCATGACCTGACTCTTGTACCAGTGAAAGCAATAGTAAGTACTGTCTTAATTCCTATGGAAGAAGGATCAGGTTCCTAGATAGCTACAAAAATATTTACCAGGCTGGGAGGAGCCTGGTAACACCCTCCAAAATAAGGGTTGCAATATAGCCTTCATTTATAACTTCCTGTTCTCATATGTTAATAACTTCCTCATGCATTAGTCTTTCTGGCAATTCTCCATGTTTGGTTTCTGCCCGGAGGTGATGTGTATTTGGAACAAACTTATACCACACTTTTGACTAGGCAAGCAGCCAAAATGGCTGAGATTTGTTGCCTGGTCTAGAGGTAACTGTCTGTGGGGGTCGGTGATGCCTTTGTGTAGGGGCGGCCCGAAGCATTCCCCTGGGATGCTTTGTTCCTTGGTATGATCTGTCCCGGTTTGAATCTCCCGGTTGGCTGTAAGCCTCGTCACTCCCCTGGCATTCTCCCATTGGTCCCCATTCCCTAATCCCACCTTTCTCCCTGGCCCCGGATAAAACGGGGACCCTTGAGATCGGGTTTCAGATTTGCTTTGGGAGTTCGGCTGTAAACATGGAATAAACCATCCAGCAGGATGATAAGCGAATCTCCTTCCTGCCTCTTTGCCACCTGACTGTATTACCGAAAATGCCCCAGGTTCTGTGGGCTTGCGGGAACCCACAGAGCCGGGCTAAAATTACGGTAATATCTGTCTTTGAGGCCTAGCACCTTCTCCTGAATGGGGAAAAAAATAATTAGAATTGCCAAAGCTATTAAGTGATTCCAAGATCACTTCTAAGCCAGTGTTGGACTTTTTGGAAGTGATTTACTGCAGTAACATCATATTATTGTTGCTGGTTTATGTCTGAAGAAAGCTGCCCATTCAGTCTCATTTAAGTCTCCTTAGGGGTCAAGAAGTGAGTGGGTAATTCATTCTTATTTTCCTCATATTTCATGTGGATGGATCAAGAAAAGTGGAAGAAGGTACAGATGGCTTCTACAATACCTTCTCTCCTTTACTTAAATAAAATAATGTACATTTAGGGGAGTTATCCTTCCTTCAGTATCAACTAGCGAACATTAAAACAACACAGATCAACCAACTAAAATCTTTTGATTACTTTGGAAAGCTAAGAGGCTTCTGTCCAATTCTGAAAGATTCTGAGCTTCTTCAACAGAAATAAATGAAGCCAATGGTATTTTTCTCCTCTCAATCATTACACCTACCAGTATGAAACCTCTGAGTACACAGCTTTAGAGGTGGAGATAGAATGTGTTAATTCCCCTTTCCCTATTCCTTTTTTTCACACAGTAGGTAGGAATTCTGTCTTCAAAAAACTCCTGCCCTGTGGGGTTTTTTGACATTTCAGAAGCACACTATCACATCTCTGTATACAATAACAATGATGAACTGGAATGCATGGTATTTCCTTGCTTCTGTAGAGGAACCGAGGCAGGATATTGAATCAGACATTCTGAATCTGAAAATCTCTCCCTTTACCTCCTCCATATGGTCTGATGTCTCCTATATGTACAGTGTCCAGAAAAGTGTTTGACATAGAGACTGTGGTGGGAGACTATGGAAAGACTGGTGTTGTTTTGCTGTTTCATTCCAGTTTCTATCAAGTTGATAAAAGGAAAACAGAACACCCTTTTTCAGGAAAAATCTGTGCAGTTTGTAGCTATGCGAGATAACCCTGGGGGACAGGAGAGCCTTGTCCTTACTGGGAAGTGGACAGGTAAATCTGCACAGATGTGAGTTCTTTCCAAAATGGCAGGATATCAGTCAGCCCTAATCCAAAAGATGTGTGATCCTGCTATCTGAATGCTATGTTGGAGCAAACATAGCCTGTCATTCAGCATGGCTTATTACCATGGAATCATTACTGTGCCAACAGAATTATGCAACTTCTGGTTGCTTTAGAGAGCTAGCAGACATCAGCACACATCATACTCCACTGGCATATCCTAAATGTGGCCAGTGAGGCAATCACTGAATTAATTTTCTCAGTTCAGCACCAGAGAGGATTTAAACCCAGAAAGGAAGGTCTCCACTATGATGCTTTTTCTAGCAAAATTATCCTGATGAGGTTGTGTGAGAAAGGAAATGATAGATTATTAACCCAGTCTCTTTTCCAGGAGAGTAGGTGTTAGGTGAGCAACATAAAGAAGCTGACCTGGGACAGCCACCCAGCTATTGTATGAGGGTAGCAGTCGACAGCTCCGTGGCCAGATGAGGATCAGTGACAAGTGGTGCCCCTCAGGGGTCTGTTTTAGGGACCAGTACTGTTTAATATCTTCATCAATGACACAGACAATGGGACTAAGTGCACCTTCAGCAAATTTGCAGATGACACCAAGCTGAGCGGTGCAGTTGACACACCTCAGAGGCAGAATGTCATCCATAAGGACATGGACAAGTTCGAGAAGTGGGACCATGTGGACCTCATGAGATTCAACCAGTGTTCATGTTCTGCATTCTCAAAGGTTTTCCAGATCAGACTGAACAAAACTCTGGGTAACCTGAGTAATCTGTTCATACGTCATAACTTACCCTGTCTCGAGCAGAATGTTGAGCTACAGGCCTTATGAGCTCCGTTCTGGATGGATGTCATCTATGAGCCTCTAAATGCATATTTCCTCTCCCATTAGTTGTCTTGTTTTGACCATACATAACAAACTATAACACTGTATATAAGTAGAGAAGAATGTGCTTCTCAGTGTTTGCTTGAACTATTTCTGGTAGTGCAGTGTCAAGTTCTCAGTTAGGGCCTCAAAGAAATAATTTTCAGCAGTTGATTTCTTGAACCAAGAGGCCATACTGTCAGAATCACACTGCTAAACAGGAGGAGTATGTGAGGTGAGATTGATCCCCATGGAAAAGGTTAAGAAATGCTGCCTCTAACTTCTCCTCGCACTCCATCTTTCCCTAAAGAATTGTGGAATACATCTGTAGGGTTTCAATATCTTGGCCTATGAAGAAAATCTAGAAAGATGAAGAAAACTCTGCAATACTCTAGCTGGTTGAATCTTCTTGCTAATACATATTGCAAGTTCCTCTGAGTTAGTGCTTGTCCGAGTTAAAGCACCTGTCTCTGTAACTCTACATGTGAGTCTCAAATGCTTCCACCTCTACCTAAGCCCTTTAAACTTGCTTTCACCTCATGAGGTTTGTTTTTGAGGTTAGTTGAAAATTAGCTTGAGTGTAAGGCAAATGATATACTTAAAAGTGCCTACTTCTCTCATCTGACCATACAAATAGAAGCAAAATAATTAGATTAGATTAGATGTCTCCAATGTAGACATCTATATTGGGTAAAACTAATATCTTTAGTCAAATTAGGGCACTTTGAGGGGAGTAGAGAAGCAGATAGGCCACATCAACATAGATAGTATTTTATCATATAATATTTTGTGGAGAAAAAAATAATCCAACCTTGCTTTACAATTTAGTTGTTATGGGAACTGTTCACAAGACTTGGCATTTTTGAGTGGGGTGGGGTTCTTGGCCTTGTTTTCAGCCATCAGATCTTGTTAAATCTTTTTGTGCTGGACAAAAGATGTAATTATTGAAGTTTCATTCCTTAAGTAGGTACTAACAGCCTGTAATCAAGTCATCCCTCAACGTTTTCTGTGATTAAACTAAACAAATTGAGTTGCTGAGTATTTCTGCAAAGTATGTTTATAATCCCTTAATCACTTCAGTGTTTCTTCTCTGAACCCTCTCCAATTTAGCAACCTGGAGCCAGAACACTCTGTATGATTGTATGATCTTCTCTTTAATTTTTTTTCTTAATATCTTATTTTTTTCTTTTCTGTCACAAAATCCACATCCAGCTCTGGACCTGTTCCCACCAAATGCTGATATCAATCTGTGTGTTTGTAGCGTAGCTCTTCTTACGCCGGGGTGGAAGTGTTAACATGAGCTCAGTGTTTGGCTGCGTGCCTGGGCTGACATGAACTTTCCCCTGCAATCACAACATTAGGAATTCCACTTGCAGTGTCAGGGTTGGAAGCAACCCTAGTCTGAATGGAGGAAGATGAAGAAGAGGCAGCTACAGCCATGTGTCTGTCACAGCAGCTATTGAGTTTGTCTGCCACACCAGTAAAATAGAGAAGAAGGGTGATGAGGGAGCTGCCTGTAGTACTCCCTGATACAGAAAACCTGACCTCTACAGAACTGTATTAATATTGTAAAAGATTTAAAGTTGAAAAAAATCATTGGAGCATCCAGACTGCCCTCCTTTCAATCACAGCCTCTTTTTTTTCATCCATTTATTCTTGTAATTATCCCAGCAATTCATAAGTGGCAGCACTCATCCAGGAAAATAACCAAATCCGGTTCCGACTGGTGTCTAAGTTAGTAGCACAGTCCCTGTAGGCTTCCCCCACTTTCAGTGGAAAAGACGGAACTCCCTCCATAGGGTGACGTCCCAAAGGAGAAATCTGAATTACTCTCAGCAGAGACCCAGCATGACAGGCTCCAAATTTGGCCTTCTCAGATAATCACTACAGAAAGACAAAGTCATCTTGGACCTTTCTCTTGATTTCAAGACATGAGGAGTTTTTCCCTTGGGATCCTTGCCTGATGGTTATTCACCCATTTTGTTTCCTTTCTAAGTGTCCTGTCTTTGATTTTCATCCATGAACTTTTTACATCTTTCTCTAGTAGATCAGAGAATCCTTTACAATCAGCATTTTATTTCTGTGAAAAGAGCAGATTTGCCACAGGCTGGAGAGGACCAGATTGAAGGAGAAAGCAGTCCTCTCTTATCAAGTGATGGTCTGCCAAGTACAGGCTCATGTATGTGATGGGGAACTCTATGCAGTCACTGCCACTTGGTGTCTTGAAATCATCAGGTACTGTAATAGTGTAGCACTGCCATCCATTGCAACACTTCTCAGCATTTACCAGGGAACTGGAGAGGGCCCAGCCTGTGACCCAGCCTGGTGAAAGTAAGAGCACATGGTCATGATGGCCTATTCTACCACTTCTGCAATTGTGAAGATTTTGCTTTCATGCTTCATGAATTAATGCTTAAAATCAACATCCCGTTCTTGGCCTGCCTTTTAGGTTTCTCACTGCCAATCATGTTGCCCCTAAATGTATATTATCTTGGAAAAGATCTAATAGACCCCTAAATTTTTTATTCCTGTTAATAGACAAGAAGTCTTGCATCAAGGTAGCTTGCCATTCTCAGCAGTCATTGCAACGGCAGACAGAGCCAAGATGAGTCAGGATGTCTCTTGAGATTTACCCTGACCATTCTCTTAGATCAACTTCCTGAGGTTTGATCAGGGTCTCACAGAAAATATGATGTAATAAAGAATCAGATCACTGCTTCCTAAATTCCACAGTAATTCCTGAGCTTTTGCTCCATGCCATTTTAGTGTTCCATTAAACTGTCTCTGGAGTTACTGCTATCACTAACTTTGCTGAATCCTTCAGTGCCATCCTATGATGCTTGAAATGCCTGATGCTCTATTTGTAAGTCGCCACAAATAAGTAAGCGTAAGTTTGTAAGTGAAAATTGACAGCAATGTCTCACAAACTCTGATCTCCAGCAGCTCAGGGAACAGTGCAGTAAAGTCTGAGCAGACATTTTTCGTGCATTTCCTAACGAGCTGCTGCCTGAGTGCACAGCCATTAACATCACTCTGGCACTCACCAGCTGCTACTTTGAACAGCCCCTGAATGAAAGGGTCAGCTGCACATGGTCAAGTCAGCTGAGTCAGTGATCCTTCTTCTACCCTCACACTGAAATGTAGCTCTGATGCACATCCTCCAACTGAGTGGAGAATCCACCCTGAACAGGTGTTGGATGGCTCAGCCACATACACTCCTTTTGGAACAAGCACAGAGATGTGCCTGTGAACCCAGATACTTGAAATGTGTTAGAATATATGGATTGGACTGGAGGTGTGCTTGTGTATCTAACATAAGTCAGTACTCTGGAGACTAGAAATATTCCAATGCAATTAGAAAAGTACATGGAAAAGCAACTTTTCAAAAAATATTCTGGGAGGCTGAGTTCTGGTCCATCTTTCAACAGCCAGACTTGGCATTTCATCCTTTCCAATGAAACAAGGACTGAGAGCTGAAGATTGCAATGGAGGAACAGAGTGTGCTGTAACCCATAGACAGTATTTTATTCTAAAGCCTATTTTATATCCTCAACAGTCTGTAATGTGCATCTCTGAAAGTGAGCTGAGCCTACCTTCTGGCTCCAGAGGAATTGGATGTGTTACGAGACACACGTAGCTGGCTGTTCCTATCACATGAAAGCATAATAGTTCATATGACTGCTAACAGTATGCCTTTTTCTAACAAAGGAAATAAATCAGACCTATTAATAGAGAATATTCATACAGGCCAAGCTTTTGATCTGTTTGCCACTCTCTGTTCATTTACAAACAATTGTCTTAGCAGAACTCAACCTTCAAAAAACGAATAAAGGTAGACATTTAAAGGTGTGCTTTTTAAACTTCTCATCCAAAATGATAGCACCCTGTCACCGTGCCTCAGAGTTTCTTCTGGGAAGTACCCACGTAGTTGTGAATACATGAACAGTTGAAAAGGGGTGGTGGTTGGAAGAATCTATAAATGAGTGGAGAAGCTATGAATGATTTATGTATGAAGAGAATGATAAAATCAGAAGAAAAGCAGTTTTTTTTCAGGTTGACTAACTTTCAACTTGTTCTAGTGCCTGTTCTACTGCTAACACCGATTACATAGTTAGAAAAACAGGGCTAAAAACTCTTAAGAATTAATTCTTTTTTCCTCTACAGCCAGAAAAATCCCCAATTTTTGTGTCTGACTATGCTCTATCAGCTAAGACCTCAAAGAAATCCAAAGGATAGTTTTTGTTTCCCAAGTCCCCTTAAATAACAAACCCTGAAAAAATTATTTTCAAGCATCCTAACACAGAGATGTACAAAATCTTATTGTCCCTGTAGGAATGGGTTTTAAGCAACACTACACAAGGACTATTTAAACACCATTAATGTATGTATTCTGTGGCAGACCTGAGGCAGAAAGGCTTAGACTAGGTATGCAAATCCTAGTCCATGGTTGTTTGTGCTCTCCTATATAAACACAGAGCTGTACCTTCCTACACCTTCTACTGTATCATCATTATCAAATTCCATGATTCTATGAATGTCTTCATCTTCTCACCCAAGTTTTGACCTTCCAAGCTTTTCCCTCTATTTCTTCTGGCAACTGGAAGTCATGCAGTTTAAACTAAAGTATTGCACCTTTTGCTTAAATGGAGGAGGAACGAGCACAGCATTGCTGTTGGTCTGTTTCCACAGTTAGGAAACACTTCAGTGCATTTTTTCTGAACCAAGAGAGAGATGCCATTGTGATTTTAAGTGGTTGTTGTCTCTTCTTCCAGGGATCTCCCAGAGGCAGTTCCAAATTAGCTGGGCCTTTCCAAGGCCAGTCCAGCCAAGCATCATTACTATCCACTACCAAAATCTCCATCACTACCCCATCTTGACCCTTACCAAGATTTCCAAGGATGAATGAAACGTCCTAATGAAAGCAGTCTTGCACTTATTTTCTGTAGCACATACACTGAGAGAATCATCCCTCTAGGGGACAGAGATATTGGGAAATACCTTATACCACTTTCAGATAACATAAAGAAAATGGAACAGAATTAACCGAGAAGCAAGAAGCCTCATCCTTTGCCTTTTGCCCTTCACCAGTTAAGACTGGATTTCCTGATCTCTGTAGTATAGCTCACAAGAAATACTCATCCAGACAGAGTTCCTGTTGAAAAAATGCATTTAAAATGCAGTGGGTGCAAAATTTAGCCTGATATATGACCTGGAGATGTATCAGTCTTATGC
The DNA here is from genome assembly GCA_013397865.1 of Struthidea cinerea. Classification (NCBI taxonomy): domain Eukaryota; kingdom Metazoa; phylum Chordata; class Aves; order Passeriformes; family Corcoracidae; genus Struthidea; species Struthidea cinerea. The sequence continues at coordinate 534,201 of VZTI01001451.1, forward strand.
ATGGTAATTTAGGAAGCAAATATGAACAAGATTTCTCAGAAAATAGAAGGACTTGAAGAGGGAAGCAAGACAAAATTTTGAAAATGAGGTAGAAGTCTGAAAAAGAAAGGCCTGGGGAAAAAAATGTTGAAAGTAGAAAATGGTATGGAATTGAAAAGGATTAAAGGAAGGAAGAAGAGCAACTACCTATGGGGAAATGGGGAAAGTGGAAGATTAAGGATCAGTGAAGCATGCTGATTCTGGCCCAGTTCTTTGCCCTTTTCTTTGGACTTTAGGAAGGTACAACCAGGGCTTTGGATTCTAGTGAATTTGTCTTCTTTTCTTCCCCTGTATGCTTCCTAAAATCCATTTGTGTGTGCAATTTGCAACTGTGATTTGATGTACAAAAAATGTGTATGGTAGGAAGAGTTTGCAACATCAGGCCTCAATAACAGCAAGGCCTTAGAGCACAGACTAGTTTGTCAGCTGGTATAAACTGAGAGACCTCCATTGAATCTGCATACTCTTTAGTCTTGAATTAAGTACCAAGCATGTTAGCAACTGAATAATGACAGGAGAATCTCCTTTTTAACTCCTAGAGGCCCTTCCTGGGTCCCTGAGCTGAAACTTTTTGTCTTTTTAGAAATTTAAACCATGTTTGTTCCATTCTTATATCCACTGGAATTCTCAACATATCTGCTTTGTAGTCTGGACAAAGCTTGAAGATTTCCCCAAGCACAGTGTGAATCAAACCACACAGGAATGTTTGTAAAGAACATCTTGGACCCTTTGAAAACATATTCAGTTCTCAGAAGCACTAATGCATTCCACATTTGGTCATTAAACACTAATTGGTAACATGCTGTGGAAGGGTTCACTCTCTGACCAGTCAGTATTTCCTAGGTCACAGCACTGCATGACCTTGGTGCCCTGATGTGACATGCCCTTTCGAACTTTTAATCCTTCAACTCGTCAGAGAGCATTAGTAGCTCAGGCCACTTTGGAAACCACAGGCATATTTTCCCCTGTCTGTTTCAAAGTTTTCTTGGTTTTCCCTCCATCTTCTTCTCCCACCCCCCTCCTCGCTGATGGTGCAGGATGTCTTTTGGGGGCCTAATTGAAGGCTTCAAAGTGCCCGATAGTTTATTATGAAACTATTGTCCTTGGTAAATGTCACAGGACTCATGTTTTATTATAACATTTTTTCCATTAGTCTGCCATTTCCCTGAGAAATTATGACCTTGCCTCTATCAGTTTAACCAAGCTGGTTTTATATATAGCAAATGTGTGCATGTGCACAAAAGGAGAGAAGAGGGGAAGTCACCAAAGCGATTTCTATTAAAGCAGTGCTTGTACTGGCTTCTCCTAGAATCTGGCAAGCAATTTAAAGACTGTGATAAGGAAAGGAATCAGGAAACAAATTATGTCTAACATTAAAATCTCAAGTGGTATTTCTGACTTAGTGGACATAGGGCAATAGATCCCAGTTGCTATCAGGTCTATAATTTAGCATAAATTTCACCTGATATTTCTCATCAGAAGTGTGTTTAGAATTTTCCCCTCTCCCTGCTTGTTCCTTTATCCTTGCTTACTTTGAGTTTTCTCACTCTCTATTTTGGACAAATTTAAAGCATTTTGCTTAACTGTATAAATCTCTCATGCTCTAAGTCTCGGGATAGACTATACACAAACTGTGTTTCATCCTTAGCAGCTCAGAGGATGACAACAACTGGATCTTTGTGGGAATTTGGGAAAGAACTAATTGGGGCACACTGAGAGCAGGGTTGCAGATGGGGGTGGGTCACATGATGCTTTTCAAACAGCAGTCCCTGAATCTTTTCTAAGGGATCCCCCAGAAGTAACTAAAAGCAATCAAACCTGTTATCAGCAGATGTACATCTGAAATACTGAGGAATGTGCCTTACTTGGAGACTATGAGGGTCTGTTGGCTGGGCAGTGACTAAGTGCTTTCATTCAAGGAGGGGCCCAGGACCTTTTTAAATGAACCAAAAAATAAAACAGTTCCAGAAAATCTTCCTGGGCACAGGAACGTGACTGCCTATGAACTTACATTGTTAGACCAGTACTGGGGACATTAATTTACTGGTATAGACTTAGCCAGAAAAGCTGAGTTCCATAGGTACAATCTTAAGGATCAAGCAGGGTGTTCTCCCATTGAAGGAAAGAATATAGTAACCGACCTTGGTCTCGTTTGCCTCCCAGTAGGAGTGGGTGAGGTCAAATCCATTAAAGTCAGTATTTGAGAAGGAAAATGCTATAAAAAGCAATGTGTTGGGTTTTTCTTTTTTTTTGGTTTTTTTTAAGGAACATTTAAGAAATGAAAATGTTTGGTGTTGATTTCATGCAGCATGATTTGAAATGGTTCCATTCCTCATTCAGTTACCCAAACTCTTAAGCAAACAGAGCAGCTCTCACTGTAGATATTGAAAGAGTTCTCTAACTGCCATGCTGGCCCAGGCATATGGGGATAGGACAAATGAAAAAATGCAGAAAACTTTTAGGATAGAGAACTTTTTCAGAAAATTATATCTTAATGTGAAATTTCACCTCTGAAAGAAAAACAGAGACTTTTTTGAAAGAAAAAACTTTTAAATTACCATCTGGCCAACAATATTTATTACTTCAGATCACTGGAACTGATGTTTTACTTTTGCTTTTATTACCTCTTTTGTAAAGATCACTATATATTATATATACGTATTATCTTTTCCTCCAGATCAGCAAGGGCAAGATACCCCCTGTCCTTCAAGGATTCCATCCTCTTGCCTTTGCCCCTCCCACATGTCACTGACGGTATGTAAAGCCATTAGAGTCATGTTCTTGGCAACATTCCCACTTTACAATGCTTCATTCCCAATTCCCACGTAAGGGATGACAGACTTTGGTGACCTTTGGTATCAACACTTGTTTGCTAAAATTAGATTTTTTTTCTTCCTGGCATATAACCAAACAGATTATACTCCTCAACCTGTCATCCCTGGAGGGCAGGCAGCCCCAGAAGCTGATGATGCAGAGGAATAAACTTCTCCATGAAGAGTAAATGGAGCTCAAGGGGAAAAAAAAGCAAAAGTGAACGATGTCCTAGCAGTGTATGCATCTATCTCTGGTGTGCATACACATGCACAGATGATATTAAGTGATGGTGTCAGCCACAAAAGGTTGGGAGGTTAGATACAGGTCAGATAAGCATCTAGCAATTTAGATGTGTCTTGAAAGTTCATTTGAATTTAAGATTTGTGGAAGACATGTGAAAATCCAATAGAACTGAACATCGCAGGCCTACTGCATGTCTTTATCTGGCTGGAAACAATGTTCAGAGAATCTGAATTTCCTCACAATATTTCCAAGACTTCTTGTGGACTAAAAGTGAAAATTAGAAGTAGGTCTAGGAAATTAAAAGGGAGGAAAAACTTCAGTGTGATATTTTGAGGGATCAGTCTGGTCTAAAATGAAAAGTTGATGAATATTTGACCATTACTAAGCCCAAGGAAATAAGCTGCGAAGGGTACATACCTCCTATACTGAGAATTATATTGCACCTAGACTTATGTTAAGAATTATGGTCCCACCATGCTCACTGGTATATTGGCATATATGAAGTAATCACTCTCCTATAAACTTCACAGTCTGGCTCATTCTGAGATCTAAGAAGCTGATAAATAACTACAAGACCGTGAGAAGATTAACAGGAAGTTTTAGTTGTTTGTGACTGGCTGTACACACAGACTTTTGGTTTATTTCCTGACCAATGAAACATTTAGCTAGGGACCTAGGCTACTAATCTTTTTTGAAGTAAGAAGTCATTCAGCTTCCACTGGAGCCCCACAGTCCGTATGAACTGCTGGATGTCTCTGTTCCCAGCACACGTGTCTGACATGAAACTCTATGCTGTACATTGCTGCGCTTAATGAGGGACTGGTGTGTCACTGCTTCAGCATCTGCACTTCTCTGAACTCTGGAATAGCCATTCTCAGTAGTGTCTGTCCCAAATCACTCTTCCTGTAGGTCACCAATTCTGAGAGCTAAATGAAAGTGTGTGCTAACCATATCCCTCTAAGCTGGATATAAGAAAGGCATTGAATGCTAACATAAAATTATCTTTAAAGCCATTTTGCATCTATTAAAGGAAACAACCAAATTGTATTTTTGCTGATTATTAACTATTTTTGCTGATAATTCACCAGTAGAGATGATGGGTTGCTAATACCAGCACTCTTCTCCAGTCATCTCAGAAACCGTGTCTTAAGATATGTGAGAGAGAAAGGTGGGACCATGCAACCCTTTCACCGTGGGTCTGACTCTGCCATGAGGAAGAAGCAGCACAATACCAGTGTCCCCTGCACCGGGGACACTTCAGGGCAGAGTGCTGCTCGTGTGCCTCCTGGCTTGGCCGAGCGTCCCACGTACTTTCCTATGCGATGCTGCGGAAAGCGGAGTGCAGACCATCAAAGCTGGAAGTTGTCATTCTCTTCATGTGGTTGCATTCGCAGTTGTGACACTGCCAGTGACGTAAAGGGAGAGGAAAAGGCTGCTTTTTCAGCAAGATACAAACACAGAGATATTATCTGTCCACTGATTTTAATCTCCTTTCAGAAATACTTACATATAACTAGATCAAAGCCACTGATAGAGCGTCCCTCCTTCTCCATACCTGCTATCAGGTTTCTTAACCCTTCTCAGGAATGGAGTGTGTATATCACTGCCCCATAGTCATCTCAGACAAGGAACATTTAATGCTGCGTGTTTATACTTGGAGAAAAATTAAAGAGCCTCAAAATCCAACTGGCAGCTTGCACCACCTTAAGCTCAAAGTTAACAACTGGAATCCCTAACTTTGGAGGAAAAAAGGGTTCTAGTCTTATCCTGTCAAATGTAGAGAAAAAGTAAATCAACAGTAGTCTATCTTGACTTTCTCAGACTAAGAATGTATTGAAACAGCTTTCAAATTAAGAAATTTCTTTTTTTTTTTTTAGCAAGAAAGGATTTTTCCTCTTACAGTATATTTTTGTTGGATATGCTGGACTTCCTTAATTATAAATATAATGAGACCACAGATACCAAAATATTTCAGTCAGATAAGAGACTGAAACAATCCTTTTGAGTTACCTGGCCAATGTTCTACAAATTTCTTCACTGCCTTGTTCTTTTATACATTCTTCTTGGACATATTATGTGTCCCATGACTTGAATACTTCCCGACAGACTGTCTCCATTGCGTCCTTTCCACTTATTAACAAAAAGACCATGGTTCATTAGAGCACAGGCCATTGACCAGGAGAGTTAACTTACTAGGGAAAGTTTTCCAGGATCTACAAGTAACAATGGCACTCACAGTCAAAACACATCAGTATTGACTTCTTTGATAAAAATATGAGCTCTCCTGAGAAAATACTAGTATATTTTATTATCTTTGAAACTGTCTTGCAAGCTCCTGTCACTTTGTCCTCCCTTTCTGAGTGTGGGAGACTGGCTGTTCTCTAGATTTCTCTATGCAGTTATTGTTTCATTGTTTTCATTTTTGCTAAAAATTTCCAGACAGTGATAGCACAATGATAATACTGATGATTCATTTTCTCACCATCTCTAGTCAGCAGTGTTGTGGCTGTGACAGGTATTTTCCCTTTTGCTTTCTGCTGAGGGTTCCTAATACGTAGCCCTGGAAGGTGTGAGTTTTGCACAAATTCAGTTTTATCACTTATCCACAATCACTGAAACCAACTGGATCCTCTCTGTTGCATTCAATGGCTTTTGGGGGCCCCTTTCATAAAGCTGTTCTTCACAATGAGCAGAGTAAATCACAAGCAAAGGTGTCTCCTCATTCTACTAAATCAGCAGCTTTTACACTCATGTGGGTAATCCCCTTTTGTTACATCAAAATGCAAATACAAGCAACTCATGACATGGTGTCTTTGCCCATACTCACTCCCTCTGCTCACCCAGAGGCTTTGCTGTTTTCTAGGGCTCTGCTGTGACAGCTCTGGCACCAGACATGGGCCAGCCCAGTCCTAGCACAAGGGTGGTCCCTCACACAAAGAGATCCATACAAATATGCACTGATCTAAGAGCTACCTTTGGAAAACTAAACATCGTTAATCCACTATATCTCTTTTTTTTTTTTTTAATTGTAATGAATATTGATTGTCTTTCAATAACATGGTTCACACAGATTGCTCCATGATTTTCACTTCCACATTATTCCTTGAATTAGTATTGTGTTTTAACAAGTTTTAATATGTCATATGTATAATTATTATTTTAAATGTTGGCATCTCACTTTTTTCTTGTTCATCTGTGAAGGGCAGACTGAAAGCATATGGTGTCTCTCACAAACCTAAACCAAAGGAATGTGTGAGCTACAACTGTCTAGAACTCATAATGAGAGGTTACCATCTTGGCATCCACATGCGGAGAGCCTTGACAACCCTGAATCCAAATTAAGATAGGGACTTGCAACTCCTGAGTTCAAGGATGGTTTATCACAGGTTTCCTGTGAGATTTTGCACAAAATTCTTAGGCCCAGTACTCTGTGATATCTAATTTTCTATCTCCCACAGAAAGAAGGGGAAACTGAGCACTAAACAACTTTGCCTTGGTTTTCCTGCATAGAAAATCAATGTAATTTTTCCTCACTACTTAGAAAAATCCAAATATTAAGGATCATCTTAAACTATCAGAAAAATTCCATTATTCTGTGATCATCCAGCAGTTGAAGCACTATCCATTTTCACTGCACATGCCCAGGATGACCAGGCCTCCAACATTCACTTACAGAGGGAAGTTTTTCAGTGTCCTGTGAAGGTGAGTGAATGATGGTCCTGGAAAATGTGAGCGTTGCATGGGGAAACTGAGACACTGAAAACTTATTCAGGGGTGCAGTGACAGCACCATGAAGGTATTTTCCACTGAGTTTATGTTTTTCTTTTATGTATTTCAATTATGAGATTACCTTGTAATCTTCTGAAGATGGTATTTTTGCTCTTTCTTCTAAATCTTTGTTTTCAATATCAAAGCAAGTATTATTCCAAGAAGAAGTTAATTTATTTTTAATGAATCTTACCTGGTTTTGTCAACAGAAAGTATGAATTGTGTTATCTTTTTTTGGTTTCCTTTTTTTTTTTTTTTTGTTTTGTTTTTGTGTTTTTTTTTTTTTTTAATTTTATTTAAAAGACTATATTTACAGCTTCCAGTGACCTTTATTGCTTTTAAAACTGTCTTTTCATTAAAATTTTCAGTGATGGGCTTTTGTGGAGAAAAAATGTTATTTTCAGGCAAACAACATTGTTTTGGGTATAAAAATTATGTTTTAATATTTATTTGATCTTTTGTTTTGTTGGGTTTTTTTCCTGCTATTGTCTTCAATATTACTGACAAAACACAGTCCCAAATGGTCTTGTATACACATGCAGGCAAGCTTATCAGCAGCCTGACTTCTGATATATCCAGGTATTCAGCTATGATTTCCAACGATCACCTGTGTAGCAGCCAGCACCGAGGAAGATTGACCATCTTTCCAAACACCCAATAGTCTTAAAAAGCAAAGCAAAAAAGAACCTGGGATGTTCAAAAAAAGATCACAAATCAAGAATAGAGTGAAGTTTGTATGAAGAACCTCTCCCAAGTATTCCAGGAGAAAAGAGAGAACAAAGCTCTGCTCAGACTAAAAGCAGCTGTATCACCTCAGAACAAGCAAACAGGTTTGCAACAGCAGATCTGAGGCTGGACTTTTGTCATGATGAAAAAGCACATAACCTCACATGCTTCGTTTTCCCCCACTGCAGGTGGGAAATTGTACATTATTTTTCCCTGGCTGAAGCGTTTTGAGATGGATGTAAATGAGGCCTTAACAGCCTCCTATTGTCAGGAAAAAGAGATGAGGATCCCTGCCAGAGCTCCCATCTGTTGTCATCAGCAGACAAAGGTGTTCTCCCAGGCAAACGATCTGGCTGAGAAATGCTCATCCTCTCAGTTTTCTCTGTGTGGAGTAGAATTTGAGCTACGCATAGGGAGCTGTGATGATTACAAAACACTTTCCTTGAAAATGTATTTTGATCTGTGGCCTCCAAATTGCATCAACCTTCTTCTCTTCTGAGAAGAACTTTCTCAGTTCTTAGAAACAACCAGTGTTCAGTGGGGTTGCTTAGGCACTTGTGTTCTGATGCAGGCAAGGGCAGGAGGAACCACAAATGCTCTGCTTGAAGGCCAGAAGTGTTCTGGATTTTTGTTTTACGTATGAGAGGTCTGTATTAGTGATTTTATTCCCTTCACTCTGACCCATTTTTGTCTAGTCAGCTCAAGCAACAGATGTGGGCTTTCGTCCAACAGCGTGTAACACGATAAATATGCACTCTGCTTTAATGTCTCGTGTGGTGTTCTCTGGAAATAGACTTGAACAATGACAACTATACTTGGCATTTGAAGGAATCAGCTGGTCTATCTGGGGACCATAAAGTTCAAATAGGAGAGCTGCAAGACCAGAAAAGAGTTTTTTTGCAGCAGAGCTGGCTTGTTGCAGCCTTACTTCTGCTAACGTATCTGAAATCCTGTCAGGAATCCCTCTACTGTTCCTCACAGCTATTAGAAAAAACCAAGGAATGCTGTGGAGAGAGACCTCATGGATTAAGCATGCTTATCCACTTTTCTAGGAAGCAGGATATTTCTGGAAGCCAAATGCAAATTTATACCTTGGAGTCTTGTATAACAATAAAAAAAAAGAGAAGCTTTCTTTCAACTGAATTTGCAGCAACTTTTCCATTTGGATTTCAGATCAGAGGGAAATGAGCATGGCAGGTGCTGGCTGTGATAATGATGCTGAACTAGTGGAACTGACCTGGCCACACACCTAAGAGGTGAATCATGCTGCATCACAGACTTATTTTTAATATAGAGAAGTAGTGTATCTCAAGCTTTCATATATCTCTCCAACCTTTCACATGGAGTTTTTGGACACATTCCTCCACCCACATATAGCTGGCTGTGGACTTGACGGACATAACACAGGATGTAGCACCTGGCTAAGCTACTATTTGTTGGATGCATTTCATGCTTATCTGAAAAAAAAAATACTGCAAATGACTCACTATTTCTATTTTTCCTTTAAGAAATTAGACGTAATAAAAGTTCTCAGGAAGGAATCTTTCTATTATCCATATCCTGTGTTGACATCCAGACTCCCTTGTGCTTTATATATAATTTCAGTAACCAATAGCTTAGGAAATTGGGCACTTTCTTCTTAACTCATTGTTTCCTAAGTTACATTAATTTAGTCATCAGCATGTGCGCGGAAGCAGCCCAGGTACCTTCCTACTACTTAAGCACAGCTGAAATCCAAATAGGACGTGTTGCCACCATCAAGGCATTTGACTGGCCACAAAGCAGTTGGCTAAAACTCATCTTTATGTACAACAACATTCTGCTGGGTACATGCAGCTGCAGGACGTCAGCTACCTGTAAATATGTACAGCTGAACAGGAGCAGCCCTCAGACATCAGACTCATCAGATAAACAGGGCTTTCCAGGCTCTGAGTTTTAGACCTAGTTTTACTTAACTTGTGCTAATGTTCCACATGTAGCATGTAGACCTTCCTTTTAGTTTGCCTAGTTTCTAGGCATGTTGGTAAGCATTCTTTAATACATATTAAATTTAATATATATTAAATGGTTTGGTGGAGATAAACATCATCTGTCTTTGACTGAAAAAGCTGTCCTGGATTCCAGAGGTGCTGGTAATCACAAGTGAAATTTCATCACTGCTTAAAATCAAGACTTGTTTAGTCGTGGCATATGGGCTGGGGAAGGATTTTCAGATGTCAAGAGTAATTTACTCAAAGGTAACTAACTGCCATTAGTATGCCTAAAATTCCCCTTATTCCCCTTCCTACACAAATACATCTATTTATCATTAACTCTTGTATTTCCATGGAGCATATTTCAGATCTGATACACTTGCTGGAAAAAACTGCAAGTTCAAACACTCTAGAGAATGACTGCTGGTCAATCTCTGTAAACCCAATTTCCTTTCCACTAGAAGTTAATTTTCATATTGCTTCTTCTGCACTGCTGGTGTTTGCCATTAGAGGCAGGACACCAAGACTTCTGACCCAGCCTGGCCATTCCTACATTCCTGTTCTTAGCACTGTATTCTAATACTATATCTGGATTATTCAATTAATCAGTTACAGAGGATATGGGGATTTAAATGCCTGAAAAAGAGGAAGATGATGTCATTGATTGTTTTAAGATGGAATAATCTGAAAAAAGCATAAGTAGTGAGAATTTCTTCTCCATAAGCAATATGCTTAGGATCTGAAGAGCTAGACTACAAGTAACTATTAATGTAGAATGAATTAATTTTCCAGATGTTACATCAGTGCTGAACTCAAAGTATGTTATCTCAGCTGCAGTAACACAGAATTTTACTTACTGAAATAACTAAAGCGTATGAGTACTGTAGAAGACTTACAAAAAAAAAAAAAGGTGATTAGTTACCTGGATTACACACTCTTTAAACAGGAAAACAAAAAATAGTTGATTAACATGAGAAAATACATATTTCTGGTAAGTCTAAATGACTGATGTGAGCATGTCATTTAAAAAAAATGCAGATAGGAAAAAGAAGCACATCAAATTTTTGATCCAAAGTTAATATTTGGTTTATCAAAATCAAATATTTATTAATAAAATTTTATTTATCTAAGGGCTGTTATATCTATATATCTTTATATGCCTACTGCATATTTATATAGCTGTGTGAGTTATAGTCACCTATCTATGCAAATGAAAGGAAGTGTTTTTAAATTTGAGAAACCATCTCACTGTGAGTGTTTTTGACCATTTAAACTTATTACAAATACATTACAACCTGATTGTCCTTCCCACAAAGTATTTCAGTCACTTATCCCTGAACCAAAATTCCTAGCAGCTGGGAGATCTTTATTTTACAACAGTAAAATAAATATTCACTGGATACGACTGATTAAAATAAATTTCCTCTATATACTTGGACAAAACACTTCTCAGAACCAGGAGAAGGCCAGTGGTATCCTGGGGTGCATCAGGAGGAGCATTGCCAGCAGGTCAGGGAGGTGATCCTGCCCCTCTCCTCAGCCCTGGTGAGACCTCACCTGGAGTGCTCTGTCCAGTTCTGGGCTCCTCAGGACAAGGCAGACATGGAGCTCCAGGAGTGGGTCCAGTGGAGGAAAACAAAAATTATTAAGAGACTGGAGAGTCTCTTTTATGAGGAAAGGCTCAGGGAACTTTTCCTGCTCCCTGCTATGACATGCACTAAGTCCTCAGCTTCCTGAGGACTTAGTGCATGTCATAAAGTTTTTCAGGTCACAATTCTGCTCTGTGGGGACACATCTGATTCCTGTCATAACACCTCTCTTGTTTTCTTTAAGTATACCCTCTGTTGCCCCTTGGACACACTGAAGAGGTGCCAGGGAGCTAAATAGTCCCGAGTATGCACCATTGCTCCAACTGACAGGTTCGCCTCTATAAAACATATTTTCATAGATGTTAAATCAACATCCTAATTACTCCTGTAAGATGTCATTTTAAAGTCTATTTTGTAGATCAGAGGAAAGAGAGTGGAAGTGATCTGTTTTTGGAGATTCTCAACTAGAAGAACAGAGAGCAACACAGCCCTGCAACAGGAGCTCCTGTCTGTTTCTTAAACTAACCACAAGTCCACAAAAATCTCATGATATTTCATCTGCTTTAACATGTAGTCCTTTGGCATGGCTCTTCTAGTACTTTGATGGAAAGTTATTAGTCTGACTTATATTTGGCTGCATTTCTATCACCTTAAAATACTGATTCAATGCCCACCAGTAATATCTAAGCACCTAAACAGGTTACCATTGTTCAGTTGATTTTCAGTCCTGCTGATACAGGTTTAGGAGAGCTATTAATGAATATTCACCCTAAATCAAATGCAATTACAGCCATAGATGTGGAGAATTTTTTTTTCACTTGGACCCATATGTATGTATGCAAAATCTATATGAAATACTGCAAGATGTTAACAGTATGTTTGAACCAAATGAAATGAAATAAAAATCTGGACTTGGTTATACATGAGGAACCCTCTTTTTCTTGGGAAATAGAGTTTTCAGCAAGATTGTAAACAGAGATGAGACATCACATGGTTTGCATTATGATTTCTCCTATGAGCTTTCTCTTTCAAAATGAAGTACTGTAAGATTTTATGTGTTTGCCTTATTGTGGTGGAGAAATAAGAATAAATTATTGAAACATTTGTGCTCATAATTAGGCCAAATTGAGTCTGATCAAATAGAGCTTTAGGAATTCCAGTTATGCTTCAAATCTCCTATGGAAGATGAAGAAGAAAGAAATGAACCCACTATAGTCATGAAGACTTTTACAAAAGATTGAGGAAAAAAGAATGATCCTGTGGTTAAGACACTTGATTCAGGTCTTGATTCAATTTCTTCCTTGGTTTGGATGATCTGGTGTTCTAGTTGAATTTAATTTCTCTGTGCCTCTGTTTCCCATTAGTAAAACAGTGATTAAACCCTTCCTTTCCCATTTTTTGTTTAAGTTACGAGTCTTTCCAAGCCAGAATCCATCCAGAATGTGTGTACACAAAGGAAGTTCATCACACCTACTTGGTTTCTGAAAATAAGTGATATTTCTATAGGAGCATGGAGATGGCTGACAACAGGTGTGCTTCCCTCTAATCCCACATTCTCACTCCTTTACATGGAGACTAAAGGCTGAATTCAGAAAAATATGGGTGCCAAAATCCCAAACTGCAACACAATGCAATGTTTGAAGAGATAACTAAAGCCTACAAGTAGGTGAGTTATTAGCAGCCTATTGAAGAAAAAAGTGTAGGGACTAACAAGAAATGGAAACAAGTCGCTGGTATTTAACCTCTTCTCTAATAAATCTAAGTCTATAAACTACCAGGGCATGCTTAATGTTTTACTCTGGCTGACATCAGCACCTCCTTCTTGAATAAGTTGTATATTTTGAATATGGCATACAAATGTACTTGCTGTCCCAGATTCTCCTGCAAAAACTTAGCACCAAAGTAGGGTATTGCAGTACGTAGACTTGGCACAACTTTCCGGTGCAAAGGGAAAGATATTTTTTAGTGAGGGCAGACTCATCAAGTCTTGAAAGCTGATAATGACTTTGCTGCTTGAAATGCAATGAAACCAGAGTGTGCCATCATCCAGGCCACTGATTCAGATAACTGAAATATAACATCAAAACTAAAACTGTGTAACTAATGTGCTTGCATTGGAAGTAAAACTCTATCTGAGTAACATATGATGGGATATCATCCTGTTCATTGCAAAAGGCCCATACTTGAAGAATCATTGTAGCCACCACTGGAGAACTTTTCACAAGCCTTTCCATCTGAAGGAAAGAAGTGAATAGGAGGCTAAATGTGTGCGAGAGTGTGTCAATGATTGTTTCTGACCAGTATTTTCCCAGTACATTAGAAGGGATGGATTTTTAATGATCAGATTGATATGGTTACGGTTATGGATAGGTTAGACTTGAATATAGCAAGAGTTGCATTGGTCGACCCTCTTTTCTCTAGCAGAAAGTGTTTGAAAGTCTCACTTTTCCCTCACAAATCATCTTAACTGGCTTTTAAGGACAAAGTTCTAAAAGGAAGCAAAAGTCTAATGTACTTTCCAAGAGGTATAGAGATGATTTTGTCTTTAAAGAGATCCAATTTCTGTAGCAAGGGAGAGGATTATTTTGCACCATATGGTAGCTGTCCTGTGATGTCATAGTGATTAATGACAGGATCAGTTGGATGCTCCAGTGGCGTAACAAATGACCTGGGTTTCCTGTAATGGCAATAGTTACACGCTCGTACTAGGACCCTGCAATTAACTGAGCTCTAGTCACAGCTCCCCATGGGGTTAAGCATAACTATAGAATGAATGTGGAGTCTACTACCAGCTTCATGAGGATGTGGGTCAAGCATTCTGTGACTTCTGGCAGATCCCTTAGACTGTGGATATCTGTTTCCCATCTGTAAAACTGATCATATAATTATCTTATAATTCACAGGCTTGATGTAAAACTAACTGGTTGGAGTATGTCAAGCCTTTGCAGAAGAAAAACATTAAGCAAAAATAAAATTTTAGTGAAACTATCTGTGTATTTTAAACTCTGTATCATAGACTGAAAAACCTCCAACACTCTCTGCCTGATTGGCTGCATGATTATTTGTCAAATAAAACACAGATATCTTCATTAAATGCTTTGTGCTGTACTTTCAAGTCAAACATCTTTTTGGGTAATCATAGTTAGTTCCCTGTCTGAAATAATTCTAGAAGCAGATTAAATACTCCTGCTGTGCTGAAGCAAAGCAATACAGACAAGGAATGATCCATTTATCCCAGCAGCAACCTTACTGGCAGCATGATGACTGTCACTGTAGTTATTATTTTAGCTGATGAAAAAAATCCCAAAAAAATGAAAAATATTTGTTTTCTTGATCCAAGTTTTATATTTTCTTCAGACTTTCCTGGTAATTTTGGTCAAAATTACAATTAGAAATTTTAAAAATTGTGTATTGGATATGAGCTGTATTTGGGATCAGGCTCTGCATTTATCAAGCTGCTGAGGTTCTCTGAACCCAGGATCTCCAAATGATTTATCATTTGGAGCTGCTTGCCTCTAGTGATTGCAGTATATTATTAATAGGTCATTTCATTATGTTTCAATACCTCTTTTCCACTGCTGGTTACTGGACAGTTTGGTCAGAAAAAAAAAGAAGATCCTGTTGTATTGGCATTGGGTTTTACCAAAAGACATAAGGCCATTTCTGATTGGTTTAGGTTTTTTCTTTTAGTAAAAAGTGAATGCCCCTGTGTTATGAAGAGAGTGCTTAAAGGGTGACATGGTTGGATCCTCAGCCTAACACTTTATGATTTTCTTGAATAAATCACACCTCTCACTGGTTTCTGAACCTTTCAGTGTATGAGTATGTAATTACTTCACACTGGTGAGAGGAGCTTATCCAAAACTCTCCTACACTACTGATATTCTGACTGCAACAGCATCCTGGAGAGAAGAAAAACTTGCATCTCTACAGACATTTTTCCTCAGGCTAGATGATCCAGAGAACACAGACGTGAACACTGTGCACTCTACAAGCTAACCAACACATACATTCATAACCTTCCGTGTTCACTCACTGTTTTCATGACAGGTTTGGAAGTGGGATGAGCACACAAGCTTCACATAATTCATGGAAGTGAAGGAACAACATTCACACAGATCATGTTCCAGTGATGGCATCTTGCATGGTGTCTGGAGAATACCAGGTGCCAGAAGCAGTGATGGGAGAAGGTGGAGGTAAATACAGCTCGTTGGCTGGCTTCATTCATTCAGAGCCCCGATCCCCTGCTTGCTCAAGGCAATGTCTTTTTACGTCATTTGGAAGTAATGTTTCATGGTTACTCTTATGGTCAGGAGAGTGGATAAAGCAGTTCACAGCTCTGGTTTTGAAATTACAGTTCTGGTGGTGTTTTTATAGTGAACAAAATTGTACACATCCTATGAATGCTCTCCTGGTTAATTTCCTTTTTATTATATTTTGCATGATTATCCAAAGACATTCTCAGCTGCGTTTTCTTCAGTAGCCTAATTCACAACATCTTTTTGTTGTTGAACTCTGAATTGGACTTCAGCTTTTGCCAAGGATCTGTATTCCTCCCTACATTTAATTCATCCAGTGTAGCTATTGAGTGACAAGGGCAGTGTTAATTTATGATTGGATATTGGAACCTGAAATAACAATTGGAAAGGGAGAAGCAAGAGGCTTTCAAAGCATGAAATTAAAACCTTTGGGCTATGGCTTAACTTGCTACTTATTTTTCTCATTTTCTTGCCATCAATACTTTTGTTCTACTCTTGATGTGATGTTTTTCACAGGGCACGATTTGGGGCTTTATTCACTCTTTGTTTTCATGTGATATATGGGGTATTTTTTATTAGCTTGTATTGTAACCCATGCTCTGTCTGTTACTACTCAGATGTCTGCTATTAATTGTCTTTATGAGAGTTATAAACATGTCTGAGATATTTGGCTGTGGTTCTCCTTTAACTTGCATGAGAATCAGATCTCAGTAAATAAAAAATGTAGATTTCTGGGGAAGCCTGAGAGCTGGAAATCTGCTTCTGAACTAAACTGGCCCAGGGCACTGTCGTGCCCATGGATTAGTGGTGAGGGAAACCAGAGAAGCTGATCCCTTTTCCTGGAAGTTTTGGCCTGGGCCAACCAACAGTCTCCCAGACAGTGCCTGGGCCCAGAGTGTGAGATGGGAGGGGACAGTGCAGGATGGGACAGTGCAGGATGGGACAGAGCAGGGTGGGACAGTGCAGGGTGGGACAGTGCGGATGGGACAGGATAAGGGCTGTTCACATGATGGACAAAGCCATCCTGTTCAACTTTTCTGAAGGTGAAGAATGGTGAGACTTATGAATGAAAGCCTCTCCATTTCCCACATGGGGCATAAAAGAGGTGCATGACATTTTTTGTTTTAATTATTATGAATATTAAGATTAAACTTTAAGAGTAAATACAGAAGCAGGAAGACAAAATGTAAGATAGAGAGAAGAAATTCACTCTGGGTAATAATTCCTAACTTATTTTTATGAACTTTGATGAAGAGGGAAAATCTAAAGTGAATTATCTATTTTCATGACCTCTTGTCCTGAAATTTATTTGAAGTTGTTAGGTGCTTCAGGGTTAGAAAGAACTTCCAGGAGGACTTATTTATGTATCTTACTCTACTACCACTCCAAAATAAGACATTGGAAACCTCTTTCTTTTCTGAGTAATATAATGACACCTTTTTATCCTATTCTTTTTTGTCTTTTGTCTTCCACAGTGACTGTCCTTTTGAAGTAGAGACACAGTTTGCTGGCAGCGAGTCCACAGTAGTGCTCTGAGCTATAGCAATGACAGTTACGATTGCATGAAATCATGATTTGGAAAGAATCCTGTTATCTAAAATAACTCTGCAGTGCCAAGTGTCTCACAGAGTGAGTGTTAGCAAAAAGATGATCAAAGCACATGTGAAGGGTTGTTGTTGGTTGAAGATTTGCTTTCTCGGCCTTCTGTGATATAACCAGGTTCCACTACTGCCAAGTGAAAAATGCTCTAGGTATATAAGAAAGCTCAAAGGTGATAGAAACTCATTCTGCTTGTTCAGAGGTATTCAAAATATTCTGTCTGCACCACATTTAATGTTTTGATGGAAGAGGCATCTGTCCTGTGCAATGGACATAAAATCATAAAACGAGTATAAATTCCTGCAGTTCAACAGTCATGAAGCCACTTCAATCAAGATCAGATTTAATGTTTGAGCCACAAGGAACAAATGCTTTACTTGCAATCAGGCCACTGGTTTTGTCAAATAAATAATACTTTTCAAACAATAGTTTGGACTATTTCTTCCAGTACCTAACGGAGGCTGGAGGAGTATTTTTTACAAGGACATAGAGTGAAAGGACAAAGCAGAATGGCCTTAAGCTGAAGGAAGGTAAGTTTAAATGAAATTCTTCCCTGTGGGGGTGGTGAAGCAATGGAACAGGTTGCCCAGAGAAGCCGTGAGTGCTCCATCTCTAGAATTGTTCAAGACTGGGTTAGATAGGGCTTTGAGCAACCTGGTCTAGTGGAAAATGTCCCTGCCCATGGCAGGAAGGATGGTACTAGAGAATATTTAGGTCCTGTCCAACATAAACCATCCTATGATTCTATGAAGCAAAATAAATTTTACTCATTATACTGAGTCTGTCTGTTGCAGTGGAAATGGCTGTAGCCACCATAGCCCCAGAGGGAACAAAAGCATCCAAGTCCTGATGGTCCGGCACCAACATCTAGGATTGCCTCCGTGGTGATGGTGAGTCCCCATAATCCTCAGTTTCCTCAATTTGCTTATTACAGGTTGGTTGGTTACTGTTCTCCCCTCCTGGTTTTATGTAGAAGGCCATAAATATTTATCCTTAGTTGAATATGTATCAGTTTTGGAAAGTTCTATGTTACTCGATGCCCCATTTGTTTTGCCCTGTGATCCCTCCTACGAGTTACGCCCATTGGCTACCTCCTCATTAACTCCTCCCCTATTGCCTCACCCGATTGGCTGTCACCCTTATCCCCGCCTCTCTTTCCTGTGTAGAAAATCTCTGGACCCTCTTGTAAAACTGGCTTTTTGCCCCTGGACCTTTCACCTGCAGTAAACCCTGCTCGTGGAACCCATATGGAGAGTCCCTTCTGCTTCTTCACCTCTGCCAACGCCTCTACCACCTTAGCTTGGGGCTTGCTCCTCAGAGTGAGGGGCTCGCCCTCAAAACTGCTGTGACTCGCCTGCCAAGGGCTGTCAGCAGCAAGATGCTATGCTGCCCTCTGAGCTATCCCTGGGCTCGGTGTCTCATCTGTCCAAAGGATACAATTTTATTCTGGAATAAGAAATTTTTATGGCCTCAACTTACTGGTCTTATGTATCAGGCTAAAACTCTGATCTCTGCTATACCAAGGTCAGTCGAGATCCCTCCAAGTTCTGCAAGCACAGTATACCCTGCTCAACTGATGCATTATCAATGTGCTAAAAAAAAGTGTAAATGGGATCTGAATGCATTCCTGCAGTTTGTGACAGTTGAAAAACAGTATTGATGGACAAACCTTAGGAAGTACTGATGCATGAATGGCGGGATTGCTGCGGTGCTCTCTCCAGCCAGCACGCTGCCCCTAGCACCGGGCAATCTTCCACCTGCCCCAGGTGGGGGGTCAGAAGCCAGTCGTGGCGCAGGAGGGCAGGCGAAGCCCTGACTCAGGTTTGCCTTGCCCACCGATGGTAAAGGTGTGCGAAGGAGGTAGGAATGAGGCGGAGGGCCTTCTTCGGCAGGGAAAGGTTTATTGGAGCACAAAGAAAAGCCATGAAGAAAGCCGAGAAAATGAGGCGGGCATGGGGTTTTATACCCTTATACCCTTTATACCCTTACATAATGGGCATGGAGAACCCATGATAACCAATAAAATATCAGTTAGGGGGTGTTACAAGTGGGGGGAGAAGGGATCAGAACAAATGGGGGGAGAGGAATAACAGGGGCCAATCAACTACTGAGTAACATAGAACTTTCTGGAGAAATAACAAAATATGAAACATAAGAGGAGGGGGAGCAGCAGCCAATGGTCAGCGTGTTTTACACAGCCTTTTGGGTGCTCACTGTACCTTTGAGCCCTTGAGCTGTGGAGGCATCAAACCAATGGACCCGTTGGTCTGCTTGGTCCAGCTGACCATGGCTCTGGCCACGGCTCACCGCAACACAGGATAACTTCTGAAAGTTGTGTTGAAGTTTCAGTGGGAAAATGTTTTGATGATAGCGACTGATACAGCCAGAAAGAGCAGAGGTTATGGCTAAATCCTTTGTCCTTTTTTGGACTGCTGACTCTGCCAGGTTTGCACGTATCTGACATCCTTCAAATGATTTAGAACCCTACAGAAGTCTCCCCACACAGAGGAATGAGGCGAAGGAGATGAGCAAACTGGAACGAATCTCAACACACTATGAATGCACTGCCAGACTTTCAGTGCAAAAGCTGAGGGAATTGTGTCTGAGAAGTCAGTGGGAAATTCCCACAGAAAACTTGGATTCAGTTTTGTTGCTGTTCGTCACTTCCTGGTTGCATTGCAACCACCATTTATTGTTATCCCGCCTGGGTGTCCATGAAAATTATTCAAGCCAGAGCCAGCAGTAACTCACTTCTTTCCCTTGTAACTTTTGTTTGCTAGAGTCTTCAACTGTGAATGGCTCCACTGCAGAAATAAGCACTCAGTTTTTAATCAAGGATCCTGATACAGGCTTAAAATCAAGATATTATATTACTAAATTGTGGCTTATAATACTAAAAAAGTACTATTGTGTCTTTTGTTTTGTTAGACTGAATTAATTGGCATTTTAAAGCTTTTTTCCTGTAAAAATGCAGGGATATTTTAAAGGGTTTTTGGTACCATAGAAATTAAAGGGTTTTTTTAGCTCCTCTATATTTGGGATCAGTTCTTAAAATTACATAATTTTAAAATGAATAAATTTTGTTAAATGCAAGTATCCTGAAAAATCTTACTTCTGAAAAAGTAACATGGAGACTAACTATTCCATATGAATAAGAATGAAACAGTGAGCTGGATAGTAATGCTGCTGCTGAAACAATTTGAAGGAAATATATAAATTAGTCACTAATCACTAGACATTTAGAAATAATTTCTCTGTGAGCAGACTGTTCTCCTTTAACCATTCAGAGATGTCTTTCATCAGTTTGGGAAAGACAGAGAATTTTTCTTGGGTTCCAGAACACACTGTAGCAATTCCAAACTAAACCATTTTTTTTTTTTTTTTAATCAGGCAGATACAGGCTGAAGTGCTGAATCCAAATCATTTGCAGATTAAGGAAAAAGTTATATGCATTTACTTGATTCCAGCTGGCTGCAACCTCTATTATCAAGCAGTACAGAGACTAAATGCAACCAGCATCAAGTTTGAAGAAACTCGATATCTGAGCCTGACTTTCACTCTTAGGCTCAGAACCATTTTTCTTACATGTATGTCAAACAACTGAATCACTCTTATCAAAGACAACAGCACCCTTTATTGACAGGAGAATATGCTTCAAGAACACTCTAGGGCTGGAAGCTCCCACAAGCTTTTTCAAAACCTCAGAACTGGTGAAATGGCCCATAATGCATGCAGTTTTTTTTTTTCCTACGCCTCTGTCTCTGTTTCATAGAAAGAAGTGGTATTTATAGTTTCCTGTACAAAGAGAACCTGACTCATACCTAGAGTAATGTCTTACTCCTCAATGCAGTGTGTTGTTGTGGTTATTAGGGTAGCCTCAGAAAGGCAGACTGAGAAAATCCACCAAATAGGAAGAGAAATGAACTGACTAGTGAGTCCAGCATCATGATCAGTTTTCTGGTCTACAAAACACTTTCTGATCTCTTGGTCTTGTTAGAGCTGGTTGTTTGAAAGTTCATCAAGGCATGCCTGGAGAAGTCTCAGAATGAATACCCCTGCTTCTTTTGTAAAAGTGTATCCTTTATTGCTCTCAAGGCAGCACTGAATGCTTGAACACATCTGTGATTTGTCACTGTGGATGCAGGTTACATCAGTAGAAGCAAAGCACAGCAAACAGCCCTGATCCTCTGCCTGGTATGAGGAACATAATTTTATGAGCTCACATGTTCAGATTGAAAGTGATTGACTCACCTGCAGAGATCCAAAACTTGCCAGTCCGTGTTTGATGGGAAGAAGCGTTGTTGGGATGTGTGTTGAGTGTGGTGGCTGTGGGTGCAGGTGTGTGTGTGTTTGTGAACTGCTGCCCTCTGCTGCACACCTTCCCGGCAGGCAGCTCACCTCCAGCCTCCTCCTTACCACAGCCACAGTACGCTCGTCATGCTACTGAAGCTGGAGAAATTATTTCCCTCCTGCCACTGGGACACTCAGAGAGTCACCAAGCTTTGCTCTGAGCCACCCACAAAACTTCTAGAAGGCTACAGCTGTCTTGCAGTGGTCTAGAGCACTGCTTCTGCTCTGGCATCAGGTGAATGTGCAGATCTCATCAGGCTCAGCACCTTCACCATCACCATGTAGAGACTTCTACATGAAGAGAATCTCTATATGAATCATGTCAACTGTAGTAATAAATGCTGTAGCAATATGCGTAGGAAGTCAGCATAACCTAAAATTTTAAGGTGTTCTTTACTTTATATATCCCCAAGACAAGAATAATTTCCTTCAGGCACCACTGGGGAGGTTGTGCCAGCCCCTGGGCTCAGTTTTTGCTGGACCATGGACTTGGTCTTATGTCAATCACTTCCCCTCACAGTATGGAACAGCAAGACAGAAACAAGACCTCTTAGAAGAGAAGAAGGAAGATCCTGCCTCACTGTCCACCCCTGCAAGAGCAATGGCTTTCACCTTTGAAGAACTGCCTGAAGGACTCAGTATTTGTATGTCTGAGGAGGGTTCTGGGGAGACTGAGTGTGATGAGAAATCTGCAAGTTAAAAACAACACAAAATATGTATGTTTGGTAATATTTGAGGACAGAAAACATAGATTAGACTGTGCAGAGAGCTGTAGGGGATCTGGATACATGAAAAGTTTTTTGACCTAAACATTTTTTTGGTTCAGATTCAGGGTCTCTGCCTACTGACAAGGTGCTAGTGAAGATGGCTTAAGTACAGGCAAGCTTTGGCCTAGGCTGAGAACTGTCCAGACACTCTCCAGATTCCAGGCAAGCAGAAGACCTTGCCTTCTGCTCCCTGCTGCTCATTGACATATGTGCAAGAGACTACAGCCCTTGCAGTTCTGCGAGCCAGTTTGCTCCTCTGAATGCCCCCTAACCTAACTCAGCTGCAAAAGAGTTCAGCTAGCTGAAGCTGTTTAAAACAGACTTTTCTGGCCTGGTTCATTCTGATTCAGATAATTTAAATAAACACTTTTTTTTTGTAAGCAGCAAGCAGGAGCTGTCAAAAGGGCAGTGAAAAATACCAGGCTGAAGAGTGTCAGATCACAAAGTTCAATTACAAAAGGACATATACCTGACACCCAAAGACTGTTACAATTAAGGAAGCTCCTAATATAGTCTTTCCTTATAGATTTAAATTTGCATGTGTATTTGTGGAAGTGTGCACATGCAGTAGGAATGTGTACACAAGCCGTGGGCCTGGACAAAGGAGGGATTATGAAAAATGAATAATAAGAAATGAAACTGCACAACTACACATTGCCAAACCATCCAAATTCAAATGCTTTTTCTCTTAGGAAATTGGTTATTTAAGATTTTCCAGTTAGAATTCTCATATATTTATCTTGCACATGCTTTCACTACTTTCACCTGCTCTCCCTTCAAATTATTTGTAACTGCGACATCTGGAATTGTGAATTGATTTGAGCTGTCTTAATGTGGCCTGGTGATATGAATATGAAATAATGATACAATGCCACACTCACTTGTACATTTTCCAGTGTGTGGTTGAAGCAGACTGGGACAGTCACACACAGAAAAAAAACATGAAAGTATCATGGCTGTGAGAGCATATTGAATTACTGATGACACAGGCAACCTAAAACTCTACTCTAAATGCCAGGGTTAACCAGGACCTTGCAAGTGATTAGTCATTGGTTTTAAAATTCTGAACTTTTTTGGCTAATAATATTTCTACCATTCCAAATTCACCAATTACCCTCCTTATGGTTCATATCTCCCCTTTGTTATTCCAATCTTACTAGCATTTTTATTATATCCATAAGAGTGGCCACTCCTGGCCACAACCTCTGAAGGCACACTCGAGACCTACCCCAACCATCTAAGAAAAAATAAACACATCATTTTCATGGTTGGAAACCTGGTCTTGAATGAACGCTGTGTAAATATGACTGCCAAATGTGTGACTAAAGAAGGTGGGTTTTGGTTGCACAGTCTTCTCTGAGCATCACTTTCAAACCCCCTGCACCTTTTCCTTACCCAGCCAGCCTTGAAGGAAGCTCGTGTACAAGCTGTGGGGTTTTGCTGCTGTTCCACGGTTTTCCAGGGTCAGTCATGTTACTCCTGCTCAGTTACTGGGGGAGGACATTCGTGCATTGGCACTGTAAGCAGAAAGCAGCTGCTTTGTGCCTGTATGAGTTTCAGGCACATGTAAAATATGAAGGAATCTTGTCAACTCAGATTGACTTTGGAGACAACATTTCTTCACCCCATATTGCAAATAAAGGAAGAGAGTCTGGAAAAAAGGAGCATTTTAGTGAATACATGGCCTTGACTCTGTGCAATCAACATTAAACTACTCTTGTTTGTTGGCTACCAAACTTGTCAAAACAGAGCAAGGAAAGTTGCTTTATTACAGCTCAAGTCACTAAATGTAGTTCAAGGGGAGGCAGGTCCTTCCAGATATTCACTTCAAACGTACAGATGCAAAAAAAAAAAACAAAAAACAAACCAACCTCTAAAAATGACAAACTGAGATTATATAAACAATTTCAACACAAAGAACTATTAAAAGAGTATGTTCTCGATGGCAGTAGCTCAAATAAATCATTCCTACAAGAGCTTTCAGCAGTAGTTTAGAGCTGGAATCTCTGCTCTGATTTAAGAGAAGCTAGAGGAGTGGGTTTTTTTTCAAATTATAGTGAACTTCTTGCTAATGTAGGGGGTTTTATGTTTCTGGAAGAAGTAAATTGTGAGGTTAAACACCACCTCCTTTTGAAAAATTGCCCTGCAGACTGGAGCTCTAATAATCTAATACGGAGTTAATAAAACCTGTATAGAAAAACAGGAGGAATGATACCAGAGTTGCTGTGACATTATTTTTGAGGCAGTGTAGAGCTTTGTGAAATACCTCATATAAGTAAGTTCTTACTCATTTTTAGAGCAGTTATGTGATTTGCTAAGTACATTGGCACTTTGTTGTCGCTGTGAGCGACACTGATGGCAAGGAATGTCACGACTAAGTTCAGAAGGGAAAGCAGTTCTGAATCTTTATTAATTAATTAATTCATCTTTTATAACAGGGTTCGCAAAGAGTGTGTTGAATGGCATAAGACAATTGGGTGCTCGGCCATCCACCCCTTGAGGGGATTGGTCCAACTCTAAGACACTTGTTTCAAAATATTAGAAAGCTAGAACCATAAGAATCTTGCATAACAAACCCAGGTGCAAGATAAAGAGTTAGTTTACAAGAACCCATAGCAGTGTTTTTCATAGCTTCTGTGAGAGCTGCAAAGTTCTCACAGAACACTGCAGAAAAGCTGAAAGATTCCTCTACCAAAGCCTTTCAGCATCCACACTTTGTAATAATGGAGATATTTAAGGGTACTTTTTAATTCTGGTGAGATGTACAAAAACTTGGTCTTCATTTTCTCTTCAGCTGCCTTTGGCCTCTTACCTGTGCCTTTAGGAACTCCTTTCCCTTTGTGTCATTGAGCCTCTGATTTATCACAAACACTTGCATATCATTACTTCATGGGAAAATTGTGTCTGCTGGAAAGTCAAATGCTGATTACTGTTTGCTTTTCCAGGCACAGAAAAGGAATTTGATACATAATTATGGCAAAATAATTTTATTATGGCAACATGAGCTATTGGCACTTTTTTGTGTATTTATTAGTCTATATTTTTACATACTGACTTTTTTGTGTTTAGAGGATGTAGGTATACATTAGATGAATCCTTCATTGATGTTCATAAAAGTCACTTCTCACCATTTCTTACACACCTTTGACCCTACCATATTTCTAATCTACAGACTACTCCTTTCCAGTACAAACAGACCTCTTAGAATTTTGCCCTGCATTCACATTTGATATTTTGGGGTTTTCAATGAGATTGAACTTCATTCAACATTACATTTCACATCTCATGACTATTTGCCTCTCGAAATCAAAATAAAGTTAGCATAAAATGTTACCATGCTGATTCTGCAGCATTACAAGACTGCATCAAAATAGTTAGAAGTGACCACACACAGTGCAGTGAGGCTGCAGAGGTGGCCAAATATTTGTAGCCATTCAGTATTTCCTAGCAATATGCTGGGACACTAGATTCTATTGTCCAAGAAGGAATTCTGTCACCTATTGAATAAAATGATGGTTTGCATTTGTTTATTGTTTGTCATGTAGAATTAGAGAGTGTATTAATCTGCCTGCTGATGTAATTTGGGTGTTCTTTTGCATGCCACTGAAATGCAGCCACCTCTGGGGAGATGTGTGGCAGCTGTGTATAGCTTAGGGCATTGCAATAGTGTGGGAACCAAGTGAGGAACTGTGATTTAGTGGCAACCTGGTCTTTTTAACAGTTACTGCTCAATAAGTTCTTTGAAATGGTGACTTTACTGCCAGTTGCAGCAGCTGCTGGACTCTTACACTCCCATGAGGAGAAAATTAGAGATATCTAATTCCTTCTTGATGTTTTGTTGTTGCTGCTGCTTCAATAAAACAGCCAGCTCTTGTTTGTTTGTTTGTTTGTTTAGAGAATTAAAGACATAATAATAATAAAATATTTAGAAAAATAAACTATTCTTAGCTACTAAGCAGACGGACACTTCGTAGGTATATAGGTTTTTATTGCTTTCTACCTGCCAGCATTCTTTTGCAGTTAGTCTGCTGCTTCTCTTTAGCTGCAGTTTTCATCTCTCACTCTTTCCATGAAACCTCAATCTGCCAATCAACCTAAGAAAATGGAAATTATCATAATGTGATAAAAATCAATGGAACAACATTATTTTCCAAAACAAACAAACAAAAAAATCTTGAAGTAAAGGCATCGTAACCTGACCCCTTGGAGTAAAAACAGTTTCAACAATCACTGTGCATAATGTTATTTTCCATAATAACAGTTAAAAGTAGCCATTTGTTCTACATATTGTAAAAGAGATGTATCCCCAGGGGTCTCAGGATTAGATAAGGGTTGTTATGTTTTGGGATGAAGTCCAGAGAATTGCAGCAGCTGCCTGTGCTCACCCATTCAACACCCAGAAAAGCTGGTGACATATAAAAAGGTTCAGAAAATGTAGGGTGTCAAGAGGAGACACCTGGGGGAATGTTTTTTTTTTTTTAAATAACCAGTGGGTTTTTAAATATTTAGTGTGAAGGTGCAGCAAGTTCAACAAGTGAGACTGAGAGTGCCCCATTCCAGAGGACTGTACAGTCCATTGATTTGGGCTTCCTCCAGAGAGCACCACGACTTGCAAGCTGTGAGTCCATCTTCCCTCATTCAGACTGAGCTAACCACGGTCTAACTCTTCACCAGAATACATTGGAGTGCAATCTCTTTCTCTGCAGAATCCTGTTATTGTTAGAGAAAAATGCAAAGCTCTACATTAACAAAATCAGACAGAAAATAGGAGTCCAACACTTCAATCTGTATGCAGAAACAATTAATAACGTGCTGCACATGAAAATATTCAGAAAAGTAAATTCCTACCACATCTATAAGGAAACTGTAATTATCTGAGTTTTATGAATGATGAAAGTAAGACGTAGTTTATATGTCTCTCTTTGCAAAAATTTTAAATGTCATAAATAGCAGTTAATCGTATAAATACTTCCTAAATCTCAACACTGCTGCTTTGAGGTAGTGACCTGTGTTAACAATTTTGTAATAATTTGTTTTGAAGAAACATTTTCTGTGCATTTATTGATTTTCAACATAATAGTACTGAATAAATATTTTCTGCACTTAAACTTAAAAAACAAAGATTTCTTCTAAATTTTAAAATAAATTATAATATTAAGTACAGAAGCAAAATAAGATGAAACTAAGCTGATGTCTTTCACTTTACTTTGGTTCTAGACCTGATCAGAACAGTCCTATCTAAGCTCCACACAATTAGATTTGAAGTCAGTTCATCCTACTGTAAGGGTAGAAATCACAACTGGCCAATTTAGAAGCTGGACTGTTGCCACAAGTAATCATTGTGTGATGCAAAACAAATAATAGTTATTGCTTAAATGTGCTGCATAAAATCTGTATAGAGGATACACTTCATAAGCAGTGTTTATTTTCATGCAGTTTCCACACATGATGCGGTAGCATCAGAAAAGCAGAGATAACAAGACTGAAGAAAACTATGTAGCAGCAGATTATTTTCACTGAAGGGTCTGGTCAGTTTTACAGCCTTATTGCTCTAACAAATTCCCAGCACATCAAAGTTTTTTGAAAAATAATGAAAAGAGAAAAAAAAAAGGAGAGAAGATTTTGGATATGTGAGCTCAGTGTGGCTGTAAAATGCACGGAAAGCTTTTGCAGTCAGTGCCAGTGTCAGAAGGCTATCCCAGGACTGCTGTCCTCTTCTTGTGACACAACCTTCTGCAGCAATTAAGCTTTTTCCCTTCTTTGCAGCTTTGCAGTCCCTTTCAGCTGCTGTGGGTAGAATGTAGAAAATCATGCTTTTGGGGAAAACACAACATCCTAAAATTAAGTGTTCAGAGGAAATTGCTTATCTAATGCACCTCTCCATGCCTTTCTCCTCAGTGCAGGAAAAAGTACATTTGGCTACTGTATTTCACAGCAGTAGTTAAATCAAAGGATGGGAGAGAAGAACCACAAATGCCTACTCAACGCTTTTTTTCTGTTTAAGGTAACTTTGACAATTCTGTTTGTGTATTTTAAAACAAAAGTGATCAAACAATACCCTTTAATTCCCAATGCCTTTGTTTTGTTCTCCACGAAGCTGTTTTTGCACTGAGATTTAAAAATGTTCAGAGAGTTCTTTGAAAGATTCCCATGGCCAGTTTCCTGATTAATTAGTTTATAATTCTTTGTGGATAGCTGATATCTTTCAGACATTACCTTTGGGGAGAGTAAGTTGTTACAGGAGTAGCCACAGGGACATAGCAGATTTGTAACAGGAAGGATCTGTGCAGGCTGCTATGCAGACATTTCAATTCCTCCACAGACTTTGCTGTATAATATATGTCCATTGGAAGAAATCCTGTTTCCACTGAACTCAGTGCGAGTTTACCAATAATTTCCAAGTTGACTAATATTTTACCTAAGGAATTTTGAAATGGATGTAAGCCATCAGTCTTCAGGACACTGAGGAATCTCCAATGAGTAGAGTTGGGTAGGGAATTCTCCCTGTGGGCAGGTGGAGATGATGTGGTAGAGTTCCAGGCCCTGTGCCCAAGTCTGGAGTCACGTTGAGAGACTGACTCTGGTTCTATCAGGACAACAGCTTCCTACATCAGTACTCCCACTTGACAGTCTCACTGGGACTAACTGAGGTCTCCCTGGTCCCTGAAAGAGTTTATATAAGACTTTTTCTGCATCTCTGTGCATGCAATGTCTTCGTCCCTTAAACAACTCTTTGCTCCAGAATTCCTTACACCTTATCCTCATTTATCTAGGATTAGTCCCTTTTGAAGACAGGATTTTTGGCTACGTGGACCACTATGTTTTTTCATAAGATCACTCTCAGAAATCCTTCATCAGTGTCATGTAGGAAGCATTCCTTAGTCTCTGACAAAAAGACAATGGTCACAGAGAGCTACTGTCAGTGCTGGGATTTCATATTTCACTGATCTGTATCATATTCATACATTTTTATCTAACCAACTATCATCTCATTCTCCAGCTCTTCAGCATTTCCCTTCTGCTAAATACAGACTAAAGGGTTTTTCTTTAATTTTTGACTTGCCTTGTCCAGGATAGATTTCAGCTAAGTATTCCCAGCCCATATACCTGACTACTCTGGTTCCTCCTCTGTTGCCTTCCCATCCTCCCCACAGCCTGCAGCACCTCCTAATTTAGTAGTATCTTCAGATTTAACAAATGTGGTGTATGCTCCTTCTTCAAGGTCATTAATAAAAACATTGGATCATGCTGGGCCAAATTCCCATTGCCACAGCACTTCCCCACACCATGATGCATTGCTGTTTAAATTATACCTCAGTGAGTGCTCCTTTGCATTGTACACCCCCAGTGCTGAGGATGTGCTGTAGTGGAAAATCGTAGATAACAGTAGACTAGAATATTCTGTTATCTTGGGTTTAAATAGGCTATATTTCAAAAGTTTCCTTCTACATTTGGAGCTTGAAATGCAGGTGTGCCATATCTTAGTAGACAGAGGAGACGTATTAATGGGTTTGGCAGAGCTTGGAAAGTACAGATTGAGCCAACTCTTTGACTTTGGGAGAATGCCTAATGTTTTATTAGCACTTCTGCTTCTTCTCAAGAGAAGTCAGTGGTCTTTTGGGAGGTCTGATAAGAAAAGTCATTAATAGGGTACCGGTGTTTCCAAAGAGGGAAATTAAAATCATTCTGTACCCCAAAAAGTGACTTGTTTATAAGTGTATCTCAAGTTATTCTAACTTGTACCTCCAGTCATAAAAGGCATGAGGTATGAGGAGACTGTCAGGGTAATGACATCCTCTTCCTCCCTAGGCACTTTGCTAATGTGTAAAGCTAAATAGCAGTTCCAAATAGTTGACTTTACCTGGGATTTCTCAGTAAGGTCAACTTCTTGTCAGATAGCTATTTTCTGAATGCAGCCTAACAGAGAAACTTAATGACCTCTATTTACTTCAAGTAGAAATCCATCAAAGGGACAATTAGCTAATTTTAAGCATAAATTGGCTCCCTGGTGAGAAGCAAGCTTATAAATAAACCATTTCATTTGTTCACTGAACTAGACTGTCATGTAAGTGAAATTGCTGACTCCAAAGCAGACAAATCGGCAAACTTTTCTTGCCTTAAGTGCCCTCAGAGGAGTTACTGGAAGAAACCATGGCAAGCAGCTTCCTTTGCCACTGCTGCTGTGTCGGCAGGCTGGATCCGGACTCATCCCTGCTCTATCTATACCATTCGCTGGAATAAGGCAGCCCAAGGTCTCTCCAGTGACTCCGTTAGCAGGCAGTAAATGGTGCAGATAGACACAGCTCCTCAGCTCTCCAGCTTGCTCATGAGCAGTGGGGACGTTAGCACAGCAAACGGAGGGAAGAGCAGGTCCATGCTCACAGTTTGTGCAGAATCCAAAAGTGTTTGCAAGAAATCTGCGCTGTTGCCTGTTGGTTTTTCCTCTCTTGAGTGTTCCTGTCACCATGGCACATGAGCACCTTCTGTCTTTGCTGCAATTGTTTTTCCAGTATAAAACAGATTCCTGAAGGAATGAAAGTGCTGGTTTCTGGCAGAGTCGCTGTGCCTCAGTTTCCTGTGTGAGGCTCTCGGTGGGACCTTTCCAGAGGAGCGAGGCAAGGAAGAAAGGTCCAAATCTCAGGAGGTGCCTTATGGCACACACTGGGGGCTTTCTTCTTGTTTCCAAACCAACATTCCTTAAAAGCAGCATGTGCATATTGCCAGTACTCATCCCCACGCTATTTTCACAATATTAGCTTTGTTCAAGGGGTGAATACATGACAGTAGCCTCAAGGTTTTTAAGATATGACAAATAGGGCAGTAGAGAAAAGGAGGGACATTGCAGGCCAGTTTCCAATCCCATGAGATGTGTGGACTGAAAATGCCTGATGAGACCTCAGTGCATTTTCAAGCAGAAAAAAGGATGGAGCCTTCCTAGGTCAGTTAGGGGGCTCAGGAGGGAAACTTTATAGCTGTTTTCACTCTATTTGAATAGTTTGCTCCAGTTTGCTGTGCTCAATGCTATCAGACCAGAGATTAATTGTTTATAAAGGCAGCCAAGTACCTGCTAGAGGCAATAAAAAGGGGAAGAAAGAACAGATCCTTTAAGTAGAATTTAATGACCTTCTGCACATTGCTTTACTTTGCCGGATTAATATATAGCAACTTATAAAAATGTGTGTGTGTCCTTGTGCATGGAATGCTGCATGTGTGGTGAGATTGCACTTGTACACCCAGCTTGCTCTGTTCTTTAGTGCTGATTATCTTTGCTCATAGGAACATCCTATGACTAAATGAATCTCACCCAAACTAATCTGAAAACAAGAGATACAACTGTTTTCACAGCTGGGAACAAGAAGCCTCTATCCTCAGGTAGATTACCTACGTTCAGTGGATTTTTGGGACCTTCATCATTCTTTGAAACAGGTGACAGAAGAGTTCAAAAGGCTTTGCTTTGACCTTTCATACCTGCTAAATTATGGGAAGGTCTGTTCATGCTGAGGATTTCTCCCAGAAGTTTTACCTTGATGGGGCTTTATGGGGGTCTCACCTGACACACTGTTGCATTTAGGCCTGATTTAGAAAACTTGTGACTCATCTATTTTGAAGTACTGAAGTATCAGATAATTTTCATCTGGAACACTGAAACCTTTCCAAATATCACACAGGACAACAGACTAGGAAAACTCAATATACAGTTTTTGCCCCAGAGCAGTCAAGCATAAAATCTTAGCTTCATGTTCTTTGTTTTACATATATATATATATATATATATCCACAGAAGTGCATCCTGGAAAGAAGGAAGACTGAGGAACATCTGTCTTAATATCACTCAGATATTTCTAGTAAAGGCAGGTTAGCTTTTTCTTTCCTTAAATTTTTGTACAATCTGAGTTGATAAATGCCATAACTGAAATTAATAGCCATTCTCCAGAAGTTACAGATGTGGAAATATAAATCAATAAATACAATTAGTTCAGTCCTTAACCAGCTCACACCAGACCTGTGGTTGACAGAGCTACCTCCATTTACAAACCATTTAAAGACACAATTAAACAGAAGAAACATTGTCAAGGATTTTTTTTTTCTTCCACTTAATCTCAGTGTGTAGAAAAGAATGAGTCTGCTAAAAAAAAAAAAAAAAAAAAGGCTAAGAATAGACCCTAAAGTATGTTTGGTAGAAGAGGACTCATGCTCCCAGTATTTTGTGGAGAACCACAGCTGTGGGTCAGCACACATTCCCATAAAATGGTTATCAGATGCAAGCATGAAGTTTCCCAGCAGTACTCTGTGGTTCAGTTAGCAGCTAGCAATTCTCACCACACAGCTGAAGTCATTTCCCTGGGTCTGCCCTAGTTTTTTAAACAAAATGAAACACACCACAAATTCTGGAAAGCTGAGAAGATAATTCTTGAAGCCATTGCTCAATTTGGGAAAACTATAGGAGGGAGAGGAGATTTAAGGTATGTGCATGAGGCGGATAGACACATTCTGCCTTTTAGTGTATCTTCATTGCAACAAAAGGAAAAGTTGTTTTCAATTATTTTCTGAAGTCAGACACACACCACCCTCTTCCCAGCTTGCAAATTTTCTCTCTTACTCCCTGCAGGAAGGACTAGCTGAGATATTCATATCAAAGCTGCAGGCTAGGGTCAAAGCAAGCGTCACTGATGAGATGTTCCCAGTGTTTAGAGTCGTCCCTGATTTCAGTGGAAAGAAAACCCATCTGTCTTCTGTTTCCTTTCACTGGATGATTTGATCATGCCTTAGAAGGATAACACTTCAAGAGTGCTAAATGAAGATGAGTGCCATATATTCTATGTGGTTGTCTTGGATCTTTCCACAAGGTTGAATCTGAACTGAAATCAAACACAAGTCCTTTCAAACTTGCTTTGACAGAATAATGTGTCCTCTAGATGAGAAACCAACTAGGTGAACTGACTATTTCAGCTTATAATGCTGGAAAAAAGAATTCTAAATGTTTTTAAAGATTCTGGTTGCAGTACAAATGAAGATGCATGTTTCTTTTCTGCAAAGAGGTCATGCTGCTTTAGGTATTCACTGGCATAGCCATTCCCAGTAATTGTCCATGCAGGGAATGCTAAAATTGCAGTTTCTTCTGTGTTACCCTCCATAGGAGTTGCTTAGTCTGTTCTTAGGACGGGCTTGCTTGGGAAGTATGGTGTCAGCACTGTGAATTGACTGTGAATTACAGATACAAGAAAAGCGGGAAAATAAAGGAATT
The DNA here is from genome assembly GCA_013397865.1 of Struthidea cinerea. NCBI lineage: Eukaryota > Metazoa > Chordata > Aves > Passeriformes > Corcoracidae > Struthidea > Struthidea cinerea. Next base: position 567,573 of record VZTI01001451.1, read on the forward strand.
TTGTTGAATTTTGGCATCAGAGATGGCTTATTCCTCCAACTAGTCTTCTCTGACTTCATCTCTGGTCAGAAAAGACAGAAAAACATCCCTGGAAGACAATTCAGCGCACCTAAATCTAATATCGGTTTAAAATCCTCTTCTGGAAGAGTCTCTGCTTTGATCCGTTAACTATAGGGGGCGAAAAGGCAGTTACACGTGGTGATGTCAGTGCCTCCTGACCAGTGGTGTTATCCAAGAGAAAGTCCATGAAAGGAGATCACTTACAATTCCTGTTCTTCACACACCTCTGCTTCACTTATCACAGCACACAGATCCCACTTACAGCTGAATGGTGGGGCCCCTGATGATCACCGTCTTGAGGCATTTAGATTCATTTGCCACATTTAACTTCCAGACCACTGCAGAACATGAATGCTCTAGATTGCATTATTGTTTTTCTTGATAGGTGTATTATTATTAAAACTCATGGCATAGATCAAGATACAAAAAATGACAGTCTGAACTTGAAGATCATACATGAAGATTATGAGGCCTGATAGGAAGAAACAGTAATTATTTTTATGATCTGAGAAACCATTTACATATGCTAGAATATTTAATATTGTATAAAGTATTATTTCAAAATGCAAGAAAATGAGACATATGGTATTAGAAATATAAATCTTACACTCCAATCCCAGCCCCTATCCTGCTTTGTGACCACAGGCACTGTTGTATATTTCCCTCATTTTCTAAACAGGCTCAGCAATAAACAGTTATTATTATCTATCTCCTAGGTAACATTTTTATCCATCAATCTCAAACTACATTGCTAACAAGGTCGTATTACTTTTGTTTTCCAGATCTGGGGCAGAGACTGTGCAGAGATTAACAAAAGGACTTGTCCAGCTGTTCTAGTTTGAAAACAAACTAGTGGGAGGCACCAAGTCAGAATAACAATTTAATAGGGAAATTAAAAGAAAAACAGAAAACACTGGTTCAAACTGACAGTCAGGATACAACCTGACACCCTGTTAGTCAGGGTGGTGGTAGCAGTCCGATGAGATGGTGGCTGCAGTCCTCCTGAAGTGGTGGATGTGGTTCTGTTGAAGCTGCGATCCTGTAGAAAGGGGCTGCTCTTCCTTGGAAGAGTGATGGCTATGTAGCTCCTGTCCTCTGGGAATCCAGTAGGAAGGTTGTCTGTGGTGTTCGGAATCTCAGATTATATCCAGGATGGAATGCTTGGTTCCTCCTTCTGTGTGGAGCATCTCACAACGGGATGATGAGTCATGAGGCCAGGTGTTGATGGGCTCATTAACAGAAGATGGTCCAGGGGGAGTTATCTCCGAGCCATGGGCAGGGCATTGATGGGCCATTAGCAGAAAGATAGACTGGAGGGAGGAGGCCAGGAAACACTGCCCCACCTGGTTTCAACAGCTCCTGAGGATGGTAATAGAATACACTGCAACCCAGGACACCAGCCTTCCCAGCAGATTGAATTGGAACAGGACACTCTTCTCCTACTTCTCAGGTTACTCCTGTACCTGCTGACTCCCACTTTGCAAATTGCTCACTAATCCACAGTGGGTTCTAAACAGAAGCAAACAAAGTTTGATTACTACTCATCCTGAGTTGAAAGAAACGATGTACACTAAGTGCATAGTAAATATTTTATGCATCATCTCCATAAGACATCAAAGATTAGTATATCATCGCTCAAAATACAGGGAAGAATTTGCTTGACAGAAAAATGTTGCTTTCGTGACTATTTTGTATATCTGGTCAGCAAATGGATTTTCCAACCAAGGGGAAAATAGAAACAAAACAGAATGTTGCAAAATTCTTTTACAGAATAACATGCAAAAAAATGAGTTCAGGTCAATGAAAAAGCTTCATTCTGGTAAACTGAAACTACTATCTCACAAGCAGACCTTTAACTGGTTCTTTTAAAATAAGAAAATCTACTTTTTAAGTATGTTTTGGTATTGATTTTAAAAGAAATATAGTAAAAACCAGTAAGATTTACAAATTATTCTTTCATTATAGACAGAAAAGTTTTCAAACGTGAATTTCCCAACTATTTTCTTCTCCACTTCATCCACATTTTAAATGTAGATGTTTACTCTGTAGTGTGGTCTTTTAACCACTCTAAATACTTCAGACCTACCCTTTTACAACAGTTCCTCTGTTATTGTTTCTACCTCTTCCGTATTTTTGCAATTAGCGCCCTAACCTTTTCTTATCAATGTATTGCAATGATTTACTTAGTTCTAGTTAATAAGATACTTTTGTTCATATTTGTGTTTCAGGATTCTTTGCTAATTTAGTTGCTGTTTAACAGTAATAATTCTAAGTGGATCCAAATATGCTAATGTGGTTTATTTGGGCTTGATATCAACATCAGTGTAGCACTGATTCAAAAGTTATCAGAAGTAAGCTAAATGGTTTTAAGGAACAAACTCAGCAATGTGGAATTCTTCTGACACCAGCAATGGATTGCCTTACATATCTTCTGGAGTAAAACTGCTACAATAGGATCCTTCAGAGTTTTTAGATTAAATTTCAGAAATTTTAACAAAAATTATAATGGGAAAATGCCACCTTCCTAATCATTCAGCTGGTATTCCTTTATAGACATAAATATATAGATAGATATAGATATAGATAGATATAGATATATTCTGGTTATTGAGTTTGTGTGGTGTGCATTTTATTTTCAGTGTGTTGTGCCAAATTACAGGCATAAGAAGGAAAAATGCAACATAGCCTTGAGATATTTAAACAAATCTCATGTTTTCTCATCGCTCAACTTTTGACGTTTGAATATTTTCATTTGACAACCCTGCCATATGTCTTTCCATCGGCAGTTCCCAGGCTTAACTTCTTCAACAAGGTATTAGGATGCTGAATCAGAAAAGAACTGTCAGTATTGTAAGCAACACAGTTTGCCACAAACTGAAGATCTATAGTCCTGAGCTGCTCAGACTGAACGCTTTTCCCATGGGATGCTCTGGCTGAGTGTCTGCAGTATGCAGACCACTCTTACATGTAATGGTTACAAAAAAAGCCTATGGGCAAAAGTTAAGTGGAAAAAGAAAACTGAACTAAAAGCAGCCATTCAAGGTGGAAAAGAGCTAATATAGCCTGTCTTTCAGCAGCCCTTTCTGATAGCTTGTAAAATATATTTGCCTTTCCCTCGATGGAGACAACAAACATCCCTTTTTTATGGAACCAGTTACTTTTCTGACACTTTTTGGTACTTAACACTGCTTGTGATTTCTATTTCTTCATCAGATTTTCTTGAAATTAGACAAAGACCTCAAACATTATTAGGAAAGGTCAGATGGATAGATAGACACATGCACGCACACAGAGTATGATCAAACAAGCCTCATTTCCTTACAAGCCTGAGGTAAAAATAACATTTTGGAATTTCCACTGCCAGAGTTTTGAGCACTTCTCATTACAGGATCAGGAATGAACCTTGGCACTGCTGACTGGAGTCATTTATTGTAGACAGTGGAATTATTGTTTACCCTCCAACAAAATGTTTCCTCCTTCTTCTGGGCCTCACATGAGAAGTGGGCAAATTGCTTAAGAGGAGAAATCTAAATCCCACCATGGCTACTAGAATCCCTCAACCTTCTGAGAAGTACCAAGGAGTTGTAGGTGAAGAATAATTGATTTGACATGCTTAATCTATTCCTTTTGCATGGATATGTGTGAGCATGTGGCAGTTTCCCCACATCTACCATCGATCGAGGAAAGTTCAGCTACCACAAGTCCAGTGAGAAAAAGCTTGTCTGGGTATGATAACAGCACAGAAACCTTTTACAAGATGATCTACAAAGCACTGGCTGATGAAGAAGGTGAGTGCAGAGCAATTAGTCTCTCTCATAGTGAAGGAATCAAGGGTTCACATGCATTGATAACAGCATTGCTGCTAAAACAAACAAAGGGAAAACCTCTTTCACACATAATGTACTTTCAAGATTACAACATGCAATATAAAAATAAAAGGATTATAAAAATAAAAGCCGGTCATGATGTTTCCATGGAACTCGAGGATAGTACAAAAGTAAGCTAAGCACAGCCATTAGTTGCCTCTTACTCCACGTAATTTTCTTCTCTACCCCTGCAATCCTCCATTATATCTTTCTCTTTCCCTGTAGCACAGAACCTCCAAGACAAAATGAAGGACTCTGACACGGCAGCTGCCCCAGGAAGGAGGGATTTACAGGAAAAGAGCAGGATCACTTTTCTCGGGCATGAGCCCTTCCTTGCACTGTATTCCTGCCTCTTATTGCTGAAATATACTTCTCTGTCCCCCTCCTACTGCCTACACAACATTACCCAGGGAAAGCGGCAACTATAGAGAGACACACAAGTTGTTAATAAATAGCATACAGCTATTTGAGAGCAGGATGCAGTGGTTTCAATGACATTAGAAAAGCATGCTAAATTTTTACAGTTGAATTCAAGGTAGAAGCTGTAGCCTGTGCCTTGCAATAAGGAAACATGAATTTAGCATAGGCAAGTGGTGTTCTCACTGCAGAGAGTGGAAAGAAAAAACTCCTTTTCATACATCATCCCAGGGAAATGTTTCTGCCAGAAGAGTACTTTTGAGACATTTTCACCTTTCAGATGAAAAGGTGTGTCGCTACAATTCAGCTGAACAATACTTGAATTGTAACAGCAGCTGTTCAGATGAGTGCCTAAAAAAATACAAATCAGCAACTTTAAAGGTGGCCCAAATTAGTGCATATGCTGATGAAACTGAAGTCATCCAAGAATACCTGTAAAACCTCAGGCAAGGAGATGCCTGATGTCTCCTTAGAAAAATGATGAGCTTTTCTTCATATATCACTGACCTAACAGTGAACTCAAATCTTGCAGAAAGCAGTTTGTACCTCATTGATGAATTCCCCTGTGTTTGACAACCCTGTAAGAAAAGCAGCTGATGAAGCAGATGCAAGGGGCATGATTATTTTCACCACCATTCATCAGAAAACTGTTTGTTTCAAGTTGTTCTAATAAAAAAATAACCTCTTTAAAAGCATGAAGTTATGCCTCTTGAAACTTTGCCAAAAGGATTTTTTCACAGTTACCCAAAAAAAAAAAAAAAA
>VZTI01001451.1:572726-602468 GCA_013397865.1 Struthidea cinerea
TAAAATGGCGTTGAAAACTAGTATTGAAAACTAGTAGTGGGTGCTTTTATTTGCAAAATTTTCTCACCTTGGCAACTGAAAAAGATGACAGAAAATCTCTCTGAATTGGAATTAGACTCACCATTTCTAGAGGCCAGATAAAATTACTACAGCTGTGTCACTACCAGTAATTTATAGCTTTAATAATTTTTGATGAAAAATAAGAAGAACTAACAAAAAAAATTTGTGACAAAAAGATTTAGGAGAATTTGCAGAAAACTTGTGTTGTCAGAGATTAAACACCTGTCTGTTAAAAAAAAAAATAAAACCAAAAAAATAAAAAACTTCCCCAATGCTGCTGAATTCATGCAGGCTGAATTCACAATTGCCATGCCAACACTTCAGGAAATTAAACTCATGAAACTTTTTTCTATCTCCAAATGCCAACTGTGAGTATGATGCAGCTGCCAAAGGCAGTGCTCTTCTCAATGACAAAATCCAGCATATGCTTTGAAACAAGAGAATTGACTCTATTTTGATAAGTATGGTTGAAATTTTGGATTGCTCTGTCATTTTCTAAAATTATGTTAAATTATGGAACTATTTATTCATCAAGCAATTATTTTAAATGTGCTAACACTACCTCACACTATTATTATTTCTTTAATGAATTTTCATGGTAAACTACCTGAGGATGTAAATTATCCACAGATGTATGTGCATGGTTGCATTCATGAAATTCTATCTTTAGAGAAGTGCAGATTGCTTGAGATGTTGATTATTTTTGTCAATAATATGTAATATAGCTGCAAATTTCATTCACCACATTTTGGAAGCAAAACCCTAATGTTTTCTCTAGCAAAAACCTGCAGAATAGGTAACCTTGAAGTTGTTTATGGTTAGATGAAAATTCCAGTTAAGAAGGCACCTGTAGGTCCTCTGCTGGGACTGGGAAGGATAATAACTGCTCCACCATATTTGTCTTCTTTATTATATCCTGGTAACTCTTCCCTACCTATGATTAAATCTCTAAATGGAGATTTGTGTCTCTGTCTTTCATAGGTTTACCTTCATTACTTGAAAGCAGCGTGCCATGAAGTACTTGGTTTCATATCCCTGCCCAGTTCCATCATCTCCCTGGCTGCTCTTTCCACTGGAATTCCATTCTTTTTAGACATAAATAGACCATTTTAAACAACTGATCTTCTGCATCATAGCCTTATATCAGCTTCACATCCAAATTATTATTTTCTTGTGATATACTTGATTACTAATATCCAGTAATTTTAATCATATTCAGTTTAGCCATGAGTTTATTTACTCAATTCTTTTGGCCCACTCGGAATACTTTCTGGAAGGTAGTGGTTAACACCATTATAGCAGTATGGGAGTTGTTATTTAATAGATCTTCACTTTGCTTTAACTCTCAATGTTATTGCAGTTTCCCTGTTCAGCTTGTGATATAATTTGTATTTCAATGTCACCTCCCTTTAAGGACAACAATTCTAGAAAATTAAGGTATTACAAATTGCTGTCAAAAATGACACAAACAGCTGACCACTGTAAAGAAATATCTTGAATTGGACTGGTAAGGATAAGAAGTGATCTGTTAGCAACAAAATGCATTGTCCTTTGAGGCCTCTTCCTTGAGTAACTAACTAATATATCATACTGAAATTTCTTGTGGGGTCTCTTAGTATTTGCCAGCTACAGACAACGTACAGACTCTTCTGCTTCTGACCACTCTGTGTCTTTATGGCCTGTCCATCAAAATTATTGAAGGAAAGCAGTTCATTAGGCACTGCTTTAAAATATTTTTTGTATAACACTAAAGCACTCAGAGGGAAGAAAAAGAGCTACTAAACAAAAATAGTGGCAAGATTGCAGGTCTTGTGTTCCTTGAGTAAGAAGTGAACTTACTTAATGTACAGTAGGACACAAAATAATGATCTGAGTTCTACAGCAGCTTTTGTTCAAGAGTTCAGAGGGTGGGTAAGGTGTCTGAAGTTAAAAGGAATGAAATGCCTCAGAGGCACTACTTCAGACAATGTATTTTTAGCCTACTGAGCAAGAAAAAAATGAATAAGGCAAACATTTCCCAAAGTCCTTGGGTTTTGTATGATCTGCCTGACACAATCAATTTAAAATTCTTAGGAAGCAGTTCTGTTTGTATTCATGCACTAAAATCAATGAAGTCTTAGACACAGACTCTTGGTGTAATTACTCAGGGTTTCAAGATTACCTACAGCCACTTGCATTGACAGAGTATTTCATTCCACATGGATTCCTGGGGATGTCTTTTCCAGTCTTTAATAAACACATATTCAGACAAAATTCCTACTTAAACTGGGCAAAGGTTTTTGAGCTTAAAATCCAGTCAGAATCAAAATAGTCCGTACTTAGAGGTGAGCTACAAGAAATCTCATAATCCCCTCTTGGAGAACACAGCATGAGAGCACATGAACAGCTGAATCAGGTTAGACCAACACTGTGGCTGAGATGGATAGTCATGACTCTGTGTTTAATAAAAAATTCTCTGTTCCTTTTTCTTCTCATGATTTTTTCCAATCACTTTTGGAAACCATGAAAGCACCCAACATGTACAATTTCCAGGGGACAAGGAGTTCTTCATGTATGGTTGAAGAAAAATCACCTTTTGGTCTATGAACCTGCTGCCTGGTTGGTTGATGTACTAGTTCTTGTACTGGAAGAGACAGCGAACAATAATTTCCTATTCACCTTTTCCATGTCATTCATGCTTTTGCATATCTCCTTTCACTCATCTTCTTTTTCCAGGTTGAAAAGTCCCGGTCTATTTATTTGTTCCTCATATGGAAAATATTTCATGCCTCTGATTACCCTTGTCCTTCTTAAAAACCTTCCTGGTTCTACTATATCCTTCCTGAAGGTGAGGGGGAGAGAGGGAAGGAAAGCATCCTAAGTTGAGCCCCATCACTTAAATGCAGGTGTACATGTATTTTACAGTAGGAATGGTTTGCTCCCTATTCCTTTCCTAATACAGCTTAATATTCAATTTGCCTTTCTGAGGGTTACTAAGTGACGAACCAACCATTTATTATAAGCACAAGATTTTATCTCTTGGAGGTAGTGCCCAGTTACACATTTTTACTTGCTCATCTTTGCTGTGTTTTTTCTTAGGGGAACAAAAAAATAGGGAAAAGTGATCTTTAGCAGTGATATTGCAGAGAAATCAGCCAGACAGCATGATCTGTCATACTGCCTCATCTCCTTCCTTTGTGCTGGTCTAGCACATGCTGTGTTTAGTGTGAATCTCTGGGACTCTGCTGACATTTTCCTGGTATTCATGTCTGTTGTCAGTGGGAACGAAGAACACCATTTCGCTCTGCATTCCACCAGAGCCGGGGAAAGAGGTGACCAGCTGTTCCTTCCTGCCAGGCAACAACAGCTTTTATGAGGGTGAAAAAAATATAAAAGAACTCTGGATCTTATTATTGCTAGACATTTTATGTTCAATAGTGAAAAAAGAGGGAGTTGACTAACCAGGATTGTTTGAAGTCCAGCTGGTGCTGTTTGGAAGAGGATGTGCCACCTGTAGTTGTGAGGTACTGAGGTGAGGTGGCCATTTAGAATGTGGGTTTGTAATAACTCAGTTTTTTATAACCTAAGTAACTTAGCCTCTATCAAACACATATCACCTGTTGTCCCTTATCAAGCATGCCTCTGATGGTTTTGATTCACTTAGTTCATTCATTTTTACCATAAAAAACAGCATTGGTGGGCCTGGTCTCATAAAAGCAGATCACTAAAGCCCTTGGGGCACAGGAAACCAGCAAACGCATGTTTAAAAAAAAAAAAAAAAAAAGGAAAAAAAAGCCATATGACCTAGCACAGGAAACAAATCTAATGAAGGAATGTCCTCAGCTTTCACAGGAAATTATTTTCATTTTATGCCATTTTCTGCCTCCATAAAAAGTAACAGAGTTGACCTCCTGTGCTCCTACCTAACCTTTTGGCATCAAGGACGGGAAAGGAGAAGTGTTGCCTCAACCAACAAGATACTAATCCATTAAGAGTGTAGCAGAGAACAGACTCTTTTCATCATGGGCATCTTAACTGTCACACCACAGCCAATATTTCCTGACACAAACCTTAGTAGGGAAGGGGAGATATTTGCCAGTTTGTAACCAGATGGAGATATTTTAAAGGTGTTACATTTTTATATAAAGCACTGAGCACTTGTTTTCTGGCAAACAGATCTCAACTGGGATATTCATAATCACTGCCTGTTGCTTAAATCGTAATAGTTTGTACTAAACATTGTAAAGCAAGGCTGTAATAAATTACAGGCAGTTGTCAGTGGGGAAGGTGGTTTAACCTGATGTGTTTTGCCACTTGCTGATTCTCTTTGGTTTTGATTTAGGGTAGAAGCTGAAATAATGTTTTTATTTTAATCTCCTGTAGTCCACACCTTAGTTTGCTTTAGCCTTGTGAAGGAGCTCAATATCTTCCTGCATGACAGACCCTGTATTCACATATTTTATTGCTGATAAGACATCTCACAAAGAAACTGTATTGGGTATGACCTAACTCAGAGAAAGATAATCCCATAATATCCTTAGGTCGCAGTGGTAATGCTGGAACAGTTGATGATTCAAAGTCTAGTGTTTGTTTTCCCATGGCAGAAATAACAGCAATAAAACATCTAGATGTCAAAATGTTATTTCTTGGAGTAACTGCTTCTGGAGACAATTTTAAAAAATGCTTTGGGTCAGGAGGTGAGTACCCATGTCTGTCCCCCTTCATTAGTTAGACATGTTAAAAGAAAAGAAAAGAAAAGCCTCCAAAATGTGGTTCAGAGGACACCTTATAGGGAATAGATGATCATCCTTTAATAAATAACATTACGTGCACCATATTCAATTTCTTTCTGCAACTTCCTGCAACTCTCACATTAACACCAGTGCAATGAATCTTTGTAAATTAATGAGTTTAATGAGTGAACAAGAATCAATCAATCTCCCTTGTTTCAAAACCGCTAATAAGAACTTAAACCAAGTATAAACCTCTGAGTCACAGCCTCTTGCTAATAACATGCTTTTTTCTTTGAAGAGGATAATTAAATCATCACCACATTCCTTTTTCTCTGTAAAACTTCCTGTATGATGTGTATTTAGATCAAAACACACCCTTTCTCCCCTAAGGGTTCTTTGTTATATCACATTGGAAAATTATTTCAGGAATTACTCTTGTCCTTGAAGGCATACAGATCAGGCTGGGACGTTAGCAGTGCTGATTGCCTGAATCTCAAAAGGACTTGATAAGCCAGACACACCCCAATATTTTACAACTCTATTAGATAGCACACAGATCTATGCTAAGCTTTTGATGAAGGAGAAGCTGTAAAAGTCTGGGGACTGACACAAGGAGCACAACAGGCAGGTTAGTTTGACAGTAAAGGGATATATCAGCAAAACATGCATAACTGAAAAAAAACTAAAGAACACCCAAAATATATTTAGTAATGTAATATCAAACTCTAAAAATACATATGAAGTTGAGTCTGGATCGAAGATGTAGGGGAAGAAGATTTTGCCATAAAATTGGTATAAGACTCTGAGAACGAATATCTAACTGCAAAGAAAGCGACATTATACTTTCTCTATGACCGTGGACCCTGGGTCGTAAAGGAAAAAAACTTATTGTAGCTGGTTAATATTACCATTTGCTGGATCAGGTAAAGGCTATTGAATGCAAAATGTGAAGAAAGATCAGAGGCAATCCAAGTCTCATAAAATGGTGATAATGGGTGACCTTTGTAACCTGCATATATACTGGTCAAATGTCACAAAGGGAAAAGGTTAACAGAAGCGATTTCTTGGTACCTTAAATGATTGCTTCTTGGAATAGCTATTAACCTACTGTATTTCCATCTGCTGGTGTGTTTTTAGTTCAAACAGGTAATGTTTGAACTAACAGCTGCATTTCCCATATAGTTATGACGAGGTTCATGGAGCATGGTGAGGTCAGAGCACCAGGGGAGTGAATAAAGTGCAGAACCACATGTAAGGTGACCTGGTTTCTATTCCCCATCCTGATAAAGATTTGCTGGGTGATCTTGAGTTCAGGTTTCTTGACTTCTTCAGGGTTTCATCTTGCCATGTGTAAAGCAGGAGTTTTGTCCACTGGTTGAAGTCTCTGGGAAGCTGAACACACTGGTATGCAGAGAGCTTTGAGATTCTCTACGGAAATGCTGGGAAGACGTGTAAAACATCTCTATGCATGTTGAGACATTATTGTTTATGGTCTGTGAGTGCCTCAAAAGGATGTCATCTTTCAGCAGATGGTCTAAATCAGCAACATTGTCTCCAATTAGGGTGAAAACACCATGACTGAGACCAAATACATGAAGTCCACTCAGTCACTGACATCATGGCAGATTAATCTTCTTTAACAAGGGAAAAGCATACTCTTATTTCAAGTGGTGACGGAAGGAGTCTGAGAAGGCTCAGCATAGTGGCAGGAGCTTCAGAGAACTGTTTTCATGCTTGCCATGGTGCACAGATGGAGAGAGTGGGGGATGTTCCATGTGGGAAGGAATCTGTAAGCTATGAGCATTTAGCTCCTTGTAATGCATGACTCCAGCTATCAGCTGGTCAACAGGTTTTCTTCTCCCACATAGAAGAGGGACTCCACTGTTCAACATTATTGCTTTCCTTTGGTTGTCGAGCCATTAAGTTAAGCTCACAGCCATATTTGTCTCCATGGTAAGCAAAAACTCCCCCAAAAAAGTACGTCTCACACTCACCCTCTACTTTCAGCAACTAACTCCCAACTCCGAAACTTCTTTGTGTACTGTTTCAAAAAACATGATCTGTATCCCCACACCTCATCTTGTTTTTCCATAGTCATTTGTTGATCTCTTTATGCTCCAGCTTTAAAGTCTGTTTGTTTCCTCTTGGGCTAATGGCCATTAATTTAACATTTGAAATATCTGTGTGAGTGCAAACTTCCCACAAAATAGATTGCAGGTACATTTTTTGTATGTGCATGTTATTTGACTCTTTCGTCCTGTGTAATTAATGCCATTTTCAGCTATGTACTTTGCAGAGCTTTTACTTTTTAAATGTGTACACTAAAATTCCATTTAGTAAACTTGTCTGCCTGTGTCTTGAGCCAAATTACCAAAAGAGAGTCCTGATCTGTCTGTGACCACAGACAATTATTTGTCTTGCTGGATTTGGTTTAGTACCACCAGAACCTATTTTGGGGAAAAGAAACATTGTCTCTTTCTTGGCCTCTGCCCTAGGAAAGGGGAATTTTGCAGACTGGCATGCATTTTCTGAAGAGTGTCTTTTATTTTTAATTGCGTTTAAAAATGGAAGGAAGTACAAACAAAGCTTTCATATATGGTATGTACAAATAGGATTTCAAATCTATTTTGGGTCAGGTCCTTCAATGAATGAATGGGTGCATAGCTTTGTGGAGACTCGCCTTATACTGAGCTTCTGCACATTCTAAGTTTAAGACTGATCAGACCTTCTGCTTTGTCAGACATGTTCTCATGTTGAAGAAGACTGAAGAATGTTCAGCTCATTGTCTCTCTACCTAGTGCTTCAATTTTTTAATAGGAGGCTAAAAATAATTGCCTCAGCTGGAAAACATTAGTATGTAAATAGGCAAGACAAAGGTAATTAAAAGAAGAAGTACGTGTGCAACAGCAGACGTGTTTCTCCATGTGCAGGTACAAATACAAATAAATTTAAAAATTGCACTCTTAATTATGTAAATATAATTTACATAAAATTGTAAATTCAGCTCACACGACCACATGCTCAATACAGGAACATACTTGTCTAAGAGATGCTACAAGCTTAAATGACAATGAATGGGTCATACATTGGGAAAATAATTGACTGGATGCAAAAATGCTGCATGTCCATTTCTTTGCGCACATGTGATCCACTCGTGTGCAGGGACTGTGACCACTCCAGGACAGCACTGCATATCTCCACTAATGTGCTTTGCAGATGTAGCAGTGGGTCCATATTCACCAGGTCTGAGGTGCAGAAATCACCCAAGCTCCTCACAGATTTGTACCTCCCCAGGCCATGGTCCAGTGCTCTTCTGGGACAGGATTTCAAGTCCAGAAAGCAGGACAGCCTTCAGGCTGATCAGCTTGGGCAGCATGCCCTGCTAGTTACACTGAGTCCCTTGAGTGTCTCTCTGCTGCACTTGAGTAAGTGCTGTCCTCACACCCTCAGGCTTACAGAGGTGAGACCCAGGAGTTTATATCACCCTCTCTTTTCTCCTGCAGAGCTCTCAGCTATGGAAAAAAATCATGTCTCGCAGCTCTGTTTTCAGATGTGCAAGCAGCCTCTGGAGAAGCTGGAGAAGTTTGCAGCTTCTAAAGTGGATCTATGTAATATATTGCACTTTGAGACGAAGTAAGCAAACTTATGAGACAATATAAGCACAGTACCTATAAAGCTGTTTTATACTCACTTTTCAGAGTATGACTGTTCTTTAAAATATTTAGAGATATATTTAATATTTTATTGTATACTGTAATTTATAAGTAAGGACCTAACAACCCCACAAAGTAATGCTCGATATTTTCTTGCCAATATATCTAAACTCTAGTGTTTCAAACTGTGTTTCAGAAATAATATTAACTGAGTTTGTTCACCTTAGTTTGTGTCCTCTGGAAATAATGTGAGGAGTCAGAATGATGAGTATTCCAGGAGAGCAATGCGTACATTAGTACGGGTCAAAAAAACCCCAAGGAATCTTCCCATTAAAAAAAAAAAAAAGCAGCCATTAAGCCCTTTTTTGGGAAAATAAGTCAGTCAGGCATTATAATGGAAAGTCAAGGGGTTTTGCGTGCAAACTGTCTCAATTACCTTTGTGGATACTTTGCATTATTAAGTATTTTGAGGGGAAATATCTGAAATTTAAGGATTGGACTTCTTATATATATGCCCTTATCCATATCCCAATGGTCAGAGAAGGTATGCACTTTTTTCCTTCATCTCTGTCTCAGTGTCTCAGAACTATTACGAAATATCCCCTAAAAAAGGAAGCAATATCTTTGTTTTATAATGTGTGATAGCCAGGGAAGAAAACTCACCTGGAAACCTGAAGAAAGTGTGGTCACATTAGCATCTTTGTAAAAATTACTCCTTCTGAGAGGCTTCCTTCTGCTGAGAGCCACAGCCTCAGTATTTACTTGGGTGTTTTGCTGTTTCTGTGGTACAGGGAAGATGGAAATAGACTTTTGGACTGGAAACTCCAAGGATTTGTATAAATGGCAACATCTCAGAAGAGGGGTTGAACATAGTTAAAATGGGCTAATAAGGTTGCAAGTAATCCTAAACTGTAGTTGAAATCTCTGCCCTGTATCAGAAAGACAGTTACTCTCTGAAATGCTTACTCTCTCATGAGAAGCCTAGCCTTTCTTTCTCATCTTTCATGAGAAATTCCTGTCCTGTTGGAAAGAGATGTGTTCAGCTGGCTCACAGTTGAGGCAGTTGGTTTGACAGAATTGATTCCTCACCTATGGTAGCTTGTTAAGTTCAAGCCACAGTGTAATCATTTGTAAATATCCTCACAAATCAGGCCAGTGTCAAGAGGAAGTACTGCAAACAGTGCTTCGTATAGGGCCAGTGACTTGTGCTTTGCTATAGACATCTAAGTTTACTTCCCCCAGGTGAAGGAGAAAAAAAAGACTCTCGGCTCCTTCTGAGCACATCCCAGATAGGGATTTGACACCCTGAGACAGCCCTTTGTGGTAAAGGCTCTGCTCAAGCAACAATGTTTGCAGGGTGCTCCAGATTTTCAGAACAGCAGCCAGATTTGAGAACTTCAGATCAAGCATCACTGTCAGATCACTGAATGGTCCTTTTTAAGCCCTGTTTTACTCTCCCTTTTCAAACGCACATGGTTCACATCACAGTTAGTCAAGACAGTTTATTTCAGTAAACTCATCGAAGAGAGGACTGAGATAAGCCACATGGAAAGGTGAAAGGGGCAGTCGGAGATAATGAACATCAACTAGATAGTCTAGAGATCTACACATTAAAAAAAATGGCGGGGAAGATATACACTTTCTAATCACCAATAACCTTTCTTAAAGTGGCTTGTGAATGTTTTCCAAGTGCATTAAAGGAAAAAAGTATTTGCATCCATGATGCCCTGCAACACACATACTTTGAAGATGTGTTTGGGGTCCTCATGGTTTCTGACTGAGACTAGACTTTCTCAGCTTACACATCAGTACCAATTCTTTATCAAAACCATGAGGTCCTGAAATGCAGCCTCATAAAGAAGCACAGATGAAAAATGCCATTATTTTCTCTTAAAGGTGAAGGAAGAAGCAGAGATGATTGTTAGTAGTCACCTATCCTCACACCCTCAACTTCAGTTTCACACTCAGAAATCAATGTTAAGTCTTTTAATATTAAGGGAAATTTCCTAAGTGGATGTGGGAGGAGAAGAAACAGAACAGTTGCACTGCAAACCCTCTCTATGTGCTCTCCTCTGAGTATTCCCACAAGATCAACACAAGCTGTGAATACTAAACTATGTGTTTTTAAAAATGCAAAATCAGAAGAGTTGAGCTTGAAGCCAACTTTCAGATCTGGAAACCACTGTAATTTGGGGAAGACTGAATCAGTATCTGAACACTGTGGCTCAGACCTCTTCCTAAAATATCACAGTTGACCTCCATCTGCCCTCAGTGTGTCCTCTTCTCAGATGACTGTGGCTCCTCTGCTTGCTGTGGCAAACTGCTCCAGAACAAGACTGCACTAGAAGACTGTGAGATAACAGAAAGTAGTAGAAGCCTTTTCTAACGTGATATCCTGCAGTATGCTTTTTTATCAGAGCTTGAAGGAGTTTTAAGTGAATGATTAAGTGTTATTATGTCATTATGTCTTATCTCTTGAATAAAACCAGAATAATAATAACTGGAAGTGTCAATAATATTTATTAGCATTTGTACAAAAATTGTAATTTTAAAATTAGCAGCTTTACTTCTATGATGTATCATCAAGATCTGTTGCCAGTCACTGCTTACTGTAGTGATTAAATAAACAAATATTCCACCATAATTTACACCTTTTCCAAATGACTGAGGTGATTTTTGGTTTCATATACCTGGCGATATTTTGTATAAATGGTTGCCATAAGCTAAAAAAGTTTATACTTCAAAGACCCAAGACAGTGTTAGATTTATAGTAGCTATGTGGCATTTGATTTGTCTTAGAGAGTTGGGAAACGTTTTGTACTATATTTTTGTTGGAAGCATTTTGTGACTGGTGCTTTGAACAGGTTCATGGAGCCAGTGTTCTGCAGATCCTTCCAAGTAACTTGCTGGCTTTGTTTCCTGTGATGTTTGGATTCTGTATTCAGAGATCTAACAGCTTATTTCAGCCCTGCATTCTGGCTGAAAGAGTAATTTATTACTCTATTAAGAGTAATCTGCTATGCTTTTGCTAAGATCATCGGAAGTATTCTAAAAGTCTTCAGAAAGAGAGTACAGGGTGGGGCTTCACCCTCAATTGTTTCCCAGTAGCAATCTCCTTGGACATAACAATTGCAGCTGCATGTGCATTTATGGAAAAGTGCCTTCAGTGGAAGTTGAATACATCCACTGATTCCACATCTGTGAGATCTGCAGCTAATGGATTCTGTGAAATCAGAAAGGGTAAGGCATATGGCAGCTCTGTGGTGCTGCAGTTAAGATCTAAATAACTTATTTTTGCTACAAGGCCTCAAAATCATTTCTGTTTAAACGTGCGGACTTGCACCTAGAGCCTTGCAACTCTAAAAAGGAGAGAAAAAGTGACCTCTTCCGAAGCAGTATGCCACTCACAGCAGTAAGGGTTTTTTTAGATTCAAATACCTTGAGTGGCCAAAACGATTTGTGAACTATGCAGAAATAAATCTCCTGCAGAAAGGCAATAGTTGGCACCTTAAAAAATAAAAAAAGAGGGGAAAGAAAAGAAAGAAAGAAATCAAAGATTTACTTTTGCAAATAGGACAAACACAAGGAACAATATCTTACCTAATCACTTTCTTCCTCATATAGCTCACATCTGAAAAAATGGAGTGACCCACATTACTGACCATACATGGCATCTTTGTGTGTAATCTCTCTGACTGTAATAATTTGTGGTTGGGATTAATTGTTTTCACTGAAAGAGAAGCATTTAAAAAAATCAAAAAGCAAAAATTCTAATTTTTCTTCATTTATTTTGCAAACTAAAAAAAAAGCTAATTATTTCTTATAGCTCTCTGTTATCCTTTTCAAGATATTTGGAAGTAGAGATATGTTATTAACCCTGACTGTAAAAAAGGGAAAAAAGAACACAGATGAATAAAAAGCTCCAGATTTTCAGTGAAATTTAGTCTTTGGTCCTATTGATTTCTAAATGTCTTAACCAAGGTCAAAAAACTTTTGTAAGAGAATGGGGACCTGAACTAAGTTAGTCCCATATTCAGTAGAACATCTCTCATCTTAACTGCTATAGTGGTAAAATCCAATGGTATTTTGAAAAATAAATTCAAAAGTATATTAATATCTAGCTATGTTACTACAAAGTTCTCAAATTAGGAACACACATTACTGCTTTTTTTTCTTAGTGTTATATAAAATAACGGCATCTTTGGGAGATGTCATTTTCAGCCACATCTGAAAATAATGTGTACATTTTAAAATGCAGGCATGTGGGAAATCATGGTGATTTAGTGACTGCATAGTACGATTATTTATGAGGGATCCTAATTAGTGCCCAAAATTTGTGAGCCAAGGAAGAGTCTTTGACAATTCAGTAGAAGAGTGGGGGAAAAATCCAACAACAAAAAAACTTTGGCAGATTCTGGTGGACACAAAATAGTCTAAGTATTTGGACACAGAAGTTCGCGTGGTCAGCAATGTGTCAAATAGTTCTATTGCTTTAAATCTTAATTTAGTGTGCAGGAATGATTATAGTTTGGTTTTCTTTTTCCCTTGTACTTAGTTCCTAATTTGTCTGAATCACACACACTTAATGAAAACCAGCTTTATAGTTCAGGCAATGCAGCTCTGAGCTCAGTGGGGTTGTTTTCCTTTGTGCTCCAGGCATATCTACAATATCTGGCTTGATTAATCTGTTGCCTTTGTGTAGCTCATTTTAAATGTCAAATGAATCGTTAATGTGGGAAAACATTCTGGACCAAATTCATCTTCCAGCTACACCTGTGCTGCCTAAGCAAAATCCACTGTACTCTATATCTGTAAAAAGAGAACAGAACTTGTAGCTCATTCAGAACAAAGAAAATACTCAAACCTTGGGTTAAATTTGTCAATGCTTGTGAGAGCTGGATAACTATAATTAAGCCTCTCATCAATATTAAAGGAAGTTCACTAAAATCAATGTTGTCTAAAATTTACAGGATCGAGATTTTTCCTTTCACAATGGTCTCATGCCCACACAAGCCAGGATTTTTCTTTTTTCTTCTTCGTAAGGACAATTCCTTTATCTTTCTTTTTACATGTATCTGTATTTGCATTTTTCGTTGTCTAAAATGTTTGTATAATTTTCATGCTTTCCACCTAAAGTATTGATGAAACTGCATAAAGATATTCTGTCTGTCTAACCAAAGGTCAGTAGAATATCCATAAAGTTAGGGATTTACTTCAAAGTACTAAATGACGTTTCAACATCAGTGGAAAGAACCTTCAACTCTTTGCCTTAGACTTGCTCCATCTTTCCATGGCACTTTAGCTTGACCAAACTAAGTTTGATTAGCCAGCCTAAATTTGTCTTTTTTTTCCTAGTTTGGGTGGGGTTTTTGTTTTGTTTTGATTTGGCTTTTATTTTGCAATGGACACATGGTGATGGCTGTATAACCACAGGTGAGGTTACAGCACTAGGTGCCTGAGCATGTCATAACTTTTGCAATATTTATGTGCTCATGGTCTTCTGAGAAGTATTTACAGATGAAGAAGACAGAAAATCTGTCATACTTCCGGTAACCTGAAGAAACTAAACAGGTAATGGAAATGATCCAGTAACAGAGGCAGAAACCTCCAGCAAGCTGAGGAATAACTCCCATAGACCTCCACGCTCCTGTGGCTGTACAAAATCTAAGTATAGAACTGAGGAGGACTCCAAAGAAAACTGATGGACATTTCCAAAACTATGATTCATCCCGTCTTAACACATGATATGAATCCATGGAATTGCATTTCTCACTCCAGTGAGTCTGGAGAGAGACTGGGTGACTGACTTAGATTGAATGTCTGACTTAGCTACCTGCCAAACCTCTCATCCTAATTAACTTGGTCTAATCATCATTCATTGATTTGGCAGAAAAGTAATACAAAAGTCCAGGCTCTTGAATCTCAAGAGAATCTTTCTCAACAGTCCTGCAGAGAATAAAGCAAGCTACTGAAAGTTAGCATGTAACATATTCAGAAGGCAGACAAATCAGACTGCAGACTGCTAAGACTATCACCAAAAATCAAAGGTGAACTCAGTGGTGTGAGTCATTTACATACTACAGCTATATCATTTTTTTCTTACTCAATGGGGGTTTTTTTAGTGTGTTTTTTGTTTATGGATATTTGCTTTTGAGCTCAGCAATATTCTAAGAGGTTATGCTGGCAAGTTGCATCTACAGGTATCTCTTTTAGAAGCATCCCAGGAGGATTCCAAATATTGCTTTCTACAAAGCTGTGAGTTCCTAGTCCACTTCAAAGGAAGGCATTCCTGCTGATCTAGCAAGTTGGCAATGCAAGTTTTACATGGTAACAAAGCCTATGATACAACCTAGAAAAGCTGATCAGCAGTGAGAGTGCTTTGTATATTTGAGAGCTGAAAATGTGATGCCTTTTCTTCACTTAGAGACAAATGCTCTGGGGAGTACAGAGCTGCACCAAGATGCAATGATGTAGGCCCTGCTGCCTCATCTGCTTCTTCAGCAAAGAAAACCTAGGTCCAGCACTCATTACACCAGTATAACCTCGAATCAGTCCCAGCTTCAGATCCACACCTGAATACAAGCTGTGTGCAGTGCAAGCCACATTGAAATAACAACAGACATAAAATTCATAGGGGACAATACTGAAAGAGCAATTCCGAAGGACAGCCTTTTCTTAGCCCTTCTGACTAAAGAATATATTTCCCTTTACCTTGGAGGCTATGTCGTATCAAAGAGTGTGTTTTAGGCCAGTGACAAGCCCAAAGCAGCTATTTTGATTAGCTCTCATTGCAGATATGGAGGCAGCATATGGAGAATGGCAAATGCAGAATCTCAGCTGTGAACAACACTTTAATGCTGGTCTTAGCACTGTATTGGTGAAGCTCTCCATTCTCAACCCACTGCTCATGACATACCACAGTTAACACAGTGGCTCACTGTTTTTTTAATTTGGTGGTTTAGTTTCCTCTTTATTTTTGCTCTCAGAAAATATTGAACAGAATCTTTCCTGATAAAGCCGATATATACTCTTTCTGCACAGACTCCATGATTTTTTGAACAGAAAATATAGCAGCATATCCTGAATCAAAATTGCCAACTTCCAGTAAGGAAGAATTTAATGATTTTAGTGACCCAAACAGGAAATAAGTTGTCTTTCCATCAAAATCCCTGAAGATCTACTTCTGGTTCAAGTTTTTGCTTTTGATGAGTGAGGTGTCTAAGCTCTGTCAAGTCTGCAGAGCCTTGCATGGAGAAGAAAGCTCCACAAGAAGAGGAACAGGAACCTAACTTAGGCTCACGGAATTGCCCTACAGAGTAGCCTATGCAGAAAAATTACTGTCTTGAGTTTGTAAGTTTGAGAATCCAGAAACCAGTTCAACAACCATGGAGACTGAGCTATTCAAAAGCAGCCTGAGCAGCAACATCAGTAAGAGCTTCCTCTCCATGTGGCCTCCAAGCCTGGTGAGGGGTCACAGGGAGGAGTGAAGATTCATTTGCCTGTTCAGTCCTTGGGCTGCCATCCAAGGCCAACAGCAAGAATGCCAGTGCTGGTGGAGGTTTGTGTGATGTGGTGTACCCTCTCTGTCGCTCCAAAACTGTCTATGCTTTCCTTATTCTCTAGTATTCTTGGAAATTCCAAATTGGTTTTTGTTGTTGTTTTTTTTGGGTTTTTTTTTGTTTTTTTGTTTTTTTTTTTTAAAGGGGGTAACCAGAAACATTCTATAAATCAACAGCATTCTTGCAGAAGTGCATTTTGCTGCCTGGTAGCTACCCACATCTCCTTCAGTGCTTAATGGCAGTTGACTTTTGGGGCTGTGTTTCTCAGTGTGCCCAAAGTTTTGTGGTTTCCTGACCACTGTGGTCCTTAGGGACTGATGAACAGAATCAGCTCAATACAGGATTCAGTGTTGACAGGAACACAATCACCCCAGCCTGGCACTGCAAGTACTTAAATGCCTAAATCACACAGAATTTGGTGGGATTTAAGCACAGGCTCTTGTCATCTGCCTTTAGCCACATTAGTCATCCCAGCCACTTTCTGTTACCATGGTACAGGTTTGACCACAATTTGAATATCCCAAAAATGTGTCCTGTTTAATGATCCTCAAAGTACAGAAGGGTTCTTACCCGTACACAATACAGGAAATACTACAATGATTGATAGGAGACATGCAAATTATTAGCTTATCACCAGACAAACAGAGATACAGTTTGGAGAGTAGGTACAGGATCACCAAAAGCAGATAGGGTGTTGCTAAACCAATTTTTATCTATACCTCCTCCAGCCCAGATTTTTCTAGGCATCCAAGGTGGATTACTCCTGTATAACTCACTTCTGCAGCAAATGCAGTTGCATACAGAATCTTACCTTTTGTTCCTACTTCAGTGACACCGTACTGTAATTTATTAGTATGGATTTCCTAAAGATTTTTCTCTTAGAGAATATTGTGCAGTCACTAGCTCAGAAATATAACTGACTGCAGTGATAAGTTCCACCACCCAATACACTGTCAAGGAAAGGTATTTGTTGTAGTAGTTCTAGAGAACTGTCCTTTGAGAATGGCACTTTAAAGTGTTCACCTAAATTGCAGTTGTGCCATAAATATGACAAGTTTAAACTACAGCAGCTAAGAAATTATATATATGAAAAATTACAGGGATATGATCTTTTTGCACTGGCGCATAAAGATTTAATCTCCTGGGTTAAGTACCCAGAACACAGCAGTTGTGTGAAGATAATAGCTAGAATGATACTCAGAGAAATGTTTCTCATGGTTATTTCTCAGAGCTTTGATGTTTTCTTTGAAGGAAATGCCTTTTGTGGAGTACAGGTGCACACCTTCTGCAGTGGCCCCAGGGTGAGCACTCCTCTGGGGAAATATTGCAGGAAGGCAGACAAGGCAAGTGACCACTGAAGGGTTGGTCTGAATGCCAGTTCATCTCTGAGCCTCTCAAGTTCTAAAAATGCCCCATACCTCTCTGGTTAAAGCAGCACAGATGTCAACCAGGAAATCATAGCATTCCAGCAGAATTTGGCAGAGATTAGGTCAAGAAGATGATACAAATAATTTCTTGAACTTCTGAAACAGAGTGCCAGAATATCCCAAGAACTTTCTGAGAGATCTAGGTACTCTGGAATGTATAACCTGTAGAAAACTTGTAGACTTTCTGTGATAATAAAAGATCTGTGATAATAAATACTGCCTTTTCCCTCCAATGTTTTCTGGAGTAGAAATTATAAACTTTACCTATTATACCTACCCTGTGGAACCATTCCCATTATTTGACTTGGACTGTGGTAAATAAACATGTAACCATGAAACGGTAGCTTTTGGTGTGATGGTTACCCTTGTCCACCATTCCAGCTAAGCTCCTAAGCATCAGGAGTCCGAAGAGGACCTGGGGTACGTTGGGTGCAAACACAACATATATTCTGTGACAAAATAGATCAATGTCATCTTTAGCGTGCAAGTGAAGAGTACTGAGCCAGCAGAGAGAGGAGACCATGCCCTGTGTGCAACACAGTCTTCTGCTACTCTCTGTGGAAGAATGATGCACACTTCACTGGCACTCTACACCTTTTAATTGTTTCAGAAAAGCTGGAAAGTTTAAAATGTAAAACGTTTTGAAGATGATGAAATTTTTTGTCCAGGGAGATACTTAGAACATTTTAGAAGGTTTTAATCTGTTTATCTGATCAGAAGAAGAGAGGGTGAGTTTACAAGTATGAATCCTTTTCCCAGGAAGAAGAGAGTGGGTACTAAGAAGTGCTTTGATCTAGGAGGGAAAGGCATCACGTATTACAAGAAACAACGGCCAAATATTTAACAGTGAGTATTGTTAACCAGTACAACAAACCACTGGCAGCACAGATGGATTGTCTTTCTAGAAGCAGATATAGTTTTCATATAAGTAGGTGATATTTAAAGATATTTAATATACCAGAGTCCTAGGTAAACAGTCTAATGGTACCTCTTAGCCTTAATCTCTGTTAAATAATTTCTATTAGTGATACATATATTTATTTCCTTCACATAAAATAGGTTGGTGTTGAAAACACACACCGTTCAAGAAAAAAAATTAAATCAAATAAACAAAGTCAAATTGCAGCAAAAAGTTAATACACAAGGCAGTTTCACACACACAGAACCACAACAAAATATGATGAGTTTGAAGGAACACACGAGGATCATCAAATTCAACTCTTGGCCCTTCATGGCTCATCTCTAAGAGGTACACCTTGTGCCTGGGAGAATTTTCTAAACACTTCTTGAACTCTGCCAGCCTTGGTGCTGTGACCACTTCCCTGGGAAACCTGATCCAGTGCCCAATCAGCCTCTGGGTGAAGAATGTTTTTCTAATATCCAACCTAAACCTCCCCTGACACAACTTCAGGCCATTCCCTCAGGTCCTGTCACTGGTCACCAGAGAGATCAGGGTCTGCCTCTCCTTTTCCCCGCCTGAGGGGAAGTTGTAACTGCAATGAGGTCTCCCCTCAGTCTCTTCTTTTCTAGTCTGAATAGACCAAGTGATCTCAGCTGCTCCTCACAGGGTTTCCCCTCAACACCTTTCCACCATCTTTGTTGTCCTCCAGACAATCTCTAAAAGTTTAATGTCTTATATTGAGGCACCCAAAACTTCCCCCAGGACTCCAGGTGAGGCCACCCCAGTGCAGAGCAGAGCAGGACAATCCCCTCCCTTGCCCAGCTGGCGATGCTGTCCCTGATGCCCCCCAGGACAGGGATGGCCCTCCTGGCTGCCAGGGCACTGCTGACTTGTGTTCCACTTTCCAGAGCCCAGGCCCCCCAGGTCCCTTTCCACTGCGCTGCTCTCCTGCCTCTCATTCCCCAGTCTGTCTGTACATCCAGGGTTGCCCCATCCCAGGTGCAGAATCCGGCACTTTCTCCTTATTGAACTTCATATGGTTGGTGATTGCAAATCTTTCATTCACATTCCAGACTGCAGACTACAACTGTAAATAGCTACTTCTGTTGCAGATGAAGAAAAAGTGCAACAATTACTTTTAAGTGTTATTTTATATTTCTCATAAAATGATTTCTGCATTTAAAGCTGTTGAAAAAATTCTATTGAACACAAAATCAGATCAGATCTGTGGGTCTGAGCCCTCTTCACTTTTTGGGCTCTTCAGAGTCTATTGGGATGTGGACACATACCCTACAACTTTCTTTGCACAAAAAGTGTCTTTATTTTCTTATAGTGAAAACCAGATTTTGTGGAATAAATCTCCATAGAACACTTTGGATGGAATATTGCATGAAACTGGATCTCTGCTATGCATCATATAGATATCTAATAAATCACTTTTTAACCATATGCATGATAAAGGCAACTCTTTAAATTGCATGTTGCAAAATGCTAAACATGAACCATGAATGTCCATTTTTTGCTAGATGGGAGGGAAAAAACAAGCCAAACTATGCGGTGGGATTACTCTGTAGTTCTTTAAGTATCTTCTAGAGGAAATCAACTATTGCTCACTTTTTTACATGCAAGACGAACATCTCAGTAAACTGCAGTGATTCAAAGTCACCAGATACACAAGTGGCAGAACTGGGAGAAGATTTAGATGTCCTGAATGTCTGCTTGGTGATCTATGCTTCAAGTAACTCTACAAAATTTTCTTTTCCCATATATACAGAATCCCTTCACATGTTTAAATCCATTGTGTTTAAATTGCGTTCAGATCTGTGAGACTTTCTACAAGATTTCTTCTCTGTATGTATTTGTTCTATGCATGCTGCTGGCAAAGAGAGGAGGAAAGCTGGCCAAAACTCAGGTATTTTACTGTACATCTGGAAGCTGGTTTTGAAGACCTGGGGCGAAATTCTGGCCCAACTGAAATTAATGGCAAAACTTCAATGGGGCAGAATTTCACCCCTGGGAATTAAGCAAAAGTATCTCCACCCTTATAAGCTGAGAACGGAAACTTGCTTTCAACAAGACATTATTTGCTACTACCTATTCCACAGTAGTTCAAAAAAGAGTTTTGTAATCTGTTCAGTCAGCTGTTTAAAGGAAATAAGAATAAAAATTGTGTCAAATTCCATTTCACCAACTTATGAATACAGAGACCAAATTATTAACAAATATTTGTTAATAATTGAAAATTATTAAAAATTTTAAAATATTGGCAGAAAATATTAACAAAACCTTATACCTATATTGCAGAGACATTTTTGTTACTGATTTAGAGTAAGGCTGTTTCTGTTAACATTTTTTTTTCCATATTGTACATTTATATTTATCTGGATTGACTTTGACAAAACTTGCTATAGGGTTAAGGTAACAAGTCAAAAGAAGCAGTAGTGCCCTCTCACAAAATCATAACCAGTCAGAATCTGATATCCTAAATGCAAAGAAAGAAGAAAATGTCTTCAAAACTCAGAAGAAAAAAAAAGCAATAGGGTTAGGGGGAAAAATAAAACTCCTTTTTATTTCAAACAAATGTTAATTCAAAGCTAAGTGGAAAGAAACACCATAATTGCTTCTAAGACTTATATGTCTGGGGCTCATTTGTATGGAATTTTCCAGAATCTTTCAGTTCTAAGAACCTAAAGTCACTCTGTGCCTTGTGACTGGATGCTACAAGGCATTGTTGAAGCTCAAACTTTAGTTTGAGTCATCACAACAAAAAGCTGCCAAGATATCTGTCCATATGTTCCCTATTCTTCCATTTTTAAATAAAGACCAAGGGGATGAGTAAACTGGGATGGAATCCTTCTTTTGCTTTTTGCAAAGGGTAAAAACTGTGAAATCTTTGAGGCTGACTATTAGGACTTCCGAATATCTGCATTTAGGTAATCACTGAAATGTGCTGCTGAAAGAAAATGGACTCTGGAATTAAGGCCCACCAATGCCATGTAACAAAACTGATCACTCAGGTCCAAGCAATTGTCAGCATCAGTTTTATAGGAGGAATTTTACATAATTATTAGTTAACTCTGCAAATTCATAGTGAAAAGCTGAAGACTTGTCCTAATCCAGGCTATTAAACAGCATTATTTCTTTCCATTTACTTTTTTTTTGTTGCTTCCTCTCTCTCTCTCTCATTCATTTTATTTTATTTGCTCTCTGGTCAGGTCTCAAGACACTCACCTCCCAGCTTCAGACAAAGCATTTTCTCAGGTGTTGCTATCCTAGTAACCTCAGTTAGTAATTGATTCACATACATCACTTTCCAAGATGGCAATGCTGAGGTTACTGTGAGGAGACACAAACAAGAAGGGCTATAAATTACAGCAGCACATTTAGTGGGCACAGAGGAGCACAGCGAGGCAGCAGGTCAGCTGCCTCTTTGCTTATATTCTCATGTACTTGGAAAAGAAAGATATAAACACTCATCATGCTGAGTATGACTCAGGCATATTAAAAATCATGCTTAGAAATTCATTAGTTACATGCTGAAAGAGCTAAAATGACATATGAGATTTTCAGATCAGTTTGATTCAGTCAACATGGGGATTTTGTGCAGACGCTGCTGAAATGTGAGTTTGCTATTGTTCTAAAGTTCACAAATAAGGAGAGTGGGCAAGGTGAAAAGTCACAAATATTCCTATAAATGGTCTTGCATCTATCTCTATGAAGTAGTCTATAGTATTAGGAGAGTGTTTCACTTCAGACAAGTAAGGTCAAACTATTGAGAGAGCTCAGAGCTAAATTTACAAGCATCTAGAACAGGGGGCAGACTTTCAAAACAGCCCAGCTTAGGCTCACTTGTGACATTTATTCCTTAGCCTGACTTTGCCTTATTTTATGTATATAGTTCTATGATTCACCTTATTACCTATTTTTTTTTCATTCTGTTTGCCTGTCTTTCTGTGTCCTCTCTTTTCTTTGCTGTTTCTCGCAAATCTTTCTCATTTATGCTCTCCTCTTTGCTCTTAACCTTAATGTTGTTTCTTGCCCTCTATGTCTCATTCCTGTTGACTCAGTTACTAGTGATTTTATTATCAATTCATTCTTCTATTAATAATGCATGTGAAGGTTTTTAAGTGTCACTTACTTTATTCTGCTCCCAAAGTCCTTGTGCCTTTTCCTAATACAAAAATACATGGAGGATGGCCAAAGATGGGAGGTGGGATACAAAAGGGGGGCAGTGAGACTTCATGATATGAGGGTATAGATTTCACAACATTTGGAGCTACAGGGTGGGGAAGTAAAATTCAAATGCATGAAAAAGGCATCTAAGTTATGTTTGCACCATCTCAGGAGAGATAAGTGCCTGACACCAGACAGTCAACAGCAAACATTTGAAGGTTTATGTGAAAAATACTGTCTTTCCCTTGAACAACAACAGTGAGCTCAGGCAGGCAGAGAGACACCTTGGCAAAACTGGAATTCAGTGTGCCAAACTGCTTCCTGTCTTCTTCATATATTTGGCCAGGGACAAGTAGCTTGATGTTCTGGTCCCAAGGCAGGTGATCCAACTCTGGCAACTAATCCTTTCCCAGAATACCCTTTGTAACAGCCTGAGGACTTGGAAGACACTAAGGAGACTTCAAAGTATGTCTTTTTGCTTACTGAAGCTGTATGTCACTTTGGATGTGCATCCTAGGTTATGAGTTTTCTTAAGCCAAAATAAAGAGGAGGCAAACTGGTTGGATAACAGCTCAAGATTTTACTCAGCCTTTGACATCAGTGGGAACTTTTTGTCTGGCTTAAATGATGCAGTATTAGCGTCCATATTCACTGAGAGCCTGCAGGACTCAATACAATGACCTTGTCCATAGTGCACACACCTTCAGAGATGGATCCTGGCAGGCATCATTCCCTCCTCTCACGTGGACATGACAGTGAACAGAGAGTATTCAGCACCCAGGGGATCAGGGCCTGGAGCTGCTCAAATATTCTTGTTCTGTTAAAATAAAGGCAAGAAAGGCCTTTGGTTGAATATAGCTGTGACATACATGTGCCCCATAATTACCCAATTTAGCTGTAAAAAAAGACTACACTTAGACCTGGAGAAGGGTAGCATTTTTGGGAACTGTTTCGAAACAGACCAAATTTGGGTCAATGTCCATCTGATATCACTTAGTTGTTGTGGTGTCATCTTTTGAAGTGGTTTCTTTCAGCATTGGCTTGGGCCCATAAACCAGTCAGCAATGGTACATGTTGCCACCCACATCTAACTGAGAGGCGAGCAAGGCACAGCTGGAAATAGTCATTGCTCTAGAAAGAGCAATAGAAGCCAAGCAAATGAAGAAAATGCTGACTCATGTCTTTGGCTAGGTTGGTTTTCAGGAATTCGATGGTTTTTGAAGGGATGAAATCTAGAACTGTTTAATTGTATATGGGGAGATGTCAGGATCCTGTCAAAAATTTTCTGTCAGAAGAGACTAGCTCATTCTGACTACAAAAGGCAAAATTTTGAGTTTCCTTCATTGCAGAGCTTTATGGATTTTTACTGTAATTTAGCAAAAACGTAAAATAAGCATATGTTAATTGTCAGTGAGGATTTCTGGGAGAGGTAAAGAAAAGCAGTGGTGGTAGATCTGCTTAGCCTTAATGAAAGAAAGAATTAAACAGGGCTAATTTGCTGAAGTGTAGAAGTGAAATTTTGCCTGAAGTCTAATAACAAAACATTAGAGCAACAAGTAGAACAGCGCAGAAATTAATCAAAGTAAATAGACCATAAACTTGCGAGGCTCTGAGAAAAGTGCCAATTTCTATAACAAAATCCCAGTGGATGAATTAAAAATTCTTTTTGTCTTCCTTTCTCCTACAGTACTTCAAAAATGATGTGAATATATGATATTAAATATCTAGTAAGTTATTTTTATTTAGTTCTTGTTTGTGTTCCCCTGCAGTTTTGTAATAATGTTTTCTGCTTCTTGTTAATTATTTGCATTACAATAATAGAATAAGGAGTGTCAAAGATCAGTCTCTCACTAAAGTGCATTGCACAATGCTAGTGTCAAAAATGTAACAAAACCCCAAAACAAAAAAGAAAACAACAACAGGTCAAACAAAATGATAAGAAAGGAAGGGGCACCCTCTCCAGTTTAGAAATAGAGCACTGAATCATCCCTAGTTTATAGATGGAGCACTAAGGTCCTTTGGACTTCAAAAGTCACAATCAAGGGTGCAGAAGTGACAAGGTGCCTTGGAAGTAGAACAAGAACATTCAAAGTATGGAGGAGCAGAAAACAGCACTTCTGTTTCATAAAACATATCCAAGCTTCAAATGTGTTTTCACTGCTATAAAGAAGGAAAGCAAAGCTTTCCAGAATTTCTAGGGGGAAACAAATGAACAGGAAGCTCCAGGAAGACTTGGTAATAGGTACTTTTATGTGATATGGGAGACCAGGCTCACAGATGTTCCAGAAAACAAGAGGGGACTTGAACTAGAGTGACTAGTGCTACCAGTGAGGGCCTGAAACTCTGCATCAGTTCATCTGTGTTTGCAGAGTCATCCTAGAGCTGGGAAAAACAGTCCACAGAATTGATGGGACATTTTAGCTTTCATGAAGTGTCAGTTTTCACCAGGTAACTGTTCTGTAAAAAATAAAAGTTTTTCCCCCTGCTCTGAGTCCTTGTTTGTCAGGATGCAGTGCATGTTGGCATCAATTTTTTCCCTTACTACTATTTTATTGATAAAAATTTTGTGCAAGATAGGCATATAAATTTCATGTATTTGGACTTCAAAAAGATACTGGAACTATATGACAAAATAAAATAGAACTGCTTTCGATGCTAACATCTCCTGGTCACTCCTGGCAACACAGACCATCAATTTTTATTGATTAAGTTAACTTTAAACATATTTCCTTCAAATGAATTACGGTAGGTTGAAGACCTGCAGTTGCTTTTTCTAGTCTCAACTAGCCTTTGTTTTCCACACCATTCATTCCAAAACTGACAACAGGAAAGGTCAGGTAGGTCATGCCCAGCTAGTGCCAAATGCCACAGTATATTATCCAAGACAGAGAATATAATTACCTTTTCACAAGTGGCAATTAGTAAGAATGGCCCCCATCAATTCTATTTAACATTCAACATTTGTAATGTGGCAGAAGCCAAGGCATTACAACAGCAAGACCAAGTTACCTTAATAAGGTTAAAACTAACATCAAATAGCGAAGATTTTTTGTGAGCGGAATTGTTCAAAAATCTGAAAGTTGAAGAAAATATTTCAAAGTATTTTTTAAACTTTTCTGTATTGTGAAAAGCTGTATTTGGTTAGGGTGTTCCTTCTGCATCCCACCATATGTTACGGTTGCAATGTATAACAAATAAGGAGCAAATGATTTAGTATTATTATGGGGTAGTATGCTGAGAGTATTATGACTTCTTTTCCATAGAGAAGCAATTTTTTAAAAAGGAAGAAAATGATCCTCTTTACTACTAAACTCATTTCCAGGGGACAGGGGAAAATGGAGTTAAAAAGAAGTTCAGCAAGCAGTTAGAAAAGAGATGGTTAATTTGGGAGACTTCTCTTTCTGGATGTCTGATGTAAGTACTCGGAATTATTTTCTGAAGTTTTCAATTGTGGTCTGGCTTCAGCCCAGATCTCCTTTCTTCCAGGTTTGTGCTACAACCACAAGATTATTTGTCAATCCCTCTACAGTGAATAAAATGAAATTATACAGATATTCAAAGTCTTCATTTGGGTATCTATGGACTAAGACTGAAAGTATCCTGGATCACCAACAAAGAGTTCATACACTACAAACGTTTATTTCCTATCATGCCATATCCACAGGATCATTTTTTTGCCAAGTTAACTTTCCTATATGTAATGATCTCAATTCCAGCACTGAGTGAAATGGCCTTGGACTTGATCATGTGGGACTGTGCTATGCACTGCTAGCATGAAATCTGATTTCTTCCGAGTGATGTCTATTTTTCTCCTATTTATCTCAAAACTACAAAATCTTTTTCTGGTGGATTCTCAATTGAAAAGTTCTTTCCCTGTTTTGTCAAGGGGAGAAAATACATTCAGTTTGGCACCAGACTCGGAGAGAATTCCAGTAATTCCCACAGCAACTTAGCCACAAGCCATTTGGGATGATCACAGAGATGCCCCATGGGAGGGATTGAATTAAATTTCCCCCACTTCTTTCAACAGCTGAAAAACACACTGTATCCTTCCTTCCTTTCTCAAAGAGCACAGCCAACCCCTGATAGTCAACCCAGCGCACACTTGCATCAGACTCTGACTGTATTTTGCATTCAGGAAAATCAGGTTTCTGGTAGTTACCTAGCAGTATAAAAAGTCATGTTTATGAAGGAAGAGTGATTTTCCTTTTTAATTTTTTCCTTTCTAAAAAGAAACCGCAGACAACTGACCAAAACTGAAAAAGTTTTTAACAAAACCTGTACAGGAATATCAGAGTTTACAGGATTTCTGATAAAAAAGGAATGACTTATTGTCAAATGGCAATTACCCTTGAACTAAGAGTACAGGGTGATGATGGACAAACAAATGGACTATGTATTCAAGTTTCTCCCAAGCATTTGTGGGTAGCTCTGGAAGACTCACACAAAACTCTTCTGTAGATGCATAGAGAGATTTTGACAAGCTCTGACTACAACCCAGTTCATTCAAAGCTTTAAACCTTTCCACTATTACCCATCAAAATTCACCTGATTTCACTGTTGAAACTTCATACTTAGCAGAGGCTAATACAGAATATCTTTTTATTGGGACTGGATCAGTGATCAGGAGCACATCATAGACTCTATTTCCATCTTCTACCATAAAGATGAGCATAACTCAGTATCAGGTAGTTGACAATTATGGCTCTATGAAGACCTTTTACATGTCTCATTCATGCAGAAATTATTTTTTGTCCTCTCCATCTGTCAAAAAAGATATAACTGTCTTGACAAATGCTTTTTTTAGAGTTCACAGAAATCACATTGGCCCTCAAGACTGAGGAGAAAGCCAAAAATTGCCCTGGCTGGTTACAGATGGAAGAATTTTTTTAACTGCCTCAAAGTTTATAAGTTCTTGTCTTTTCATTTGCTATTTGATTACAACAGTCCATAAGATGCTAAAACTAACTTCAAGGTCTGCATGTCAGCCCTGTGAAGGTGATGATATAACTGGTCACACAAAAGAAATAAAAACTGCTGGATTTTTATGTGCATGAGCCTGAGACAGTAGGATATTTGCCTAAGGCCACACAGAGAGTCATCATCAATGTCAGGATTTGAGCCTCAGGCCCCCAGGTATGTTGGTCTAAGCCTTCCACTTGCAGTTGCCTTCTCCAGGCTCAAAGGGAAGGACTGTTCAAAGCTCACCACTGTGAACTCACCACAAGTCTGAAGAAAACCCAATTAGTTACCAGCAATGACCGCACCCTGACCCTCATTTCAAATGCTTGTAACATTAATTATTAACCAGCCAAAGAACTAAAACCTTGCAAGGGGCCGGTCTGAAGCACGGATCAACAATAGCATGCAATGTGCTAGAAACAGACAAGCAATCACTAGAGACGTTCTTGTCTGATCTATTTGGCATTTGGCTACCACTTGAAACCCTTTAAATAGACATATCCTACTTCAAGTTTTCTTTTCTTGAACTGCTAAAGAAAGCAAAAGGAACTGCCAAGCAATAAAATAAAGGAAAACAATGGGTTACAGAGGAACAGTTTCCACTGTGAATATCACTGACAGGATCATTTTAAGGCACAAAGGTGAAAGGACTTTTTTATAGGTGCAGAAATCCTGGTAACACACTCTCTTTGTTTGCAAGCTACTGAGGTCAGAAAAAGCTTGCCTGAGTTCTTTACATACAAACATCTAACATCCTTGTTCCTGGCTCACGGGAGGCACCTCGTAATGCCTGCTGTCAACTCATTCGTGACACGTAACCGTAGTCAAAAAGGGGTTGAATTGCCGGTTTTGTAGTGCATACACATATTGTTCAAGATTATCTAACAACATTAGCCTCTGGGAAAAGGATGGCTTCGGGGCTCTAATTAAAAGAAATCATAGACAGGCAAATCAAGTGCTTCTTATTTGTATTTTATTTATTAAAGAAGGAATGACACAGATAGAATTTCCCTCAGCCTTGCCTTTCCAGTCAGGGCAAGGGGGTGCAACGGGCCTTTCAGAGCTCTGCAACAGCCGTAAACTGGTCCCAAATCGATTGCTATCCCCAAATCCATTCTCCAAAGGCTTAATGGTATTTTCACGTGGGATCCAAAGCAGGCGGTCTTCAAGGAAAGTTATTGCATCTGGTGAAAAAAATAAAGTTGACATTTTTTGACAAGACCCTAAAGTATGATTCTCCCAAGAGGGTTGTAACATAGAAGAGGCTGAGCAGGTGGTAATAATCAGCATTACATACATTTGAGCATTTTCTATAACATGGATTACCATGGAATTTCTTCCTCCCCCTCCTCTCCTGGGGGAGACTTGCACAAATTGCAAGCATTTTCAAGTCTCTTTGATAAGCATTTCTATCACCAGTTTCACAGCTGTAGCTAGATTGTTTAAAATATATAAAACACAGCCCCACCCTCCAGCAGAGATAAGGGCTAGGGAAGCAGAGGACTCTCTCCCCTCTCTTTCTCAGCTCTTACTTAGCCAATTTTCTAAATGCTACCAAGAAATATTCTATTGTTGTGCGTAAGCACAACGTAGAGGTGCTTAAGCAGCAACAAGTTACTGTCTGCTTTGGGCTAAAGGGTGGATGCACAGCCACATCTCAGAGAAAGTGTGTCAAACCAAAGGCAACTAAGCAATGATTAGTGTGTGCTTAGAAAAGGGCAAGACTAAATTCAAGTCTTTTATCCCAACTCTCCTGCCTACACCAGAAAGAGGTCAATAGGAAGAAGGTCTAATCACAACCAGAGCCCCGTTCAAGGCTGATGCAGGAATCCCACAGAGAAAGTGAGATGTGACAGTGTTTCTCCCATGTGTGCAGCCATATCCAAGGTCTGCAAAGTGGGAGCCTTGGATGCCATCTTATCTTGGGAACTCAGCTCCCTGTGTGGAGAAGTGGTCTGTGCCACAAAGACCTTACAATTTAAAACGATGTAATGGAACAATGAAGTTGACATTAGTAAATGCTTTTATAATTAGTTTGGTGGTATCTTTTCACTGAATAGTAAATTGACAAAAAAATGCAGTTTCTGGAGGTCACTGAAGCAATTAGGAAATGGTGAGTGGCTTCTGCCACAAAAAAGGAGAAGAAATGAACTGTGGAAATAGGGGATAGAGAAAGGCCCTTCAAGATAATTACTTATTTCTATTCAGAATTTTTAATCACCTTTTAATTTTTCATTTCAGAATGTTTTCTTTGTTTTCATACATTGCTTTTACTGGTTTTGAATTTAATACTAT
>VZTI01001451.1:602502-618651 GCA_013397865.1 Struthidea cinerea
TTTTTTATTTATTTATTTATTTATTTATTTCTGTGAGTGGAAGATTTTGCTAGGGAAAGAAAGCACTGGCCAAAGTGCTTGGATCAAATAACCCTTTCTGAATCAACATAAAGCAATTATTGTTTTTTCTAAAAATCCCCATATATATCTTCTTGGGTTCCTATCTATGTTTTTAGGTTTAGAATAATTTACTTAAAAATCTATTTTTGAAATAACTGGGATAGCAATATGCCCCATTTATGTCCCCTTCAATCTTTTAATATTTCTGCATCTGTGTAATTATTTTATGAATTGCTGTAGCACTAGCTTTTAATACTTGAGCAGTGACACTGATAGACACTTTTGATTCTATCTCAGCTAATATTTACCTCGCTCTGATAAAATCAGACTTTAATACGTATGTGTTTGTAAAAGGATGTGAAGGATTTTCTGTGCTTTTTTTCCCCCAGAAGAGCTCTAATTTTCTGTTCAGGTAGTTATTGGATACTAGATTTTGTTTTTATCATCAACTCTGATAATTTAGGTTATTTTTAGCTGAAATCCTACAGGATAATTTTTCTTTCATCACAAATATGCTTACCCTCCAAAGTGCAACTCTGTCATCTCTCTCCTGGTTTAGTCACAGTCATGTTATTTGCACTTTTTCTTATTTCTATTTTTTTGCCAGAACACTGCAAAATGCTTTTATTTTACTTAAATTCTGGAAGGGCTTCAACAAAGGGAAGCCACAATAAAACTCTAGCATGTTCTCCCATGGTCTCCTCTGACTAAGTAATGTTCAAGTTTCAGCACAGTGAGGGATTTATTTCCAAAGCATACAAGCAATTTCCCCTGAAGCCAGAGAAAATAAATTATAATTTTTCTGGTTCATTTCTATCACTTGTATTGCAACTGTGTCTAACAGCATGATTAAGATCTGTTTATTAGGACAATATAGTCTTACATGAAGAAAATACCCATTTTTGCTTTAAAAGATAATTTTGTTAATCATATATGAATAGCTTCTTGGAAATATTAGGGATGTGTCCAGAGAAGTGTCTCTGTGCGTAGGAGAAGGAAGCTAGAGAGGCTGTAATAATCTTGGGATATCTACAGGATTGTCTGCCTAGTTTTTTGGTTTTTTTTTTACAGTCTCTGCAAATTCATAGCACTTTTGTGAAATTGCATAAAGAGAACTGGGGTATTACTGTGGCCTCAATAAAATGAAGCCCTTTCAGTGAACTTAACAAGAACTAACCATCATAAATCAGTGTAACATTTGAATCATTGTTGTTTCAGATAATGCCTTTATTCTAGAAAAGTGCCCTGCCCCGGCCTTATGTCTCTTTGTTCTCATATTTCTCAAGTGAGCTCTACCAGCTGGGTGTAAGCTACCAATGGCTACCCTCTGGGATGCCTTCTTCTGCCATTTCATGACTTACAAGGATTCTCTTAATGGAAAGAAGATCTCTTTCAGTCCTCAGCCCTAAAGGTCCTGTCTTAAGGCCTGGGACTCCTACACCGATCAATGAACTCATGTCTTGACTCACCTTGGACAAAGCCCTATAACCTTGAGACTTCTAACTCCAACCTAAAATCTGAAGTCACTTTCTCCAGGTTCATAAATAAGGCATTTAAAGCTTATTTCAGATGCCTGAGTGTTGACACAGTAATAAAGCAATCCAGAATGAATTATGACATTCTCAAGAGACAGGGGATGTCATCTTTCTATTGATAAAGTGAAATATTAAAACAATTACTTTTGTCTGATACCTGGAGTCACATAAATGCCCGTGGGAGAGCAGACTGTCAAATGGGAGCTGGCACTAAAGGTGGCTGAGGTTTGATCTGCATATAGCCAAGTAAAACAAACTAAATAAAGCATGGAGGCAAAAGCGGTATTTGTACACTAAGGGAAATATAAAAGACTGGTTTCACAGACATGCCTGTTGTGGAAGGTAAAACTTATTACTAATAACTAAGCCTGTTGTATCACTGTGACACTTGCTGATTCTGAGCTCAACATAATGAACTCACTAGTCCTGTTTGTGGTTCAAGGCCTTCTTCTGTGGATGTTTTGCAAATTCCCATTAAGGGAAATAATATTACTATCCCTGCAAAAACTGGCCACTGTGGCAAAACATGCAGAGGGAACTCCAGCAGTGGCATACAGTGGTCTCAGGGAGTTTCTAGCCTTGAGGTTCAGTAGTGCCTCTGGCTAATGGGACCATACTTAGTTAAGCCAATCACTTAAAGAGATCTTCAGACTCTCTTCCTTCTGCTTCTTTTTTCCTTACTTTGCAAGCTGCCTTCTATTAGGCACCTTCTTACTGCTTTCAGCTGAAGCATCTGCATGGACACAGCAGGACGCAAGTCTCTGATTTCCATTCACACACAGAGTTCCTGTTTCTAACGGGGGGGTTGTGAGATCTTGAACCTCAAAGAGAGAATAGAAGACAATTTCACAACTGGGGAAAGCGCAGCAGAAAATGTGGTATGAATTACCATGTAATTCCAAAACACTGGCTTTGGCTGCTGTCAGTTCATCCATACAGCAGTGCCCTGCAGTAAAAAAGGTTCATCTATACTTGGATGAACACATCCATGAGGCACTGCCTGGCTGACATCTGTCACTGCTTCTGATGACACTGCACACACTGCCCAACATCAGCCAGGCTCCAGTTTCATCAACAAAACTATTGATTTTTCATTAGATGTTGACTCTGGAGGCTTGCAATTAAAAACTTCCTCTCCTATAGGAAACTTCCCGGAGTCTAGCTAGTCAGTGCAGGTAAGGAATGTGGATGTACTTCTCTGCTTCCACCTGCATCTACTGCATTTGAACCACCATATTATATTGCAAAATTAGGTCTCTTCAATTTGTTGAACTGAGATCAGGCTAAAAATATTAAAACAAGGTGAGCTGTTTAACGACATGGTTCTCACAGTCCACAAAGGGCAAATAAATCCTGCATGGATTTCATATTTGCATGAAGAATTATACATTATGATATATGAGACACTTGATACCATCTTTACCATTATTGCACCTTTAAAAGGCATTGGGTTTATAAGAGTTTCTTCTAAAGTTCAAATTTAGGCTCTTTACAGCAAGAAAATACTTTCTAAAAGATGTGGGGTAGCTCATACAAGACCGCCTGCCCTTAGCTGGCTTTTGCATCTGACTTCTCATTTTACACTTAGGAAACTATATTTGATACTCTTTTTTAATATTATCAATTAATCTTCAGAGTGCTCAGCAGCCTACACTGGACAAATATGGAAGAAAATTCATGGAAAAGTGAGCCTTTCATGAAAAATAGCCCAGATAGTGATGTGCTGGCTGCAACCTCCTCGTGTTTTATCCTGTGGGACACATCACTTGAACAAAGCTGAAAAGATATGCTGATACACCCATGCAAGGGAAATATTTATGCTCTCAGTTTGCCATTGGCAGAGATTCTTCTTTCTAGCAAAATAGCTATGGCCCACATAAATGCTGACTTGTAATTGTAAAACACATGGTCTAAGTGCCATTTGTAAGCCTGGGGTTACTCAAAAGTTCTAGAGACTTTTGGGCCATTGCCCTGAGCCAGATGAGAGGCCCAGATTCTTTTAATGTTAAATTGGATTGAAAAAGAGCCTCTACCCTGTTACTGGAACTGCTAACACCAATTGTACAAGATGCAGTATTAGGCATGTTTCAAACATTTCAGGAAGAGATTAGTTAAATGGTGTGCTGGGCCTTTTCCTCCAGCTGGGCCCACAAGCAGCAATAGCAAATCCAGACTTTTCACTGAGGCTGGTAATTAGGTCTGCCTCACTCCCAGGAGATTAATTCTCTGCAGAACAGATTATTACAGTCCAGCTTCTGTATCCATGGGCAGACTCAGTCAGCAGGCTGATTTCAATTAGAGAAGTTAAGTGCTATTGACTTCTCCCACGTACAAGAAGAGGTAGTCATGGCAGGTAGGAGCCAGATAAGAAACCAGATTACTGACTTAATCTTACAGGGAAAAATACTAGAAAGAATCTTAATTTCTTATCTCCTAAACCAATGGGTGAAGATACATTTCTTTATTTCATTGCTGAACCCTTATAAATTATGACTTGCAAAGGAAGAAAAAACGGGGTGGTTTTGTTCTAGTCTTCTATCATATGAGATGAGGAAACAAATGTTTTGTCTCACCAATTAAAGTCCTGTCTTGTCTACCTTGAAAGGCTCTCTGGTGATGGAGGACTAATCAAGTTATAACCACATAAGAGGGAGAGGGCTGAGGTCATGATTTAACAGTGCAGGAGCTCATGCAGCATTACTGCTTTTCCATGGATCTATTTCCCTGGCCCTGGTGATATATTCCCGCGCTGTTAGTACAAAACAATGTACTGTAGGTGTGACAAAAGAAAGTCCTCTTTTTGAAGTACTTGGCCAAAGAGAGGCTGTAGCCTCTTCACTGTGCCTAGCAGGTGGCCAAAATATCAATGTATTTGTCGTTCTTGACAATCTCAGCCCAAGCAGGTGTATTCCCTGAGGAACATGTGCATGTTTATGGCTACCTGTCTGTTTCTTTGGTCACTACTTTCTTAATACTGATGGATCAAAATTATTTCACAACTCAATAAGTCTGACCAAAGCAGCAGTCATAAGCCTGATCACTTAACAGATAAATCTCCAGCTTGATGAAGATTTGCTTTCTGCTTTGTCCGAATCCTGTTGAAAATGAGTAGAGATTCATTTTGCTTTCACAGTGGTAATCAAAATGTTGGTGTTGCTGCTTCTTTTGCATATACCAAGAAGACTCACAATGTGATCTATTGCATAGCATTACTTAAAACACCTATTCAGGAGGTTAGAAAAATGTTCTCAGAGGGGCTCAGGCTATATATCAGAGATGGTAAGGACAGATGTAGAGGAGGGGTTGAGAATATTCAGTGTACACTGTCTCCCTTTGTTGCACGGGCAAAAAAGCCAAATGTCTTCTGTTCAGTGACAGCAGAGGCTGTTGAGCAGGTGGAGAGAGATGTGCAGGTGGGGAGATCACACAGGTTTCAAGAGATATTTCACATCTGCACTCAAGGCCTTTCTTTCATCGCAGAATTTATCTCTGCTTTTGAGCAACCTGACTGCAGAAGGGGTGTTTTTTTCTTTTTTTTCTTTATAGTTCAAGAGCGATGATCAAATAATAATGCTTACCATTTACCTCTTCAAAGTCACAATGCAACAATGACTTCAGTCTCACAACAGTGCTGTGAAGTGGGTGAGTTCTTTCTGTACTGTTATTTGCAAAAGATAAAGAAATAGATACAGAAATGTTCAGTTTCCTCAAGACATGCAGCCAGATATTGGCAGAATCTGGGCCACAGCTTGGAAAACACAGAAAACACCTATATAGTGTACTGCAACATGGCAGTGAGGTCAGGAAGCTGAGCAGTGGGTGGGTCTGTAGGAATTCTTGTGAAGAGCCTTGGCAGGTTGTACACTCTGTGCTGAGATGACCTCCTGGCGCTCAGGTTCAACAAGCTTTGGATCCAGCTTTCCCACTTGAAGGACAAGAGAGTGGAGGCAGATATGGGTGTTCACAGGGAGCACCGTGCTTTGACATTCTAGCGCCCAGCTTGGCTCACAGCTGCACACTCCTACAGCACAGATGTAGAGGCTGTAGTGGACTGGCCTATTTGGAGATGGATTTTCTGAAGTTAGTGGCTATAACCTGCCTAGATTGTACTTTTGTTACCTAAATCATATTTCAGGTTTTCTCTTTAGAGTTTTGTCTGTTAATATCACTGTCTGTTAGTATCAAAAATTATTTTCATTCAGAATTTTGCAATTCCCTTTTTTTCAATGCACCAATACCAGGTGGTGCTCAGACATGATGCTAATTATGCCCAGGTGATTCAAAGTTTCTAGTGAATGAAGAGTCTGAAATTTACTAGAACTTATTACTGAAAGATCCAGTCTGATTAAAATTTAAAGTGATGAAAATTCAGATCAGTTCTAGTTTTTCCAAATCAATTTATCTACTTGTGACAAAGCTACAATATTATCAAGTCTTCTCCTCAACAGGTGTGTGAACTTCTTGTTGCTACTGGAGATTTTCATGTGCTCAGCTTCTGTACACAATAGGGCTTCAGTCACTGCAAAAGGTAGAAATTTTCCTCTTACAGAAGGTTAAAAGAAAAAGTAAATTTTACAGAGGGTTATTTTCAAAAAGAATCACCTTATATTTAGGTAGAAAGTATAGAAAGATGATGAAACTAGGAAAGCTGTGCCTGATAGCAGAAATAAACCAAGCTCTTATTGAACTCTTTAAGTTCAATGACGGACTTATTAGAAGTCCCTTGTATGCACATGAAAGTCCTGCTAAACATTCCTCTTGTAGGTTAAAGAACCTTCAATTTCCATGTAAATATATTACTGTGTCATGATATTGCTATTTCCATATATATGGAAACATATATAGAGAGATGTGTGTATATGTGGAAATAGCAATATTCTGGCAAATTTTCCCCCAGTA
Source organism: Struthidea cinerea (assembly GCA_013397865.1). Taxonomy (NCBI): domain Eukaryota; kingdom Metazoa; phylum Chordata; class Aves; order Passeriformes; family Corcoracidae; genus Struthidea; species Struthidea cinerea. The sequence continues at coordinate 608,997 of VZTI01001451.1, forward strand.
CTATTTCTACAGATCTGTATAGGAATATACATTTTAGAAAAAGTACAGCAGATCTGTATCCTGACAGTTCCCCAGCAGTACACAAAGTAAAACATTTTGACCAAGTGTAAAGACTGAAAGTTTTTATAGATTATGTACCCAGGTGTATTCCAAATGCCAGATTAACTGTTCCTGAATATCTCATGATATTTATCTCCCATATTCTTTAAAACTTCCTTGTGCTGCAAACTTCAACATTTCCCTAGGCAAGCTATTCCAGAACTTAACTTCCCTTACTATTAAAAGTCATTTTTTATTGCCAAACCTAAGTCATCCCCTCTGTGATTTAAGACAGTAACTTTTTGCACCATCCCTACTGAGCAACAGCAATATTTTATTTCTTTCCAGATACAAGAGGAAAGTGGGTAGGTGTAAAGTATTATTAATTCTTCACAAAACAATATGAAATGTTTTCAACTTCCTTGAGGTCTCCTTGGAAATCTCTTTTGCCAGTCACCTGAGTATGCTAGGAAGAATTTTCTTAAGGCATTCATAAGAGGTACCCAACTCACGTATAAGTCAGCCCAGCAACTTCATCCAGGGTCGTAATCAGAATTAACGAAAAAAGGGCTTAAGTCCTTTCAGCTCCTTCTACCAATCATTTCCCCTCTCTATGAAGGATCATGCTAACATTATTCCATCCTCTCATAGTAATGCACTATGAAATATTGTGCTGTATTCATTTACCATTTGATCTAATTTTTTCTTTACTCTTCTGATTTTTTTTTACTTTTCTCCCATCACATTTGCAGTTAGAACTTTGATGCCACTCATGCTTTTCTCCATTTGATTGTGGGGCTTAAGTTCTTTGAAGAGCACACGGCTTCACCAAGTTTGAATCTCTCTGAACTTCCATTTTCTTGTTTTTTTGTTTTTTTTTTTAATTTGGACAGCTTACTCTTCTATCTATAATATAATTCATTAGAATACCATAAATTCTTTCAAACACGTATATTTAACTCTGTTTCTCAGGCTGTGGTCAGTGTCTATAAACAACAAATAAGACTAATTTCAGCACAAGAATTACATTACTGTTATTTTCTTCCTCACACTATAAGGAGATCACATCTGTGCACCAACTTGTGTGTCACAAACCCAGGTCTGAGTCCAATCTCACAAATGTAGCTAACATCGCCACAAAGTCTTATATGCTTTGCTTTCTGCAAGTCTCTTTAAAATGCTTCGTGCTTAATAGGCAATAAAGATGACATAGTCATTGACTTACAGGAGATATAAGAACTACAGCAGGTAATTAAAATTGTCAGGTATTGTATCTTCTGAACATTTACCCAATTCATAAATTCTTATTTGATCTATATCCATTCCAATCACTCCTAGTGATCAGTATGACTGCAGTCACTGTGTGCTATCTGTTATAAATTAACAATTCTGTTTTGAACTCTTTCCCACTACGTGTAGGCAAAGCAGAAATATCTATTCTGTATATTCCAAATATATTCCAAAATATATTCCAAAATTCAGTTTTTTTTTTCCTGAATTAAAGCTGAAATCTAAAGTACAGCTGCAAATAGAAACTAATTCAGGAAACCTCTCTTCTTCGGTATTATTCATCTAGTCAAATCCAAATTTTCAGTGTAAGAAAATAGCTATCTTACTATTGCAGTTGGTGTCCTAGTGTCAGAATAAAATTAAAATTATTTAAAACACATCAAGTATACTCTGTGCACAAATCAGAAAGACACAGTCACCTTATTAAAATGAAAAAGCCAATTCTCTTTAATAATTATTTCTACTTCCAATCACCAAAATTGATATTGTCCAATTACGTGCCATGATTTTCATTAAAATGTTTTTTCCTGCACAGTCTAGTAAAAAAATTGATCGTTTCTCTTTACATTCTAATGTAACTGATAAAAAGTAAGTGAGACAAACAAGCAGGACTGAATCACCAAAAATAATCAGTTGGATGTAATTAGCCAAATAAAAGTAACTATTATTGTACTATTGCTTTGGGACTTTTTGTTCCTCCTGCTCTGTGTATGCTTACGCACTGATGTTCTTCATTCATAGCTGAGGACCTCACTCTGAGTTCACATTTCCTCCCACACTAATCCCCTCCTGATGTTGACTGAAGATGGTGAGTGTATACAAGTGTACACCGATAATAGATAACTTTAAAGATAACAGAAAATGGATTTGGCTGGTTGAACAAAGGTAGGACAGTAGTGCCTTGCTCTATCACAGTCCTTTGGGATTCAGAGGTCTGTGATTATTTGCTTTATTTTAAGAACAAACCATGTAAACATGTAAACACCCTGACAATCTAATTTTGGAATAAGTTTCTGTCAACTCTCTGAGATTCCCACTTTTCTTTCTCACTCCCTTCTCTCCTGTTATCCAGAAAAGCTGGGCCTGTGGTCTGCATGTATTCTATAATGCACTACTGTGCAATTGTTACTTCCTCAAAGGTGCCCATTTGAAAAAAGGCAAACTAGGAGAATTCAAACCCAACTGCTAAACTCATGATCTTTGTATGAAAGACTGGCAATTTTGGTGGACTTTTGTATACAACCTGAACCTTGTAAGTCCTTCCCATTTCCCTTAAATCAGGGTGGGCACTTTGCTGTTTCTATTCAGTTGTGTGGGGCATTAAAATTTGTGGTCAAGCTTCACTTGGCTTCCAGAAAAAAAGCAAGCTGTAGTATGAGAGTCTAAAAGGCTCCCTTCCTGTGTAACACCTTCTTTCCTTGAGTGTTGATTTTATCCTGTTTATGTGTCTGGGCAGTGCTAGCTGGATATAGCGGGTGGAGGGAGCAGCTCAGAGGGGCTGGGAGGGACTGACCACAGTCCCTTCCCCAACCTTGCACCTCCTCGGGGACATAAGTCAGGAGTGAAGGGGAAGCTGGCAATGGAAATAAAGTGTGGGCAGAAGGTGTGGATTATTTTGTGTGGTTTTTTCTCACTATCCAAACCTATTTTAATTGGCAATGATTAAATTGATTTTTCCCAAATTGAGTCTGTTTTGTCTGTGATAGGTACTGGTAGGTGATCTCCCTGTCTTTATCTTTATCTTGATGAAGGAGCTTTTCCATCCTTTTTCTCTCCCACCCTGTTGCGAGAGCAGCTGGTCGGGCACCTGGAAGCTGTCCAAGGTCAACCTGCCACGTTGGTTCATTACAGTATTATTTATCCATACTTGGGAGCACCCCAAGTTTCTGTCTCATTATAGTTTTGCCAAAGAGTTCAATTGCAGCATGTCTTTCAGATCCCAAAGTCACTGTCTGAGAGCTGGAGTCTGCTTCTTCTTCACAGTCAATGGAGAGCAGAAGGGTCCTCTAGAATGGATTTGGTGATTCAGTGCAACCTACCTCCGGTACGCTGGAGTTACTTTCAGAGGAGAGGAAGAGATGGAGGATACATTGCTCTGAACTACATGCAGAGGGAAACATTCATTCCTGCATTTAAGCTCCAAAGAAGGTATTTAATCCCAGATACGGTAAAAAAATGCCTCTTAGGCTATGACTGTGTTGGGAAATCCACCATTTCCCAGCACCTTCTCTGGCACAGATATTGAGCAACATGAAAGACTGTTTTAAACTCCCTTATCTTTTAAAACAGTGAGGGCTGTATTCTTTTTGTTTAATGTGAATGGCCTTTGGCCCTACTGTTCCCTGAACAATACACAAAATAGTCTAGAAGGTTGACTGGGGCCAAAGCAATGCCAAGGGCCATGCTAACAGTACAGCAATATAAGCAATCAAGGCCCAGGGCACAGGAATGCTCCCTGGTACTGTTTGATTTCCTAATACAGGTTTAACTTGAGAGCCAAATTTAATCCCTGAAACAAATTTGGATAAATGTGTTGAGACAAAGAGGCTTTGCAGGAGGCCAAAAAGGTGGGAGTCCCGCAGATGACTCTCAACACACATTGCTCTGCAGGTTCACATCTCCTACTTTGGGGCTGTTCAGATGATTTCTTGCAGTGGGTGAGCTCCCCCTGCTATCAACATCATCTTGTCAGGAGAAGCAAATGATCGCCACGATTTTGATGTTCTATGTAATTTCTTTCACAAGCTGCTCCTGACATGCCCCTCACATCTTCAAACTGTCATTGACATTAAAGCAGTATGTAAACTATTGGGCAAACCTTGCAATTCCAAAACCTTCTCTACTCTTTTCAAGCACCTTCAAGTTTCACTGAGAAACTAATCAACATCTACCACAAAGGCTTGAAAAATCAATTCTGTCTCTGTAATTGAGAACTTACTTTCATTCAGTGTGGGAAGAAGCATGAAGATGATTTACTGATTTAGGAACTGGGTGGAGTAGACCACAAAGGAATGAAATGAAAACATGTGGTGTGAATTATTTGCAAAGGAGGAGAGAAAGAGGGAAAGAAATGCCTATAGATCTCTATAGATAGATCTGGTTATATAAATATATAATGTGGAGTACCAGTGAAACAAAGCACAGATGATTAGGCCAAACTAAACATTCACATTAAACATTGCACTTGGCCTCCTTTCAAAACAGGCAGCAGTAACAGCAGGGAGAGATGGCTTGCCAAAATTGCATCAGACACACATTAGGGAAGGAGGAAATGAGTTTACTTGAGCCAGCTGTGACATCAAAGGGGTTGGTCTTGAAATGGATTGTGGGAAAGGGTTCCCCCTTCGGTAAAGTTTGCAAAGTTCAGCCAAACCTTTATAAAGAGACCCAACTCTAAAGGGAACTTGACTCTTTTTTTTTTTCCCCTTTCCTAAAGAAAAACAGCATTCTCAGTCAGGAGTGTGAGACTGGGGACTAGTATAAGAGGGGAATAAGCTTTAAGGGAAGGTGTAAAGGTTTGTTCTGGAAGAAGAGGATTTTATCCGAGCTGGAATACTTCTGTCTTTTACAAATATGCTTTAGTAATAAGTATTGCTGTGCACTGCAGTGGTTGCAATAGTTTTTCATTAAGAACAGTCTTACTGAGATGAATGAGGAAGGCAAAAATATGAGAAACCATGCACTGGTTCAATAATTTTCCTGAACTGCAGCCAGCCTAATGGAAACTGTAGATAAAAATTAGAAAACAAATTAAGATGAGACAACTCCTGGCATCACTGAGATCAGTGGCAGAAGTCCCGTTGACATCAAGGAGACAAGAAATATATCAGTGCACCAACTGCTCACTTTAGCCATTTTCCCACCTACCTGCTTTAAGGCCTGTTGCAAGTTTTCACAGCTGAAATTTCTGTGCAAGGATGTCTGGCTAAGGGACAGATATTATTCTAACCCTAACACTAATCCTAACCCTAACCCTAACTTAGTGCAACCTCACTGATGACAAGAGATGCTTCAAACATTGCACTGGCCACACTGCTTCTCTTTGGGACCCTTCATATTCAAACTCACATGGAAAACAGATTCTGTTTTGCCATGGGGTTTGTTTAATCTTTAATGCCACTTAAACAGCTTAATCCCTTCTCTGATGTATCTCTGTTGACTCTCATTTAATGGAATGTATTCCAACTATGCAAAATGTTTTTTCTTGTTTCCCTTGATGCTAATTTACAAGATGTTCAAAAAACCACCAAAATAAAACCAGTACTATTCAAAAAACTTCATCTTACTTCTTTGAAGGTGAATTTGGTGAAAATCTGTAATAGTTTTCTCTTTATGCTCAAATCATATTTAATTTTATTTTTTGCCAAGACTTTTCCTAAGACCATTTTTACCTTGAATCTGCCTAGCTGTGCAGTCCTCATGGAGAATGCATAGAAGTATCTTAACAAGTCCATGCACAAAACACAGCATAGTGAATGCACCAAGTTAACTCAAAAGACATAATTTAGGTTTCCCCAATATTAGGAGTCTCATGTGCACCAGTCAATTATCAAGTGTCAAGAAATGTTCTCCAGCATTGAATTTCCATCACCTGAAGTGCTGGACAATTTTGACCTGGATCAGCAGGCATTTCTCCAAGCCGTGCAGCTGCATATCAGCACTGGTGAGAAATTTGGTATTGCCTTCCCAGTGACAGATGAGATTTGTAGACACATACACTATATCATGTAGCAGTCTTATATTCCAATTTGGGATATTTTCAAGGATCTTTTTAGAGATCAGCAGAAAACTGAACTGTCCCAAAACTGAGACCTCCAAAATATTTCCAATGTGGTTTATGCTTCGTGAAGTATTTTAAGGCAAAAGCCGCAGCCTTTCTTTGAGAAGGAAGACACCCACGTGGTGTTTCAACTTTTATTTATCTTTCTTGCCTGATACTTGAGGAAGAGGCTAAAGGAGATATTCCTTGATTTCTGTTATTCAGGACTGCCTTCTTTCATTTTGTGGTGCTCTAAAGAATTGACAGGTTATGACTGCCTTTTCCTGGGAATACCATAATATCTTTTTATTTTTATATAAAAAAATATGTGTCCTCTTCTTTCTAATTTTCCCACAGTGATTGCAGTCGCACTACCATCTTACAAAAGTCACTTGAATTTTGTCATGACCTAAGATCTTAAACGTCTCTGACCACAAATCCATATCAGTCTTCTTACAGCAGCTAGACCTCAGAGTCTGTCTGCTTCCTCCTTTTATCCGAGGTCCTTATACTATCAAGGATCAAATGCTGTTTGTTAATCTTGCAGTGTAAAGGAGTGTGAGATAAATTTTGCTATCTCACAAAGGACCCAGCTATAGAGCTTAATCAACACTTATAAAGTGCTTTGAGATTTTCATAGTGAAACAGTTACAACACTATGCACAAATACTTATTATTACTAATATTGTAAATCTCTCCTGTCAATGCTTTATCAGTTAGATACAAAATTATTTCAGGCGCCAACCCAAGGACAGTAGCCAGCACTGGTAATTGAAAGTACTGAAACTATTATAATAAATATAAAGAGAGAGTATGAAACTATATAAATCAAACATGCAGCGTGCGGAGGTCGGAATAACCAATTTATTTTCACTCAAGGGATATAGCCTTGTGTAATTGGCACTTATGGTTACTCTGCACTTCACCACTTGTGAATTTTGTGGTCATCCCTCAATCATAAAGATAAACTGTTCTGCCACCATATGGAGTAAGTGAAATTTAAAATAATTGCTAAACATTTTTTTTCCATTATTGTAGCTGGACTTCAGGTCTTGCTGTAAAAACTTTAAAAGAAAAGAAATGAAGATGTATGCATGGAAAATGGGAAAATATTGAGCCTGGACAAAGACTTCCCTATTCCTTATCTGACTGCATAGTTCTAAATAATTGCCACATTTATCTTGCTCGGTTTTTTCTTTTAGACTGTAGTCGGTCTGTAGCAAGTCTTCCCTGTGAGAAAGAAAAGGTCTTGTGCCTTTTGGAGTATCAAATAAACAAACAACAAAGTACACTGGTACTAAGCTATCCTCATGTCTCATTCTCCAGCTTTGGACTCAACAATGTGTATTTCTCAGTTGTTAGGAGTTAATTCCTCCATCCCTATTTCCTAACAGGTCTCCGTTCCATGCCTCCTTTAGGCCAGAGCTTCTGGCAGCAGCATAGTTTCGCAGAGACAGACACCACAGTTGTTTCTTTGCGCATGACCTCACCTTCTTAATATAATAAGTTGGAGAAATACTCATGAAATTCTATGCCTTTCACATTTTCTCTAGTATTTATTATACAGAGACATTTGTTCTTAGTTCCACATTCTTCTTGGGAAGCAGGACACTAAATTTCCCAAATAGGCTATTAACATGAAAAATTGCACTCAAATGGGAACAGAGGGTGAATCTTACCTTCTAATATTAAGACAACCAGAAAGCTTAATAATGTGCTTTCTGAAGAAACAGAGAGACCTTTTAAAACACCCTAACACTAAAGTTTGAAGCTTATATCTTGAGTCCTTTTCAAATTTTAAATATTGCTTCTTCTCTCTGGTTAAAATTAGGTCAAATAAATTTGTATTTACCCTCAGTTGCACAATTAAGTTACCTTTTTTTCACTCTGTTTAGCAAGCCTGGAAGGCTGGTATATTCCTGAAGCAATTTAATTACAATGATGTCTATAAAATATATTGTTTCAGTGAGCTCTTCTAATCATCAGATTTTTGAGCAAGAATTTCAAACTGTTGCTGCACAAGTTGTGTCCCAGTAAAACTAAAACAAGCTGAATTTTAGCTTCACACATTACTGCATGTGATTCAGAGCTGAGCTGGTGAAATAGAACAATGTTTCAAATAAAAAACACAGACTTTGAATTGAAGTTCCTGTTCAGGTAAAAGTTAAGTCATCTTTCTCTTTTCTAAACTCAGTAGGCTCATGACTACTCTGTTGTGTACAGATCTCAATGCCATTAATGCCACCAACCTCCCACAGCTACAGAGTCAATGCCAGCCTGGTAAAAAGGACATCAACAGAGGGATTCACAACTACTCGTTTAGCCCTGCTATTGAGCCACTCACTGCTCAGCAAATCCAGAATGGCTGGCAAGACCCTTCTACAGTACATAAAAGCAGTGCCAGACAAAAGAGTTAGCAAACTCTACATCAATTCTCATTATTCTAAATTAATTCCTTGTAATCTGAAAGATATGTTCATTTTAATTTGATAATGAGGTTTTGAGGAAGATGAAGTTGTACTGCCTCGTATTCTGTGAATACTGCAACTTCATTATAAGACTTGACTTTACTGGGACTAATGTAATAATACCATTGTATTTTTATATATAAAAAAAGATGTATCTTCTCCTTTCTAATTTCTCCATGGTGGTTGCAATACAGAAAAAAAAGAAAAAAAAATATTCAGTATGAATTCACCAAAGATTTTTCATTCTTCTTCAATCAGATCAATGAAATATGCACAATGAAGTTGTTGTCCTTTTATTTTCTATCAGATGACTGGTTAGGAGTTTTTCCCTGGATGTAGGAAAACTTCCTTCATTTCTTTCTACATCCTGAAGTGATTTCAGCTTGTTATAGACAGAAGGTGGATGTGGACTTTGATTTCCATTTTCCTATTTCAAGCATCAGTATAACATGGGGGTAGAAGGAGGAGAACGGATGCTCACTGTTGTTAACCTTGCCACTTCCACCGAATGAATAATTAACCCTTAACTAGGGCAGGACATGGAGTTCAGATGCTCTGTTGCCCTACCAAAGATCTTAAAGATCAAATCTGAGCTACTGGTTGATTCTCAGTGCATATTACTTGATCTCAGGGGCAAAGGTATTTTAGTTTGCCTGTCATGAGGAACCGTGGTTCAGACCTCATCTTATCTTGGATGATGTTCTACCCAAATGTGTGTCAAAACAACTGCTTAAGGGCTTATTCTGAAACAGGTTTTCCACTATCTCTGCAATTAAAGCTGTTTTCCCATGTATAAGATATTTGGCAGTTAAGCAGACGTTTTCAATAAAAGTCTAATAATCTAAGCAGTGATTATTATAATATGTTTTACTCTTTGCCTCTCAGAAACAAATGCTCAAAACTGCAATTCAGTGTCTGAGCCTAGTTGGATTCCAGATACATTTTCAGGCACAGGAAAGAGATTTTGCACTATAAAAGGTACTTCCCTGCCCTTCTAGAAATGAAACTCAAGTGCTATAGCTTCCTTCGAGTCTTTTTTCTTTGATTCTTGTGGTGTTGTATTTCCCACTGATTCACTTATTAAATGCCTTTCACATTG
>VZTI01001451.1:618778-863839 GCA_013397865.1 Struthidea cinerea
GTTTACATTGTTCCCCCACCTTTCCCTTGCCTCTTCGCCCTGGCCACTCCCTATTGGTTCCTGTACCCCAACTCTGCCCATGTACCGCCCCTGGGCCCTGAGAAAGCCCCTTTGCTCCCTGGTCACCAGGCCTCTCTCGGGCAGTCTGCCTCTGGGAACCAGTGGACCAACATGAAACAGTTGATGCTGCCGATGGAGAGACCCTTCTCTGCCTCCTTTGCCGTCACTGTGCTGCAGAGCCCAGCTGGCCGGAGCAGGAGCTCAGGGCTGTCCAAAAGGACTGCGGGAGGGCAGAACGGCTGCCCTGCCCTAAGCAGCCCCGCTGTGCTCTCCGGGAAAGCTGCAGCTTGCTAAACCAAACCTAGCACGGCAACAGATTCTGATTAACACAGTCCACAGGAAAAAAAAAAAAAACAAAACAAAAAACCAAAAAAACCTGCAAATTTCATGCTGAGGAAATAAAAGTAATTTGTTTTTAAATGTTTTCATTATTTTTTAAGTCTGTAAGTACACGAAGCTAAATCCACTGGCCATTTTACCATGCGTTTGACAGACCCCAGTCACAGAGAGGACTCTGTCACAGTGAGCCAGTATCTGTGTAGGAGAGAAATTTGCAGTGCTGCACTAATGGTCCTTGGATTGTTTCTTTATGGAAAAGCCTGCTAGCATTTCCTGATTAAGCTGGCTCTTAAAAGATACTTAAGGCTAGACAATGAGCTCATTGTCACTGTGCCTACTTACACCATGATTTCTGAAATTATTTTAAAGTCTCTTGCCCAGGGTTAGTATTAATATTTATTCCATCTCATACAAAATGAAAATAACTTGGTAAAGTAATGCTATACACATGTTGATTTAGATTTGGTTTCTGGAGTTACGTCTTTGTTTCTGACTAAAAGGTAGTTCAGCCAAAGAATACACACAAGATATACCCACAAATAGATTTTCTTTTTGTTCATACAATAAACAAACCCTTTTTTTTTCTTTAAAGGAAATTGAGGAGTGGGGAATCTTTTTTTTCCTATTTTCTAGCTTCTCAAGGGCAAAATAATAGAAAAATGTATTCAGATCAGATGTGAAAATCTTATTGGGAACATCTGTGCTAATCAATGTTTACAAAAAATGTAAATAAATTATACAAGGAGGGAATATTAGAAAAGACAGTTCTTCATTTTCTCACTCTTCAAGCTATTACATAAATAAGACCTGATCCTCCAAATCTGGAGTCATATGAGCGTTGTCTTTGAAGCTGATGCATTCATTGAATTAACATGAATAAATTGCTACTCACATGACTTAGAACTTGGATGACTGAAGCTCTGATATAAATATTTTTCTCCCTTGCACATCAGATTGAATAAATCAACAAAGGAGGGTTTTTTTCAGCTTTTTGAAGGCTAAGAAATCAGTTTAAAACTGTTTGCTATTCCTGGCCTTGACTTCAGCCTCAGCCCTAAGTCTGCTCCTTCTCCAAAACTACCAGCAGTTCAGAGAGGTCATCTACCTCACTGGAATCAGGGAACAGAACATTTTGACTCTCTCCACTTGATTTCAACTATGCCATGTATTAAATGACATGCAAAAGCCAGGGCGGTGAAATCAAATCCACCCTAACAGGAAATCCTTTTGTGCCAAAGTTTTTATCTAGCCCTTACCTGGGTGGCTATTTTGCAAGGGTGATTAATCTCTCCTAGCTGAAATTAATCTGCGGTTAAAGGCAAAAAGGGTATTTTTTCTCTCTCCACCAAAAGTGGGGATCATTATTCTGCACTGACCTTCACTATCCAACAACAATTTGATGACAAAATATATAGCCTAGGAAAAAGTGTCCCTACCCTCAATTGTTCTTTGGACAATTTTACTAGCCTTGACTCAAGCAGAGAAAACGTCATCAAATAACTTCTAAGAACTCACAAAATAACACGATGTAACCTGACAATTCAGAAAACTTGGCTTAGGTAAACTGGCAAAACACAGAGATGTATCTGCTGTGATTGCACAAACGCAACGCATATGATTGGAGTAATACAGTGGTCAGACCTATCGATTGCCTTCTACCTGGGTTATTTCTGGGATGGGTGGCCACAGGGCCTTGATAAGCGTCTATATAGACCAGCTGGTGATGAAAGGCAGTAAAATGGTGTTTTCAACATTTTCCTGGGAACAAAAGTTCACTAAAGAAAGGTAGGTCTGTCAGAGGAAAAACATTCATTATCTGTAAATGCCAAAAATCAATCAGTAACACCCTTAAATTGCATTCCGTGGTAGATTCTCCTAGCATTTTGAAGCTTTTACATTTCTCTAGCAATTTTTTAGACATAATAAGCCACAACCTATGTTAAAATTGGGTGAAATTCATACACTGAATGGATTTTTTTTTCATTTGCCCTCCTTCAGATTACACTGCTTGACGTCTGTTGATTTTTATTTTAAGAATATTCAGCCATACAATTATAGGTTAATGTTTCCTTTGCACTCTCAAGAAAGGAGATGCCATACTGGAACAGACCAATGATTGTAGGTCTCCTTCCTTTTAGTAACAGTCTATACCTGGTGCTTCAGGGGCATTTGAAAAGTTAGCACTATAAGTAATGCTGGTAATGTAATACCCTGGTAGTAATTCAATTTACCATCATTCAAAACAATGTAGAATAATCCCTACATTATCTGAATTCTTTTTACTCTTCAGCAGCTGTGAAGTTACAGAAAGTTGAGAAAAGTATATGCTTACTTTCATTCAAGCCCTGTCCTTTAACGTTATTCTTGTTGACTTCTTAGGTCTGTTCACAAGGGTACCTGTTCAGGTAACTGAAATGAGCAGGTCTCATCTGACTTTCAACATCCACATTCAGAGGAGTGTTGGACATAACCTGCTGCTGATGGAGGGGCCAGTGCTGACTTTTAGTATCATTCAGAGATGTACAATGTCTGTCTCTAATATATGCATACATTTAGCATTTAATTAAAGGCTCTGAGTTAATTGTTGAGGTTTATTCTGACAGGAACTTCTTCCTTCTCTGTGTACAGACAAAGAAGATGGGGAAAGTTTCATTGATCTTACCCAAGGATAAGAATATACTATTCTGAAATGAATTACCCAGGAGCAGCATTTTCTCTGATCAGACTGAATCTCTCAAGGTGACAGGTCTGTGGAAAAGTTCGCGTTTATACTACACCAAAGAGCATGTTATTTGGGTGGGATTGGAGATAAAGATATTGGACATCTTCCATATGCTGGGGCAGATTGTTGCCAGCTGGGCCGTAATTTCACTGGATACTTATCCAGGTTTGGATGGTTTATCTTGGGTTTGATTTTGCAGCTGGCATCTACTATTTCCCTTCTCCAAATCAAGCTGTCAAATATTCCCAAGGTACACCTCCAAAGTTAGTTGTGACTTCTAGAAATCTGTCCACCAACCCTCAGATCTTGTGTTTTCAGCTGTGGATATTATTGGTGTCTATTTCTGAGAGGAAAGCATGAATCTGAAGCTCCTCATCTCTTGGCTTTTGCTGTGTATTATGACCAGCTCTTATTTTTGAGCTCAACTACTTTGCCACTGCCAAGAATTTTTTTTCTTTTTCTTACATCATCACTGCAGTTTCCACCTACACTTGTGTAGTGCAGAAGCAAACAATTGAACTGTACTTAACTCAGAAGAGCACTTAGTGTTGAGGTTCATGGTACTTTGCAATCTCTGTTCATTCACAGTTTAGATACTTATTCTATGTGTATCCTTTACAGTGAAGCATTTAGCCTGTGTTGTGCTCATAAATAAGCTATGGTCACTAGAATCTTGGTAGTCACGACTTTAAAATCAATTTTATTTCTGGCAAGTAACGATCAGTTCTTATTTATGAAGCTCAGTTAAGGATTGTTGAGCCTTCTCAGAATATAAAAGGAATTATAATCAGCTACAGTCCCACTCTGGACCTTCCAGCCAAGAAAGCTTCAAGTGATGTGATTTGCCTTCACTATTTGTCGAAGACGTTTCCATGTCTCTGAGAAACAAATAATCTTGACACAGTGGAAACTTACAGGATACTCCATATACAAAAAGGAGAAATCCTGTCTTGCCAGCTTCATCCCAGTTGTAAACCTTTTCAGTAGGTTGGCTTTGTGGTATGTGGAGAGCACAGGGTCTGCTCTGTACATAAGGCCAAGACTCACTGTTGTTAATCCTCCTGCTGCCAGTGTGGAGGGACTCAGTCTCGTTCCCTCCCTGGGCTGAAGCCAGGAACTTGCACCCTGAGGAGCTGAGAGGTGTTTTGGCCCCATGTTCTCACTTCTTTCTTTAAATATTTTTTTAGAAAAGTGATTTGTACTTAGAAGCTTTAAACCTTCCAGTAACCTAAGAAAAAAAGTCCTTTTTAACTAGTCTAGTACTTTGTCAAGTGAACAAGCAAGAGGAAGAAAAAGCTCTTCATCCCACATGGAGGCAGATTTCACTTCCCCAAGGAGCACTTGAGGGAGCAGATGACTCCAGGACCTTTGTTCTGGACACCTACAGGCATGAACAGAACAAGGACTGCTCTTGGCTCCCAGGTCTGAAGGAAAAAATCATCATCAGCTGCATGATCAAGTCTCCCCTAAGTCCCCTGGTAAAAGTCTGATATAAATCAAGAGTGTTACCATGGCAGGGAGCCCAAGGCTTCTGGGAAGCACACTCAAACAGCTGTTGTGCCAGAGAACTCAGCAACACTTCGAGAATGGGGGGTGAGCAGGCTATAATTAGGATGTTGAACTACCCGTGGTTGTTTGCTCAGGAATCCTTTGCAAACCTCAGAGAGTAAGAAGACACTCACAGTGTATTTTCTGTTCAGGGGCAGAGCACTGCTACAGATCTCCTTCAGGTGTGAGCTAATGATTACTTTATCATCTGGCCCTTCGTTTTAGTTGTCTTGCCACACTTTGCCCTTTCCAGCATGCCTCCTTTTGCTATTTACACAGATTTTAGGTAATTCTCCTAAAGACAGAGATACTCAGAAGCAAACTTCCTACTCATGTACTGCATCATTCCAAACACAGCCAGCAGCAGGGCTTTAAACTCTTCTGACATGTTTCCTGCATGTGTTTTGTGTCATTATGTTATTCTTATACACTCCTGTTATTTTTTCTTTTCTGTTATAGTGTGGCTGTAGTTTCTATTAGTCAAATCTCAGAGGAAAGACTTAACAAGCAAGCATTACCATAATCTTTTAGTCAGGTGGGTCTTTTTCTCCAATTAATTAATGCCCTCTCCTGAAACAACAGAAATTCTGCAAAGGAAGGGGCACTCATCGCTAGTCAGGTAGTTTCAGCCATAGATCTAGTAATCTACTGGACTATTTCATCCATTGTCTTTGGATGGATTTTTATGAACAGAAGGGCACAGCTCTGCTCCACAGATTTTCAAGGAAAGCATTCTGTCAAACAGGACTGGCAAAGCTGAGCAGCACTATCCCCCTGCCCCCACCACACATCAGGAGATAGAGACACCAGTCTGAGAATATGTATGAGAGGGTCTGAGGCAGCAGTATCTACACAATGGGTGAAATTTGGGCTGCACCTCCCAGGCTCAGTCCCCTCAGCCATGACAGGTAGGGGCAATGGGAAGAGCTGGTCTCTTCTTGACAGGTCTAAACCTCAGCCCTACAACAGCAAAATGCAGCTTCACTGGAAAGCTTTGTGCCAGATTCTGGGAGAAGTTCACACTGGAGAACCAGGGTGTGGATTCACAAAGCACCAGCTGCACTTTGGTGTGAGTGAGCACCAACACAACAGCTTTGCAGGACCCTCTGTAAAATATTCATGACTCACCACTGTCTTCTGCAGAGGGAAGGGCTCCTCAAAGGCATATTCAAAGA
The DNA here is from genome assembly GCA_013397865.1 of Struthidea cinerea. Lineage (NCBI taxonomy): Eukaryota > Metazoa > Chordata > Aves > Passeriformes > Corcoracidae > Struthidea > Struthidea cinerea. The sequence goes on from VZTI01001451.1 coordinate 624,623, forward strand.
ATCAAAGGAAGGTTCTTGCTTTGAATAATTTTGTATGGGAACCTCACTCTTTCCTTTGAATACAGAGAAATCCTAGAGGTAAAGATGCAGTAAAGTGTTTTAGGGCAGTACTTGCAGGCTACTATCATCCTCTTGTCATATCTGCCATTAATTCCATCAGGGTTACTTGCAATATGTTCCTGACCAGATTCTAACCATTATATTTTACACTCTTCTGATGGCTCAATAAGATTTGAGTAGTCATTACAAATATCTTAAAGCCAGCAGCAGACAGCATGTCTGGTTGTTTGTACCAGCAGCAATTTCAGTGTGTGACCTTTACCTGCTGCTCCCAAGGATATGGTGAGTTTGTATCCATTTCAAAGATCAGATAATTATTAGATGGTTTTCTAGGAGTAATTCTGCAATAAAGCCTTTGGTTTTACAGTCTCAGGGCATGACTGAGGAGATTAGAAAGTAGTAATTCACACTCTTGATACCTGAGATTGATCTTGAAAGGAGCAGCTGTTCTCTCCCCCCTTTCCCCCCCAATTAGACACTTTGCATATATATCACACCATTATTTACCCTCAACAGTGCTATCTTCACATGTCCTCTGAAGAAATCATTAATGTTTCAGCTAGAACTACAGTGAAAAATTAAATACACACAAACAAGGCATTTATCAAGTCCATCTTTCATAACATCAAATCAAAACCCACAATGCACAATTCATAAAATCTCAGCACTAGAAAAGAGTGATGAAATTTGCTAATCCATCACTTTGACTATGTGAGATTATTTCTGGCAGTGTGTAGTGCTCTGATACTGTCTAGACTTACAGAATTAAATGATCAGCTGTGCAGAACTGAGACCATTTTGTGAGTGTGTTTGTCTATATGTGTCAAAAGCAGGATGATTTCTGGTGTTTATCCCATGCGTTTTCTCAGAGAAGACAATTTCTTTGAATGACAAGAACATGATAAGGTGACAGTTTTGGATAAGCAAAAAAATTTAGATGTTCAGGTTTCTTATTTTATGTTTCACTGCAAATTCACTTTGAATGTTCATGTTTCTTGACTTTTGTCCTGGAGTCAAGGAGTTAGAATGTGAGTTTACTGCATCCATCTGCCATGAAAGAACAGCATCTGTTTACATTTAAAGACCTGTACTACCAACTGTTAGGGGAGATACATCACCAGCATCTACAGCCTTACAGTAGGATAACGAGGCTCATTGATTTTGAGAAGTTGCCATGAAAGGGCTTGAAATTCTTTTTTGAACACTGTTGCAAGAGGTAAGTCCCAAGTCATCCTTGTTCAAGTTGTTAGCATGTTAAGAGCATTTATTAGATATTAATTTTAATAAACTCTTTTCCACTTCTGAGCCTCTCAGTTTCTTTTTCTATGTACAAATTTGTACTTGTTGATCATAGTGGCAAGAGTACTAAGAGAAAAGAGTAAAATTCAATGTTTCTGTGACAATAAAAATGATTCATAGTTCTACTAAGATGAAAAGCATCTTTCAAATGTTATTCAACTACTAAATGCTGTTCCAGCTTCAGACTGGTGTCATGATTGAGTATGATTTGCTAATTACATATGCTGAATCTACTTATATTTTTCCAAAATTCCTGGGTTTAATATTCTTGGACACTGGACAAGACACAGTTCAGAGCTGACACTGAAGATGGCCATTCTTGCATCTCTTACATGCCGTGCCAAATGCCTGAGACTGACCAAACTGGCAAACTGAGATACCCCAGTCTGCTAATTGTGGTTTTAATAGCAATCCTTGAGGAACAAAAGCCCAGTGAAAGAAAACAACACACTAGTGTCAGTTTAGTTCCAAGGACTGGCCAGAAATCAGTAATCTGAAATGTAATTTTGTTCATGTTGTCAAAAAGTTTAAGAACAAATCAAAAGGGCTAAGGCAGCAGATTTCATTAATACTAACTAGCTAGAAGAAATAGAAATAGAGACAACACAAACTGCTTAAAATATGAATCATTTTTGTGTGTAACTGCAAGAGAGAACTCAGGCTTTGTCCACTCTGAAAACTTTTTCTCTGAGTTAAGAAAAATTGCTTCTCATCTATGGTAGAGAAGGTCTGTGGGGTATTTTCATAACTTGAAAGCAAGGATGAGAAAGTGAAAGCATGTGTTTTCTGTTATCGTGCTAGATTTCTGCTTTTCTTCTGAACAGTTTTCCAGTCTAATCCCCAAGTACTTTAGCTTTTTACTTGGCTGAAAAACACTGATCACCTTGTCCACTGTTAAAATGCATAAGTGTGAATCAGATATATCAAACTAAAATTGATGTATTCACATATGTAACAATTCCAGTGCCAAACCTGAGTGGGCTTTGTGATCTGTGATTCAAAACCCAAGTGCTGCAGGTCTCTGGTGAGAAAGAGCCTTTCTGTCTCTTCAGCAGCATGTCCTGTAAGAGGATCATGAACATCCTCTGCTCATTGGCTAAAAGCTTAGAGAGAAAAAATGCAAGAGATCTAGCCATCCCAGAGCTTGCTTCCTTGCTGAACTCACATGTACGACACAGAAAAGGAGGCCAAGGAGAAGTAGAAAACGTCTGACAACCTCTGCTTGACTGCGAATGGGGGTTGCCTACTCAGATTAACAAATACTCAGGATCCAGCCAGCAGTTCTACTGCCCTGCAATGAAGCACCCCAGGCATAGCCTCCAGTTAACTGTTCTGAACCCAAGCAGGTTATGAGTTCTGCTAGTCTCCACAGGAATTTACATTTTTCTCTACGAGTCAGTGTGTGAAAGGAAGAAGAGGAAATCCCTGGAAGATAATCGCATACATTAGCTTTCTGGTGTATCACCCACCAATTTTTGCATCCTGCTCAGAAGCCACTGTGAAAGGTCAGGTCCTGAGAGAAACCATGATGTTGGGAGCAAAAATGCTTCCTCAGTGGGTCTGGCTTATAGTTATGAGAATTATATCAATGAGAAATTATTATATTAATGAGAAATAAACCACCTTCTAGGATCCAAAACCCAGAGATGCAGTTGTCTCTCCTAAACTCCAGGAAGCCAGGCATGGATATCAGTGCCTTACAGTTATTTAAATTGCATTATACCATCAGTGTAGGAATGCTGCCACCCTCAGAACCACACAGCCTTGGCATTGCTGCACATCCTGGTAGTTAGCATGGCCAAGGACAAGTTCAGAGGCATGCTCTGAAGTTAACAAATACATCTCTGGATTGCAAATCTTTATTACTTTTTGAGTGAGCCAATATACTGTAATGTAAAATGGCATTATCGCTAATGAAATAAGATAATTACACTAATGGCATGACCAGTGATGGTAAGTTCACATTGTACAAGTTGTAATGAGGCTTCTGGATCAATAAGTAGCTCTTTGGCTGGTCACATCAGATGCACGGGGTACACCATTTGTGAGAAAAGCCTTTTGGGAATGCAGATGGTTAACTCTAAAGATACTGGAACAATTCCTCTTAAAAGTCCAGGTTTTACTCTAGTTACACAAATCTGTCTTAATGCATGTTTCACTAAATGAAGTGATACAATTCTATATTAGAAAATCCAGCGAGCAAAATGGTGTCAATTTTCTGATTTCTTGTAAATTATGAATGGAATAGGCATTGTTGTTATTCTTTGGAATAGTTAAATGCTATTCTTTCATTTAGGATGAAAAACTCACTAATTTTATTGGTAAAGTCTTCTTTAGAAGATAGAAAATTTCCCAAATGGTGAAATATTTTTCAATGCTTTTCTATTTTTTTCTGAAAAAAAAAAAATCCCTTTCAAAACTATTTGGAAAAAAAAATATTTATCTGAAACATCCAGTTTAGTAAACAAAGCATTTCTCTGTGCCTCTGCCACTGTCACTGCTGCTGGGAAAGAACATAAGGACAAAGATATTGAAATCTTTTTCCTTTTTCCCTTGGTGGTAATATTTGTAATTTTTTCTCCTAGAGGAAGAATTCTGCACAGTCCATAAAATTATGCTCTCCTTCTTCAGGAGCCAGACAAGAAAGAAATAAGTATGAAAAGCAACTGGTTGGAAAGTAGTGTTGCAGCTGTGCCCTGTCCTCCAGCAGAACACCACAGTGTACACACCATGCCCAGCTCTACATGGCTCCCCAGCAGCAGCACAGAGGGGAAGTGCAGTCAGCAGACTTGTCCTCCTGGGAATTTCCCTGGCTGTGCTTGGTGAGGGGTGAATGCCTAAGGAATCCGAATTAGAGGGAGAAAATGGATGTGGCTGAAAGCAAAACCATCTGAGCATAGGAATTGTCCCTACAGATCAAGATGACCCAACTTCAATCAGCCAAAGAAGTCCCCAGGCTGCTTTAGCTGCAATCCTGGATGGTCTTGGGATATTGCTATTGATGGAAGCAACGTGAATTCCCAGGGCAAGTTATTCATGGGACTTGAGGGCATTCACAGGACTTAGTAAGACTCCACTTCTATTGCTGAACAGCAACAACAGCAAAAATAAGTACAGGGTATGACTTGAAATATCCCAGTATGGATTTTTGTTTCCTTAGTGTGTGATTGTGAAGAACTGAAGTTCTTTCCACAATGCAGAAAAATTTACAGCCTTCTGCCTGAGGAAGGTATTAATAAAAATGATGCTCCAGGCATTGTGTTGGGCCTTTTTGTAATGACTAAAAGGCAGGAGAAAATTATAAATTACAACTTTATTTAATAATAAACAACACTAAAATATGTTCAAGTAGTGTTTTGGTTGATTTTCAATCCTTTATTTGCCATTATTGAACTGGGTTGGAAGATGATTGCTTAATTGCTGTCCCATTGGGCCCATCTCGGAAATGAGATGTGTATCTCAAAAGCTTATCCCTCAGAGTTATGTTTTAAATAAGTTTCATGTCACCTAGGAGATTTAGATGTATAACTTATGCTGAGCAAGAGCTTACAAAATGAAACTCGTGATAAATGGGAATTTCCAGCTTTCTGAAGAAATTCCATCATAATGAGATATGTTTTTATCCAGTTTCAAAATATTTTAGCCACATATAATCAGATGCTTTAATTGCAAAATATTTTGAATCTAGAATTTTATTCACGCTTAATGTTATTAGTATTCCTTTATTATAACATAACTACAGGAAATTTCTATTTAGTGATAATTGTTCAAACGGGAAAAAAATTTGTTCCCATGTCCCTTTTGTTTATTTGCTGTGGGTGGAGTTTCCTACAATTTAATAAAAAGGAGGTAGTTTGGTCTAGGACAAGTATTAAGACATAAGTAGCAATTCTCTAGGGATTCTGAAATAAAGTTAAAAAATTATAAACTGTCATTACAATAAGAGGCTGTAGTTAAATGACATAAAATGAAAAATGTTCCAAGCTGAAATTAAGAATGTCAAAAAACCCTTTAAGACTCTTCCCAAATGTAAACAAACCCTGTAAGGGTTTTTTTTTTTTTTTTTAGTTTAATTTACAAGTTTTTCCAGAGAACTTTTCACAGAGATTGAAATGATTTGGAAAGAATTTCAGTTTCAAGAAATACACTGGTTTTTAATGCAAAAGATTTCAGTCCTGCTGCTATTAGGAGACACAAACTAAGAAACCACAGCAATTCCTGTAGCTTGAGATGCACAGCCAATCTCACACACCTGAATGGGTTCTGTCCCTCTTTGGACTAGGGACATCGTGCAGAGTTATGAGATAGGTACTTCTGAAGTCTGCGGATTAAAGGCTCCCCAACATAGAGACCACAGCTTTGCATTTCATAGCTGTTTGGGTCCCTTTTCTTCTATGAGATTCTACCTGAATTTTTAAGCAATTCATGTGTTTACCATCCAGAATCCAGTTTGTCTTCCAGGTTTATTAGCCAGATTTTTCATCAAGAATATAATTACAAAGGCATTCAGCAATTGACCTATATTTGCTGTATAAAATAATAGAAAGGATTCTGTCTCAAATGGAAAACTCAAAATTTAATTTTTTAGGTTCTTTGTTCTTAACTGCCCCTGTTAAAAGTCAAACAAAATTATGTCAATAGCAATTCCATTATATACAATCCAAATCTATGAATCTGAGGTAGTCGAATTTTTTTTTTCTCAAAATTGAGTTTAAGGAACTTTAAACACACCTACCATTTCAATTATAACCTCTTTCTACAGTGGAAGCTTAATTCAGAAAATAGAAATGTGAGCCTCTGTAATTCTAGGTAATTTCTGATTTGAGAAAAAATCTGCTCAGGTCTCAAGTGGGGAAAACAGAGTAAGACTTGATTGAAGGGAACTAAGCTAATCACATTCTATAGTTATTGAGGACAGTTACAACATCATTTATAAAATAATGATTGTTTAAATTATCTTATTGAATCCATTTGCCAATCCCTAATAATTTTTTTATTGCTGATTAGAGGAAATTGCCTTGCTATTGGCATCAGCTTGTCTATGCAATAGATTTTAGCAGGAAGAAGTTAAAAATCTATATCACTCAACCAGCCTTGCTTTGCTTTCTTCCTAATTTATTTTCCTAAAAAAAAAAAAAAAAAAAAAAAAAAGACTTTTCAGATTCATACTCTGTGAAATAATTGTTCAAATCCTGATGTCAAATAATTTTTAAGGTGTGTGATTTTTTGTTGTTGAATATTACCAAGTAAACAGACTAATGTTTGTGACAATCCAGATCATGAAGCTGAGAATATATCTTTTTGTGAAATACATGTAAATTAACCCAATCTGACTGGCTGTTGTGCTGCTAAATCAGTTGTTTCTATTCCCATGGTAACAAAAGGAGTCACTCTGAGCTGCTCTTCTCACTGCAATTCCTGCAATGTAGACACATTCTTGCAATGTAGCAGGTCTAACTTCCTTAGATTTTAAATTTCCTGTATTTCCAGGTGTTCACTGCCAAGATTATTTTTTCTTTCTTACCAGATTCAACTGCCTTTCCTGTTGAGAGAGGATGGTGGGAGTAGAGTCTTTATTTCTTCTAGTTTTAATACAAATTTATTCTATGAACACACTTATCATCAACAGCAGATAAATTCTACCCCTCCTGTGAGTTTTTCTTCCCTTCTCCTTCAACTCTTAATCCCTCCCACCACTGGCCTGGCCATTCATCCCCCCAGAGGAAAGTATCCGTAGAGATCTTGCTCTCAAATCCTCTCCCAGCTGTGCAGGAACTGTTTTAACTTCACTGATGAAGGCTGTGGCTGCTAACTAAATTATGGCTACTCGATAGTGTAAAAGACTGCAATGACCACTCTAAAAAAAATGCAGATTCCCTCTTCCATCGTCTTAGTTAAAACACCTGTATTATAGTTCATATCCTCTGTCTACATACATGTGTGAAAAGTACAGCTGTATGACAGGCAAGAAAATTTTATGTTTCAGAAGAGCTTGAATTCCAGAAAATAGTTATCACATGTAATTAACTCAGTGAGAGAGAGAAAATTGTCATGTCTGGTTACAAACAACAGCAGAAACAAAAGCATGAACTGAAGAAATTCTGATTAGCTACATATATATTAAAGTCTCTGCTCTCCATAGACTGCAGTCATGTATTTTCACAAAGTGAAGGTTATCTAATTTTGTCTAAATGGGGAAAACAATGCCATAAATTATCTGTATATTAATGATGTATATAGGTCTCTTCCATCACTTATTTTCACATCCCTCTCTGAAAAGCAAGTGTCATCAGCTGACCCATGGCAAGAAAAACCCTTATAAAACATTTGTAAATAAGTGAGAAATGTGATTCACAGCTCTAGGAAACAAGGGAGAAAATGCAGAAGGAAACAAAGACCAAATGAAAGATGTCAAAGTTATCTTGAGCAATTGAGTTGAAAAATTACAAAGAATTTCTGCCCTCAAGAAGAAACTGCAGACTCAAACCTGTCAGCATGATGGAGACCTTGGATGCTGCGGCTTTCAAAGCCACTGAAGAGAGTAAAAAGTATGGCAACATGAGATTATTCTGACTTTTGGCAAGGGTTACAGAGCTGCACTTTGAAAAGCAGCAGGGACTCATGAGAGTGTATTACTTTTCCATTCAGTCTCAACAGGCAGTTTGCGAGATCTTGCAAACTTTCCCGTGAGTGATCATCACGTTCTAGTGAATGGTACTTAGTGGAATAGCTGGAGGTTAATTTTTAAATCCCCCTGTGTCATGGTGAATTGCACTGCTTGTAACTGGCAATAAGATAATATACAGAGCAGAGTCAGGACTGGCACAGGTGGAATTAGTGAGACTTAGACTGACTTTATGTGTATTGCATCATTCTAGTTTTCTACAGTATTAGTGGCATCAGTTGTTCATTTTTAGTTTGTTTGGATCTGTTTGGACTTAGGATGACTCTGTGTGGTAACATTACCTAAACACAGAACAGGACAATTTTTTTATCACCTATGAAGCCACACACATATTATACATTTTATGCTATTATAATGGCAAAGAACGAAGAAATAGTTTTTTCCTTCTTTCCTGCCAAAGATGAACAAGAAAGAACACAGGAAATGGTGCATTGCTCTCAGGTCTGTTCTTCTTCCTTTTAACTGTATGTGAAACCTTTTTTATGCTTTAGACATGCAGAAATAATAAGTGGCTCCTATGAGAGGTAATATTTCTGGAAGTCTAGAGAAACGATCAGTAGCTGCTGGGTAATTTATGTGCCTTTGCTTCAAAATGGCACTAGTGTTTTTTATTCTAGTGTCTAAGAAGCAGTGTTATAATTAGAAACTTTTGAAGCAGGCAGCCTGGTCTTCTGGTGGTATTGTGGTATTTGCAGGGTTCCACCTCACGTGTTGGTCTGCTCCCCTAACTTGTCATACCAGATTTATTTTCATTGCTGTTTTTATGTTTCCACCATGTAACATTATTTTGATCTATTTTACAGGCCATAAAAACTGCAAAAAGGTTTTGCATGTGCAAATTCTTTTGAAATTGTGCAAGCTGATCTCACAGGCTGGTGCACACTGTGTCATTCCTTCAGTCCCAAACATGTTCAGCATTACTCTGTAGTCCTGGATGGCTGCATTGCCTCAGCTCCCTTGGGAGATGCATTTTAATTAATTAATTATAGAAAAATGATACAACTTTCTCCTGTCCCTCCAAAGTAATGTTGCAGAACACAGTGTGCAACATATTTGATGTTGACCAAAATTAAATTAATCACATGTTCTGACTTAAAGCAGACAATTCACGCCCCACTCATAAAGCTAGCCTTGCTGCACAAAGACCGTTGAGATTTTAAAAAATAAATTAACAAAATAAAGTAAAAGAACACTCTGTTCAAGCTGTTTATCCAGGCTTTGTGCATAAAAAGGAAAGACACAGTTTTTATACTTTGATCTAACAGCTTTAATGTGAAAAAACTGAGAGGAAAGACCTAATTTGTTAGTTTGAAAAAGTAATGCCACTCATTAATCAGAGCACTGAAGAGAGAAAACATAAAGTGACTTGAGTTGGCTTTTATCACAGAGGCCTGATGATAAAATATCCACTTCTACTGGAAGCCCCTCCATCCCATTTTCATTGAATACACAGTAATTCAATCATGACTAGGAATAATTTATTTGTAACAAGGAAGGTTTCTGTTTCTCCATGATGAGTTGATTAGATCTTGTCAGAGGAACCTAAAACCCATCAAATGTCAAATGAATTATATCAAACATATTATTTTCATAGCAGCTGGATATGAGTAACTGATGAAACAGAGCTCTTTACTTTCATTTTGTACTGTGAATGATAAAATGTAGCTCGTAAAATGGAGCCTGTGACACAAATTCATGCAGGTCCCTAATTACCTACCTTTAAAAGGCCTGTTTCATAAATTTGATCCACTCATTTACTCAAAATATTGAGTCATAATTTTCTGGGGGAACTGTACATCAGAATGTTCTTCTATGAAATTGTTTGGGGTTTTTTTAACATTTAAATGAAAGTAATACCTGTTCATGACGCATGACCTGATAATGCACTTATCCAAAAATTAAATTTGAGATAACATTTGATCCCATCTGTCTCTAAAAGCACTTCCTGGAAACAGGAGTGTGGCAAGGGGACTGCTGCAAGGCCAGAGGGTGGGAGGCAGCCACTGGAAAGTTGTGTATCTATCCCAAAGGAAACAGATGTGTGGCTGGCCCACGGGGATCAGCTTCACCTCACAGCCTAGCCCTGGGCTGAGGGTGCCTGCCTGCTCCACCAGTACATAGCATTTACTTATGGTGAGACCTCTTTGGCCTGTCTTGCTGCTCCAGCTCACTGAAGCAATCAGCACGGGGGAGAGGGAGAGGGAGATGAGCTCCTTGTGAGAATAACTGGAAGAAGAATGATGGAAAAGATAGTGAATATATCAAATACAACCTGCAGCAGCTTCTGGGAGATCTTTAAGGCTGATCTTGACCAGTTTCAGAAACATGCAGTCCTTGTTCACTGCTACATGAAGCACCCCACTTTGTTAAACTTTTTGATGTATCAGAGACAATCTTCGAAGTAGACCAGGTTCAGCTCTCAGAAGGAAAGAAGATGCTGCCATATATACAGGAAACACTTTTCCCTGGATGAAAGTTGGTGAAAGCAAGAGAGAGTGGGCAGCCCACACCCATGCACCTGTCCACACTCCTGGTGTTCATGGGCACCAGTATCTGCTCTCTCTTCACTGCTACCCTCTGAGCAGATAAAGTTTGCTCACTTTTTAAGTAAAAAAGCCCAGCATTGTCCTATATTTGTTTGGTGTAGAATTTAACATTTCACTCTTTCATAGGAAATGGCTGCTGTGGACAGATAGAAATTGTAATCCTCTGTGTCATTTTGGGAATAGTACCTTTCAAATAGGATTTTTCTGGGCTTAACTCTATGTCCTTGCGACGCATAAAATGCTGAGCTTGCCACAGTCCTCTAAGGGAGAGAGGGAACAATGGACAGCAGCTGCACATTGAAATGAGTTGTTTGTCACTCCACATGGGGACAGCAGAAATTGTAGCTAAGAGATGAAATTTCCTTCTCTTTTACCTTGACTGATAACCTGAGGAGCCCCAAGAACAGACAGAAACTCAGAGCTGGGAGGTAGCAGGACTGAGCAGGACAAGGTATAAGAGAAGCAAGGACTCACATCTTGTTGTAGGAACCAACTATATGATAAATTATGCTTTTGACATATCACACCCTGAGAGTTTGGTAATGGGATTTTCTGAAGATGGCTCAGCAGCAGGAGGCAGCATCAAGGATGTTTCTGGTTCTTGTTAGAGATGACTGCAACAAAATCAAGTAAATCCAGGTAATAATTCAATCAGTATCAGTAAAACTAAAGTCAGTGCAACTGTTTCTTACAGTGATCTAAGAAACAATTTTAGAGACTGAAGGCAGACCCTGTATACTTGGACCATGCTGAGATCCACCTCCAAAACCATGAGATGAACGTGGCAGAGACAAAAAAAGGAGGTGAGTGGGTTTTGCTTTTAGGAAATTCACACCTTTGGACAGGGAAATGAAATAATGTCTGAGTACCACCTTGTGTTTGGAATTTTTTTCCCCAAATCCTAAGATCATTCTCATTTATAAAGTATTTCCTTATTTTATACAGAATTCCTGTTCTTATGGCTACAGAAACACCACTTCTGGAGAGAACCTGGGGGAGGTATTTCTTTATCATGTGTTTCTGGGAGTGAGGCTCAAGTTAGCAGTATTTTTCTGTTTTACAAATAAATGTAGGTGTTTTAAATTCACCTCTTCTTGCATTCAATATTACATTGCCAGTAAAGAAAATGTGTCTGGGAATGGAGTTAAATAACAGGAACTGCCCCATCTTATTCATATTAGCACACTGCAGTGTTGGTAAGCGTAAGTTTATTTGGGTTGTTGACATGAATAGTGGGTCATAGCAGGTTGTACTTTCCACCAGGTAGTATGGGACTCAATTTAGGAAAAAATGCAGAATGACATGAAGTTTGTCACCCAGCTCTTCTATCACACCTCCCTATATATCTTGGTGGAGTCAGTGGGCAGACAATAGAATTGGAGGAGGGAGGTGTCTCCTTTCAGCAATTATGGTTTATTTTTAGCCTTAAATATCTTTCTTGGATACAGAATCAAATATACTGGCTAGTTTATAAGGCATCAAAAGGAATCAAGTATGTAAAGAAAAAACAAAATTTTTTCTAGTCCATGCTAATAGCACTGAAGAAAAAAATCATTTGTGAACAAGAAGATATTTGTACATTTAATAATTGTATTCCTGAACAGAATGCCAGACCTGAAACCCAGTGGCCAGAACTCCTAAGTTTTTATTTTTTTCCCATTAGAATAAGGAGATGAAAGAGTCAAAACATTTCTGTTAACCAAACTTTTGTATTATCAGTGTGATCATTCTCTCAGTGAATGGAAATATTCTGGAGTTTCCCTGAAGTTTAGTATTATAAGAGATGTTATGAATGTATCTAATATTTTCTGTCACACTGGTAGACTCGCTCCTTCATTTATACCAGGGAAAAGTCAGCATAAGTGTGTACACTTCAATGAAAGCTGTTCTGTTTCCTACACCCTGAAAGTGAAGTGGGCCTCCCACTTCTAGAGTCAGCCCTTCAGGAAACCTAGACGCCACTACACTTTAACTGTCTAGATCTAACTGAGCTGTGGTTGTAGTCGAGTATTTAACAGCATTTCACACTTCTCCTGTCATCTGGATTACATAACAATGTGCTGATTTTATAAACAGCAACTACTCATTCTTGTGGTCGAGTTTTACTGGATGCACAAGAGAAACATCTAACTAAATAAAGCTGGAGACAGGAAAATTGAATGCAGAGGAAGGGCAGGCATTCCTAGGCACATGCAAAGCCAAACGGTGCCAGGATTTGCAGACTGCAGTGCCACCACACAAGGCCCCTGCATACACTTCCAGCCAAGAGATCATAAGAACTCACTTTCTTGTGGTTATTGAAAGTGCTTTTGCTTGGCACACACTCTTAAAAACCCTGCAAATGCCACTTATACTATTAAGTGCACAGGGGGGAGGGTAATTAACTATTCAACTGCAGGAGGTTAGCAATGCCAAAAAGTGTTAAAAATCAAAAGAATCCACATGTATAAACACAAATGTTTAAAGTGTAGTAAAACTAGTGAGGCAGACCCTCAAGCAGTCTAAAAGCAATGGCTCTGCTAGCCTCAGCAAAGCTCCATCAGCCTGGGCTGATTTGGGCTGTGCTATGGTAAATACCTCCAGACCAGACACCTGTATCTGTGCTGGAGTTGAGCTCTGCTGAAACAACTTTCTCTTAGCTATTGCCTAAAGAGTGTGATGACTTACACTGTGTGATTGTTACTCCTGCTTGAGCAGCATGAATACTCAGGGACACCTTTCCTTCAAGGCTTCATACTATACCAAAGGACTTCTATTTCCATGTCGTTGTACTATGAAGGTGGGAGGAGATACCTCTGTTGGATATAGGCCAGCTGAAAAAACGCTCAAGGACATCTATAAACTCAGCTAGGAGGTTCTGAACTACCAATATTTTGTAGATTTTTTGAGAGCCACATGAATATATATATATTCTGGACTGAAAACAACATTTGTAGTCCATACTTAAGAAATATTTCATTGAAGTGGGCTACTCCTCTCAGCCTGGGAAAAGTTCAGCAAGGCCAAGTTTAAGGACCTGCCCCTGGGTCAGGACAATACAGGCTGGGGGAGGAAGGGATTCAGAGCAGCCCTGCCAAGAAGGGCACAGCAATCACAGAACATCCAGTTTCTCTTTTGTTACCTCATAAACCGGCACATGGCGTGTCATGCACCACAACAGGAAAGTCAAGAGGTCTGCATACCTGTGAAGTAAGAAGGAAAAAGTCACATTGTGGGATTCCCCTAAGTCAGAATGCCTACAGTTTAGGTATTCACAGCTGAGAAAATCATCTTGGATGACTTTATAGCCAGTAAAGAGCCTGCCACTGAAACGTACAAAGCTATCTCTGTTTAAATAGGTGCTGTGAGATCAAATGAATGCCAATCAGCCTCCATTGGCTGATATTGATTGCACCTTAATGAGCTTTAGCAGGAGTCAAACAGGTGGCTTAGATGCAAAGACCCATGCACTAGACACCTAAACTAAGCTATATTTACTAAGTGTATAATAATATACTAAAGGAGACTTTAAAAACATATATGTTAGAGGGAAGGAAACCTTTTTGCCTGTAGTCTCAGAGTTCAGGCAAATGTGTGATCGAGACAAAGTTTCTGCAATGTACTTGTGCAGCAATGGGTAGTATATGAGTGATTTTGACTCCACCTTTGGTTCCCATTTCTCATTATTCCACTTCCATATCAGGATGCAGCCTTAGGGATAAACTGCCTTAACTTTCCTCTAAGTTAACTGCCTTAACTTTCCTCTAACATTCCCTTCCCTCTAACACTGCAGTGTTTGGTTCTGATTCACACTGAAACTTAAAGTTATCTGTTTAGTTGGAAGTCACCAAAACTAATCTTAGCCAGTTTTGCTGTTTGTTTCTTTTTTTTTTCTGAATCACAGTGGTTCCCCAAAGATGATGTCTCGTTACAGGTATAAGAATGTAGGTTTCAGAGCTCACTCTGGATTGAGCCACTTAGAGTTGGACCCATCCTTCCATGTAGGAAAGACATCACACAAGTCAGGTCATTCCTTTGTGGGCCAGTGACTTATAAATTCCTTGAGGGCAGTAGGCCAGTGACACACAGTAAGTCAGGCACAGATCTTTGCCACTTACTGGATACTGTTTATGTCTAGAGCTGGATTTCAACTGTTGCATCCAGATCAAAATTCTTAAACTTGATGCAGAGCTCACATCTGAGGCTTTTCCTCTCCTTTTTTTGTTTGTTATTCATCACCAGACAGCACAGAAATGTTAAATAATCTCAGGAAAGCTGGTTGGAAATGTGCTGCTAGGAGAACTTTCAACAGAGTAGGGGGGGGAATTTTTCAGCAGAATTTCTTTTTCTTTTTATTCTTTTAACAATGCATGGCCAAGTTTATGGAAAGCACTCAAGTCTATGTGATAAATATACACCAGAGTTTTCCACTTGTCAATAGATTTCTCTTTGTTCCAGTTGTCTGCAGCTTCTTTTGTTGCCAAAATTTTGGGGTATGAGAGAAGGTTCCACCTTGTTACAGTAATTTAGAAACACCTGTCACCATATATTTTAATATGGCAGTTACACTGGAACTAATCCCCACATAATCTTCTTATTACGAGGTACTATGGGCTTACTCTACAGATAGGGGCTTTGCATTTCATGTCTCACTAGATTTAGAGCTTAATTTTACTTCTGAAACTTACACAGTATGTCTAAATATGTCTTTTCTTGGCATGGTTGGTTTTCATCAATTTTAGGGAAGAAAAATAAACCCTACACTTGCTTTTTTTTTCTCCTTTTAAATACTAATTATTCCCACCAAATGATTATCACTGGTCTTCCTTTGGTCTGGTTGAACAGCAGCCTTTTTTAGCAGCCTGGTGCTGCTCACTTGTTCCCCATGGAGAGATGAGTAGCTGTGTGCTCACATTCACACTGTCTCAAGGATGAAGAAAAACACTTGAACACATGCTTGATTTGAAGCATGTCTCCACATCCTGTTGATAACTAGACACCTTCAGTGTAAACAGTAGGATAACAAACTTAATTTCGAAAACAATTCCAATATGTCATTTGTTTTTTCCGTGCTATTAATGTAACATCATCACATTAGTAATTAAACTTGTTTATTCAAAATCCTCTGGCCTTCCTTCCTGACTAAAAGTCATCAGCCATTTGAACTCTCATAGACACAATTTTGTTTTATCATACACAGTGTTGGTCTCATCTTCATTCCTGGTTCATGATGTTTCAGAGGTTTTAACCTCTATTTTGATATTTTTTAAAATATTTAAAAATACCTGATTCCCCACACTTTTTATTTATGTATAGGTCAAGAATATCTGTACATGATCTGTATACAGTTTAGAGGAATGTGCATATTTTTGTGTGTAAATACATTCAATCCAACCCTTTTGTTTCAAGAGCAATAAGGTGGTAAGATCAAGTAGTCATCGGTTAGGAAATGCCATCATTAAGGATGAATAAACAACTTCAGTTATACCTTGTGTGCTCATTTTACCCAATATCCTTTAATTACAGAATGACAGATTTTTTTATTCATGTGTCCTCTTTACTATACAAAAGCAATTATACTCATTGAATTTACATCTTGCGTTTTCACCTTCCAACTTCACTAATAAGTGTCTGCTTTCAAGTTTGTTTAGCACACTGTCTACCAATACTGCTCCAAATATAGCTGCTCTGGCTTTTATCTCATTTCCTCACAGACATTGGAAGACTATTATTTTTGTGATGCTTTTTAGGAGGAGTGTCCCAAGCTGTGGATTTGAGATCCTTTGAACACCTAGACTAAATACCAAATGAAACAAGGCTATAAATGTTGCTTCACTCAGCAGCTGTTTCAGAGAAGAAGCTGTTATTCTTCTTCTACAGGCAGACAAAGTGAAAATAGTCATCATGATTTATCAGCCTCCTGGTGCCCAGATAATTTTTTGTGCACTATCTCTCCCAGTCTATGAAAACCAATTTCAATTTCAGATCACTCCCAGGAGTTTTGGTTTCATATCTTGTACTTACTCCCCCTCCAAACTGAGGTGACAGAGCAGAGAACATCAGCTTCCTGCAGATTCTGCAGCTTTTCACCTGGTTTCCATGAGAGGAAAGTTCAAGTTGTGGGCCAGAATGTAGCTGTGAGGTTCTCAGAACAAACTGCTCACCTGGACAGTAAAGTAGGGGAGTCTGGACCAAAACACTGGGCTTTTCATGGTTTCAGCCTTCTTTCCTGCCAGGCTTGCTCTTACTTAACAACCTCTTAATGAGCCCTATTTGCCCTTCACATAAATATCAAGACTAACCATTTCATTTACCCCAAAGTCCCCTGGGTCATTTACCCAGACAAAAAACAGTACTACAAGTTTCTTCCCAGCTGGGAAGAGTGTTGATACATTGCAGTACTTCATGGTCAATAAGAACAGTAAGAAGCATAGGGAGAAATTGCTGAAGTCCTGGCAAAGAAACCAACAAAATTCATTAGTCAGCTAAATTCAGCCACTGCCTGCGTTGTTTTGGTACATCCAGACACATTTGTTGTACCTGTACGTTGCCATTTGTCTCTGTGTGGCCTGGCTTTTATCCCGTCTGAAGCTGAAGGAGGATAACCTCCTATCACCACGCCGGGATTTGGGTATCAGGCCAGAGGAGAGAGGATCACACTGGCGCAATCTGGATCAGAAGTTGTGGGGAGAGGTGTATTCAGCTTGTGCTGTGCCAGCTCAGCATGATGTCCATGAGGAGAGAGTATTTCTAAGGTCATCTGTCCAAAATAAAATTCAGAGCAACTGTTAACTAGGATTTTTCCTTTATTTATAGCTTAACTACTTATGCTGGCATTTCCAACATGACAGCAGCGAGAGATCTATCACTAATAAAGTTCACAAACTTCCAAATTTGAAACATTTGCTACAAAACATGGTTTTCATAAAAAGTGGTTCCACAGTAACAAAACTTTGTATTTTTTTCCCCTGATCTTTTTTATGAAAATAACTAAACCACTTTTTGCTGGAACTTATAAGTAAATCCCTCTCAGGCATGTGCACAAAAAGAATCTCCTGAAACAGAGAAGTGTCCAAAAACTTAAGAATGTTTACCATTGGTGAAGCTAAAGTACTGAAATCAGAGTCAGTGTGAAATGTCAGACAAACATCACTACTTATTTTCAAACAACCAGTTCTTTACACCCCATAAAATGCATGCAACACTATTGAACCCATACACAATTACACTTATACATTAACTTACGTGTTTAGGTTTCAATTGATCATTTTTTCCCATATTTTCTGGGTTTCAAGGAGCAGAAAATAGAGTTTCCAGCACTGTACAGAATGCTGCAGACAGATGCTTCATGCTATGTGTATGTAGCATTACAGTGATGCTCTGCAGGAAGGGAATACTTGCAGGAAGGGAAGCCTATTGCTTCCCTGGAAGGGCAACTCAGAGCTGTGAATGTCTTTTCAACAAACTGCCAAAAAAATGGCCCTGGCTCTGCAAATGTATAAGTTGCCATTATTGAACTCAACTCACAGAAGCCGTAGTAATTTAAACTTGTATTTCCATTGAAAATTATAGCCTTTGTAACATTTTGGACCACTTCTCTAAAAGAAGTACCACTTATCACCCTTCTCAATTTCAGAAGTTGAAAATAATGAGATTCAGAGCTGGGAATGGCCCTACCATTTTTAATGTGAATCTCACCAAATACCATATACAAGCTTAGCTCAACATTTGTGAGTGTGGACCAAGAGCAGAGAGTACACATAGGGCTTTATTCTCTTCGTGCCATGTTCCCCTTAGTGTCAGGGCTCTGAGCACACCTCTTTAGAGCTAAGAGTAATAGCCCGTCACTCCCTTCCCTTGGAATTTGCATTTAGACTGAGGGTTTGTCACTGGCCCTCACCTGTGCTGCATTGCAGTGGCATCACAGCTGTGTCTCTGCCTGGCCTTGCACCTTCTCTCTTCAGCTTTCTTCACAATGGGTTTTGCCAACAACAGTTGAGCTGCTTAACTCTGGAATGGGGATGCACTCAAGAGTCTTGAGATTAGCACATGCATTCATTCTGGTAAATTACGTAAACAGAGGTTTTCACTGCTACCTTTAGAATGATAATTTTCTCAATCCCCATTTGTACACTCTACTCTTTTGACATCATGGCCTTTCTAGTTCATTTCCATGCTCATGGAAATCTTTGCTTTCTTTCAAGTCTCTTGCTCTTTAATTTATTGCTGAATGAATATTCAGAGATTGCCATTGGTTTTCCAGGACATCAGGACTGTTTATAACCAGCATTTTTTCCTTCCTTCTCGTTAACTTCTTTGCCTGTACAACTAGACAGACTTCAGCTCTCAGCAGTAACCGAGCCACTAAATTAGTAGGACAGCAATGTCTTGCAGTTTTTCAGTTTGGTTTTGTTTCTCTGTAGCATATCTTAAAGGGAGCTATTTACTGTGACTGTGAAGCCCAATCCATTGGTGATTTAGAGCTATGACAATATTGATGGAGATGAGCCTCTGTGGAGGTTTAATGACATTATGTAAATGTAATCAATGGGCTCCATAAAGCATAACAATAATAAAATACTGTTCACACTATATATAAATAAATGCACATGGACACATCTATGTTCTTCCTACATAATTACTGTAACAGTGCCTATTTATACCACTGATCTTCCAGCTCTCTATATGCCACTTCCAGTGTCTATTTACATGGCCTTATGGAATCCATAACATTTAACTAGCTGATTAGAATCCTGACTTATGCCAGAAGATCATGAATCTTCTGAGAGGAAGGGAAAAAGCTGAAATTAGAGCAACTCAAAATCATCAAATGTTGCTGTTCAAAACTTTCAAGTGTTTCTTTTTCTAAAAGAGAAATATTGCAGAAATTTTTTGTGACATTCTGTCTGCAGTTTGATTTCAGTCGAGAGAGGTGAGTTTACAGTCTTCAAAAAGAAGGAGAAAAAGAGAACAAAATCCTGTTGGAGTTTTTTGTTGTCAGGCTATGACATTAACTTTCTAATCTAAAATTTCTACAATTATGGAATGAAGCTGGATTATCTTGCCCAAATTCAGCTACTGACCAACTACTGACTGTATGTGCACGGACTTTGGGGGAATATATAGATGTTAAAATGTTTATACATGAATCCTGATCTCACAGTACTGAATTAGATCTCTCAACAGGACCGCAGGAAAATGTTTCGTGTTCATGTTCCATACTTTCAACTACATAGCCAATATAGTGTATCATTTCATGTAACTGCTTAGATTTGTGCTGGTGGTGGTTAATAAATTGGGCCTCAGTGTGATCAAACCTAGAAGATGATACAATGTGTACTATATTCTGAAAGTACATGGCATTTCTCAAACAATGTGGCAATATATGATTTCAGACTTGAAGGTCATAAAAGGACAGCCCCATAATACTACTGCTAGGACTGCAATGGAAGAAAGCTGGTGACTAAAAAGAAAGTCAGTGAAAGTCAGACTAAGAAGAAAGCAGTGACTAAAGGCAGAAACATGTGGACAAAGCTGACTAGAAAAGAAAAAGCTTATGTGGCAAACTGCTGCTATTTTAACATTTGCTTCCATACTGCTTAGGGATATACTTTTCATAACATACCGTAGGGAAAAAAGAGATCACTCTATCATCAAATAGGTTGAATGATGACGCTGGTCAGGACACCCCTTCTGATGCAAATACTCATGGGGGGTTCCCTATGAATGAACGAGCACATGGGGTCTCCAAGTGTGACCAATGGGGCTGTGCAGTCTGTCTCACTCTGACCTAATTGAAATTTATTGCTCAAAATGGAGCACGTCCCAAAAGAGGGGGTGATGCCCTGCCACATGCTATGATGCTTAAGTGGAAAGTGGGAACCCAAAGTTCACTTGTCTGTTCTGAAAATGCCATAAAGGTTATCCAGGATGTTTCACTTTGAGCAAAAACTGCATCTTGACACAATTTTTACTGTAGCAATTTGGCATATGCCCAGGTCTTTGTCTTTGGGCTGAGTTCAAATACTGTCTCTTCTTTTTTTTTTCTGTAGGCATTTTTATATAGATGGTGGAAAGAGATAGTAGTTGACAACTTGGATTAATACTTAGCTGGGCTGAGTAGTACTCTGGAGATAATCATCTTTTTCTAATAGCTACTTAGAGAAGCAGTGTTGACTACACTCAGAACTTAGATGTGTCATTTAGGTATTTAAGGTTCTCATCTATGAGTTTCATTTCTTCTTTTAAAATGTGTAATTCTTCCTCTCCCTGACATGGAAGCTATAAACAATCAATGTAAAAATGATCAAAAACCTGATGATAGATACAGCTGTTTCTCCACTGGCATCAGAGCGGAGAAGCAAACTATCTCATAGTGTGGGGAACAGAGACAAAATGAACAATGGCAATTATCTTTACATGGGACATGAGGGGGGGAAAAAAAGGAAATGAGAGAGGAATTCAGAGCCACAAAATACACAGATTTCTAACAAAATTGAAGAGAATGCACTGAAGAGGAGAAAAGCTGAACTGGAAGGAGGAAACGAGATAATGAATGGACATGGGAGAGTACACTTAGACTGATAAAAGACAAGAAGCAAACTTTGTTACTGTGTTTCAGTATCACTTGTCTTCAAGTGCCACCAGGAATGTAAACAAAGGGAAGTGTTAACTAAATTTCCATCTTTTTCTTCCAACCTTTTAAAAAAGTATTTGCCTCCTACTTCAGGCAAAGAACTGGAGGGACTTTTTTCTTTACCCAAGTGAGATCTTCATCGCACAACTTTAAATTCATAAAGGTAGCTATGTTATTCATTAATACATTCCTTCTCTTTTTAATTATCATCTGATCAGCAGCTTGGAACTTGACATAAATCTCAAGGTAGAAACTGGTTGAGAAGTTCAATCCAGTGATTATTCCTCCTTAAAAAAAAAAGAAAAGAGAGAGAGAAAAAGAAGAGAAAACCATAGAAGTCTTTGAAACAGCTGGGGTCAAAGGAACTGTGCTTTCTTCTAATTGCCCCAATAAATTTTAAAGATGTTATTACTCTGTAGTGATTAAGAAATGGTAAAAAGAGATGCAATGCTATAACATCAAGGCTATTAAGCTTAATAGTCCTTAACTGATTGTCACCCCGCCCCAACAAAAATAGACATGCTGTTCCCTGCTCTCCCGTCCCTCCTCCATTACCCTTCCCCCTCACTCCAAGGCTTCTAAAATCACCTCCAGCCAAACCAAGGGGAATTTATACTTCCTGCAATAAAATCCAAAGAACAGAACAGCTGGCAGCTGAACTTAAGATTGCTAAAACAAACATTGTGACATTGATGTGGGGAGGGATTTGGTTATTATTACAACACGGCGTGGCTGGTTCTGCAGGGAAAAGATGCAAGCAGAGCTTTTTTTCAGCATGCAAATAAAAGGCTTTTAAAAAACCCAGTAAAACAACAAAAGCAGCACTATTTGCTCTGAAAATACCTAGAGGGGGAAAAGAAAAAAGCATTGGACTAAATTCGCAATGTTGGCTGCCTAAAATTTAGATTTGAATGACTGAAATTACATGAATAATGTTCCACAGAGATGCTGTTGTAAATAGACCAGGCAGGATCATTATTAATTCATCTACTCTGACAACTACAAAATATGCAAATGAATGCATTATATCATAACAATCCCATCTATATCATGCTCAGCTTCTCCGGTGTATTGAGTCCTGTTTCCTGTGATAACTGTTAGCAATCTTCCAGAAACCACCCAACTTTAACTTGAAGGTTTCATCAGACAGGCCATAACCATAAAATCTAGGCAAGTAATGGAGTATTAATAAGTAACTAAAGGTTGGATTGACGACAATGGGTGGTAGATTTATAACAATAGCAAGTGGATTGAAACTCCAGTGTTACATGCTTTTTTGGTTATTATTTCACAGCAGAATATCTTACATTGCAGATTCTAATGAGTATCCCTTTTTCCAAAGGTTCAAGGACAATCCCTAAGCTTGTTTAACCACCCCCTAAAATGTGGAATTCCCAATACAGGGGGTTACATTCCTTACTTCCACCTCTCACCACTGAGGTTAGGCACCTAAATTAGTGGTCTTCATACTAGGTAGATTATTAGATAACTACAGTCACACCTTCCAAACAACTCTGCACTGAGAGCACTGATCGGCCGCCCTTGACTTTTTCCTAAATCTGATACCTTCCATTGATTTCTTCAAAATCCAGTGATGTTTTTTGTCTGCGGGTTCCCATAATAATGAGCACTGTAGCCTTAAACACTGTGGGGGCTAAATAAATAATCTACGTTCTTGTTGTTTGCACTTGCTATTCTTTTATCCTGTGTGAAAAGAGGCATTATCTGGCATAATTTGCACTGAGTTGAAGCTATTTTTCTGGATGGAATTAAAAGCTTGCGTTGATATTGCAAGATTGCACATGCTGAGAAATGTTACAGTAATGACACAGAAAATTGCCAGTCATCCTAAAAGGTATGGGGGAAAAAAAAGAGTGTTTCCTTGTTCCGTGCTTGAGAAAATGGGTTCAGGTTTGGGTCAATCAAAGATTTAATCAAAAGTGTCAACATCTCAATTGAAGAGAGATAAAAAGCATATGAAATACAGGTTTTCATTGTTTGAAATGCATTAAATAAAAAAAAAAATAAATAAAGCAATAGTAAGAAAGTTCATATATGTTTTTACAAAGGTGAATCTGTTTATTCACACCTGTCGCAAAGTTAAGAAGTTCTGGCTTCAAGGGGAAGGAAGGATTCTGCTTCAAATTCAAGCAATTACAGTCTGCCGGTTTGCCATCATTTTCAGCTAACAATAGTGCAACCAGGCCGTTGCACATCATGAAGGCCTCTTCCTTGTAGATCTAGTAGAGGGCAGAGAGACTAATCTCTCAACTATGCAAGAAAAGGGTGGTGGAACATAGGTCAGTACCCTAGGGAAAAAATGACACCTCTGCTTCCTAGTTGGGTGGTGGATCAGCAGTCCCCACAACTCCAGATGCTGCTTCTGACACCAGATGGCTCCTTGGTGGTTTTTACCTTTTCCGAACAGGTGTGAAAAATCTGTTTGATGATAAATTGCTCTGGGTTTCATGGTTGAGTTTTCAGTTAAAGAAGAGAAACCCACGGATGCTTCATCACCTGGGAAGTTTAGTCAGGGACATTAACATAACCCAGCTATTAACCACATTATCTTCCAGGTTCATTGTTCAAAATAGCTTTCTAAGTTTCAAAACAAATATGCAGGGCTGATGCAAGGCCTTTAAAAGAACAATTGTCAATCATATTTTAATTTATATGTAGCTGAATACAACAGAGTCTTGGAAGTGTCCACATTGAGAATGTGGATAGTTCCCATCACAGACTCTTCCTCTTGTGTCTTTGGACCTGAAGCCTGTTTTCTGGTTTAGCTTAAGTGGGAGCTTTAAGTTTGGCATTAGTTTCATTGGACCTAAATGTATGTGGGAAGCTGCCTTACAGGCTTGTCTTGCTTTCTGAAGCAGGAGACAAATCCTGAAATGTATGGTTTTACAATTGTACAAGCTGGGCACTTTTTCCTTTAGGTCTAAAGTAATTCTGTGATGTAAGTACACAAAAGCAACTACACTACCTCACATCAAAGGTCAGTTTAGCCCCATTGTAGATCCCTATGGAAGAGCTGGGGAAAGCATTCAGGGATACTTTCCCAGAATAGCATCCCAGCTGCCAATAATTTGTAATTTAGTGATGTTCTAAACCAGACTTAGAATTTTTTATACTTAATAGCCCTCAGTGGATTTTTCCTTCATGAACTGGTCCAATTCCTTCCTGAACCCAGATCCCCCACATCCTGTAGGGAGCAGTCCTACAACTTAACAGTGTGAGTTATGAAGAGTTGTTAGGACTTGCTTCCTAATACTTGCACATGACATCCCCCTGTTCTGCAAGAGGCACTTTCCCTGTATTGTTTATGACTTTATGGACTTCTATCATTACTGTCTATTCTCTGGGCTAAAGAGTCGTAATCACTTAGTATTCACCCAACAGGAGCTGTCCATGCATTTTATCACCCATTCTCCAACCTGGTGCTCTTGTATGGCTGAGGATGTGATCTTGCAGATTGTGTTTAAACTCTATGGCCTGATCATCTCTGACAGAAAGAGTTCCAGCAATCCAAATCTTCCTACAGATCACTCCAGTTTGGGTTGTTTTATGGAAGAAATAAAACTGATGCTATTCTAAATTAATTTCTGTCTACAGGTCGTCACAGTATGACTTCTGCTGGGAATAGATGCAGAAATACAGAGGTCTTCCAAACTAATACTGGGAGAAGAAGGGAGAGATGGGACCTTGCTACCATTCTATGCATCAAAATTATCACAGAAATATTTAC
Source organism: Struthidea cinerea (assembly GCA_013397865.1). Lineage (NCBI taxonomy): Eukaryota > Metazoa > Chordata > Aves > Passeriformes > Corcoracidae > Struthidea > Struthidea cinerea. The sequence continues at coordinate 649,576 of VZTI01001451.1, forward strand.
TTTTTTAAGAATCTGACACTGAAATGGCACAAAGTCACCTACTGTGTCTAGTTCTAGTCTAGTTCTATAACTTTTACTGCCTCAGTCTTTCATTCTACCTGTATTCACATGTTGTTTTTTAGTTTATCCTTTGTTCACAAGCTGTTTGGTACATGTACAGGTCTTAGCTGCAAGAGGCCAGTGTAAGCTCCAATGTAAATAAAAAAATTAATAACAACTCTTTAGCCACTCAATTATTTCTCTCTATTGAATGGAACTTCTTTAGCCCGGGAACATGAGCTACTCCTGGGAGGGTGACCATGCCCTTTCCCTTCTAGTGAAAGTCTAGTATTTTACACTATCATTTTCCCACATTCTGAATCAGCCTAGATAAATAATTCCCCAGTTATTTATAGTTTGGAAAGGAAATCTAGATAGCATACATTTTATCAATTTCAGACCAGGTAATTGCTTATGATTGTACCAAAACAATGTTCCATAAAAATATTGTCAGTTCTGATCAATTCCATGTTTTATGATTAATAACATCTAATGTCTTTCCATTAGCAGATTGTGATCTTAAAATGACACAGCTTTACTTAGTAGGGATAAATACCTAAATCTTTGAAGGCTGAGGTATTACAGAGGCGCTATGCTGTGCATAAGGGTAAACCTTTTAGGGGCTGATTTTGTGATAGCAAGGAAGCAACATCAAGTGGAGGTCATCATATCTCGGTGCTGTCTCACACCAGCCCGTGTACAAAAATAATTCTGTCCCTGTGGATGTTGATCAGTAATTATATAATGAAGGCTTACATTAAGATATGTTTATGATCTTTTACACTTATGTGAGTATTAGTATTTTGCCATAGGCATTTGGAGGGGGTGGATGAGTGTTAGGCAGCTTCTAACTGTATTTTAAAGGTTGTCTTTTGTAGTACTTTTTAACAGCCTGATTTTTCACTGGCTGCCATGAGGAATTTAAGAATCTGCTATTCTCTTTTAGGATGCCTCAGGAACATGGGCCAATTTTTCCACTGTTTTTAGTTAAATAATCATATGTGCCTAAGGATCCTGGTCGTAACTGTGCTGGGGAAGGAAATAAACAGATGGTCCAAAGAGGTAACAATATAAATTAGAAAGCTGAAGGCATATAAATGTAGGCATGAAAACATATGAACTATACCAGAACTACAAATTTACTTTTGTCAGTTAGGATTTTATTAGGCAAAAATGCCTTGAAGAAATCAGTAGGTGCTTTGCTGACATGATGGTTTTCGAAGCTTTGTCACAGGCTGTACTGGCCACCATTGAAATATCCAAAGTTCTTTTTTGTCACCTACTGTGGCCATGGAGTATTTGGAGAATGAGTTAACCCATGGGAACAGCTTTAGGAATGCTCTATAGCAGAACGCAGCAGCACTGTTAAGGTGAATGTGACGAATAGAGCTGAACTGTCCCCTATTGCAGGCCTGCGGTGGGTTATTCTGGGGAAAGACTGAATGAAGTTTCTTGAAGCCCCTAAGAAAGGCCAAGAAAAGAACTGTTGAAGTAAGGAATAAAATATTTCAGCAGAGTTCCATACATTTAAACACTAAACTCTGCTGAAATGTTTATCTAAAAATTTAATATTTTCCAAAATTTAGCAACATTCAATTGTGCGTTCTGGTCCATGCTTGTAAAAGTAAAAGACAACAAGAAGTGAGAAGCTTCACTTAAACTGTTTAGTATATACTTGTAAGGGGAAATTCAGCCAGGGCTGTGTATTGTTTGACAGAAAGATATAGAAGGAACATATCTTCTTCATAAGACAGTTTTTAGCCAGAGACAAGGAACAAGAAGACAGAAAGAGCTGTGACATGAAGGCAGAAAGGCCCTACAGAGAGACTCTGACAAATTGTGGGGCGGGGCAATTATCACCCATATGAAGTTTAGCCAAAGCAAATGCCTGTCTCGATGATCCTTGTGAGTCCCTTCCAACTCAGGGTATTCTATGATTCTATGAACATTGGCTGGAGGGATTCTGAAGATCCTTCCTCATGAAGACAGAAATAAGGAATGCAGAAACTTTTCCACGGTTTTTTAAGTTATAGAATTTCAGCAAGGTTTTCTTACTAGACCTCTCTAGTGGTTTTCTTATATTATGTTGCATCTGAACTTAGTCTACAAGTTTTTTAAGTCAAGGACAGTCTCTAATTAAATACTACACCTTCTGGGCTTGGACCACTGAATGCTATTTTTAAGAAAAGTGATAAAATTAAAAATGCGAAGGATGCTGATTTTTGGATAAACTGCTTTATAGTAATTTCATCTGGGCTATCTCTGCATAAATTTGTTAGTAGGAAAGTTAGCATTTTATCCTTTAGAATGTCTTCCTTTTTCAAACACAGAAGCTCATTAATGGAAGTTGTGCTCCTCCAGTGGAGGCCCACACCACCATTAATATAACATCTCCAGGGAGCAACCAGAAACACCACCCAGGTAGTCTTGTGTAACAGGAGTAATGTTAAATGTGAAGCTAAACCCTTGTGCAACAGTCTAGTCACATGAATTTGTTTCTCTTCTACCCACTCCATTAAGGACCTCACAAGACAGTTAATTAGGGTCTTAGAGGATGGCTGATTGTGGTGAGAAAGGAAGGAAAACACCTTTGGGAACTGCAATCCTCCGCAGCCTGGAATCATTGTACTAGCATCAAGCTAGGAACTCTTCTATCTCTGTTCACACTGACATGGTTTTATTGTTCTTTACCTTTGAGAAGTCAATGGATGCATTTTTTTCCCCCAAACAATATTTTACTTTTTAATCACTTTTAAACCAACATCTATGGTAGGCAATTAACAATGATTTCAGTGAATTTGGGGCTGAGGTCAACTGTCTATCCCAACAAGAGAACAAGGGGCACATACTCTTTTGCTGCTCCTGTGCTGACATGGAAATCTTGTTGATCTTATGTACATGTGGGCAGGACAAAGCATGGCAGGAGGAGAGACCGCCCTGAGGTTAGGAATGGTTTACAACTACTTAAGTTTCATCCATTGTAGCCTAAGTATTAAAGCCCATCCTTTGTTTCCAATACGATCCACATGACAACAGTTGTTAAATTTTTCATTGTACTTAAGATGAGCAATAATTTAACCTGGAACATCTGACTCTGCCAACCATAGGACCCAAATCCTAGTTAAATTTGGCCCAGAGCTCACTGCCAGGCTCATCTCATACTCAGGGTCCTCGTGTTCTCCCATGCTCCCAGCTGTGGTGTCTGGGCTTATGTGTCTACCGAGGGCTGGCACTGGAGTAGCTGCACCTATGACAGCATGTTCGCTGTCAAAACAGATGTCCCTGTCTCCTCTGTGGGAAATTGTTCCACAGGCCAGAGTCAACCCTGGGACCTCAGCTGACCTCCCAGACTGAGACCTTTCAAAAAGCTCCAGTTAAATAAATGATTGTTATATAATGAATTAAAAGCTCTGACCTACAGTTGTTTACTGATTTTGATTCAAAGACCAGGAAAATGTGTGAGGACTTTTAAAAAATGTGAAGACATAAAATTGTCCCTTCTGACCAGAAAGCAAAAATGAAGCAGTGGGAAACAAACCTTTTCTACCTAAAAGTATTTTACCTCCAGTTTCTAACCTGCTGTGAAGGAGGAAATGTTCCAAATTCCTCCCTGGATGAAGTACTGCAGCAGAAGGGGAAGATCTTGACCAAAGGGACATGGAGGGTCTTGCATTTGACATTTATGAGTGGGATGCAACGTTACCAGATGTTTGTAAAAGTGCAGCTTCCAAACTGAGTTCCATGAAGCCAGGTATCTCATTTCATTAGGTTTTCTGTTTCCCCTATTGACTGAGCTATCCAAGAGGATAATCCCATACTGCAGGGGTCTGGGGTTCAGCAGCTAAGGCGGCTTTTCCATCTCTGACTACAGTTAATCCTCCAGCTTTTATGTGACAAAGTACGGGAGACTGCAAGCTGTGGATGGGTGTATCTTCACACATGGCCTCTGTACAATCCCATGTCAGCCCAGTGCAGAGTATAGTCAGACCTCACTCGGAGAAATGAACTCAGGTACCAGATCAGGTCAGTACAATATTTTTCTTGCCTCTTCCCTGTTACCTAGAGTGAGGCATTTGGAGGGTTGGATTCCCTCCACACTACTGTTGCCATTGTCCCCAGTATCTGTAACTTCATATTCTCCCTGTCTGGGCAGCAGCTTGGAGACACCAGTGCTCCTCAGACTTCATGTGAGGAGAAAAGACATTTTCAATTTCTGGATTCTACTCCAGAGACCTGGCTCCTAAATGTCAAAACATTACAGCACATTACTTCTAGACTCCTAAACTTTTCAAATCTGACCTTAAGCCACTCTGAGACCTAAACAGAGATCTTATTGAGCAGCAAGACACATAGCCTCAGTCCTTTTTGCTCTCTGACATACACAGAACCTATCAAAGCACTTGGCATAGCTTTGCATCATATGGAAGCAAGGAAACAATTTCACTAATGCAACTCCTCACCCTTAGAACCTAGAGCAGCCACACCCATACACCCTGCCATTCCCCCCAGTTTTTATCTCCCTCACATGGAGGCATGATCCCATGGGGTTCTTCTCATTGGGAGCAGAACAACACAGCCTTGTTGAACAGTACAGCTTTGCCATGACTAGCTGCACTGAGGCTGCGGTCATCTCACAATCCTTTATTGCAGCCCACTGCAATTAAGCATGTCTGCATATACGCACATCCACTGTGTGCTTGAAAGCATCTTCTTTTGTGTATTGCTAGTCCCTGGGTTATAGGATTTAAATGCTCTCTTCTGCCTCTTTAAACAGACACTGTTCCTTGTTGTTTTTCCCAACAGCTGTGGGCCGCATCCTGCCAGCTGTTTGGTAGATGTCTGGATCAGCTGTCAGGGCTGCATGTCAGCTGGAGCTGGAGCAGGGCCTCTTGGCTCAGCTACAAATGTCCTCACGTATCTTGGTTAGACCTACTCCTAAACAAGCCTTGCATTAGCTCTCAAGATGAAGGAATGAGTCTTGAAGTGAATTAATCATATCCATGGGAAAACAAAGAAAGGAAAATGATCACTAAGATGATGGATTGCTCTGCAAGTGAGTTTGGGTTGTGTGTGTATGTGTCACTACAGATGTATTTCTGACATCTGTGCAACAAATGTTACGTATTTCAGGTAAGAACTCTAAGGGTTTGTCACAGCCCAGCAGAAAAAGGGTGTTGGTGGAGATTTAGTACTGAATTTTCAAATCCAGTGAAATAGACTGGTAACAAAATCTCCAACTGCTTTAAATCATCTTCTTTTATTACATTCAGTCTTTGCAAAACAGGTTTGCAGGCTAGTTAGAGAAGAATGACTGTGTGTGAATAGGGACAAAAACCAGCTGAGGCAGAAGAGGAAGTGGGACCCTTCAAACTTTCACCTGTTAAAGAGTATAAAATCCAGGCCAGAGTTGTAATTAGTGGGAGCACAGGTGAAGCAGGTCAGCTACATTCTCCCCATGGTAATGTGAGACTCCACCACTGTGGAAATCACCAGGTACCAAGAAACAGTGTGTCCCTGAACAGGTAGCCCAGAAAACAAGAATGGAGTGCAAGCCAGGATGGTGAAGGTTTTATGATGACAGTTTAAATCCCACCATTCTGAATAACTTTGTTACTTTGCCAATACATCCACTTAATGTGCTTATCCTAGAGCTTCAAACTGGCTCCCAAGACCTTTCCAGGTGTCTAAAGCATCAGCTGTCAACTCTCCAGCTGTCAAAACACGTAGCTTCACTTCTGACAGTTCCTTTGATGCAGTTTAAAATCTGTCAGTCCAAACTCTGTGGCACATTGGAAAATGGCAATGCAAGGACTGCAAGCCCTATGTTGAGTGCAATATGATCATCAGCAACCAAGGACTGACTTCCTCAAATTCAAATTATTCCTGTCTCTCTGTCATCATATTATCCACATTCATTGCATGGTGAAAGTGGTGACTGTCCCTCATCTAAGAGCTGGGAGTTGCTCTTCAGATTGCAGGCCCTCCCATATCCCTAGAACAGCTTCTAGTCAGATGTGCCAGCACTCATTCATCCCTGGTGTGTGGGTTTCATGACAGAGAGATGAAAGCTGGGAGCTCCCAGCTCTGCCCTTCTGAGAGATATTTCAGGGAAGAATGGAGTTGGGGAGGAATGAGCCTGGAGAGAGTAGGCTGGTGATTCCTCTTCAATTTTCTTTTTCCTCTTTTCAAAAAGTATATGCATTTACTGTGCCTGTGCCAACATAAACCACTGCTGAGCAGAGCTGAGAGAGCAGCAGTGCAGCCTCATTTGTGTGCAACATGCATCTGAGACTTGCTGCCTGCTAGAGTCCTGTATGCTGATGTTAACCACACCAATGGCATGGGGCAGTCAGCAGCATTCCAGCTTGTTCTTTTCCCTCTGCCTTCCCTGCACAATGCAGATGTGGCATGAGGCCCCTTTGCGCCAGGGGCAGCATTCTGCATGGACAAAGCAGGGTGGAGCACGTGTCTTTGCTGCTGGACAGAGATGAGAGGGGTGGTTAGCAAAAGGCAAAAGAAGAGGAAAAAAAGTTCTCTGCTCTCTCAATTTTTGATTGTTTTGTTATTGTTGTGGTGATGGTGGTTGCTGATGTCTGTCTGTCTTCAAATTCTTCTAAGCAGGGCCTGTTTTACCCTCTGTGCTTGTGCTTGAAACTGCAGCCATGCTTAGCAATCACAACAACAGTAATGAGAGTGGGATGAAATGCAAAGCTTTAATATGCTACATATCAAGCGAATCTGTGACCATGCAGAAATCACCAGTGAATGCATGTGCAGAAAGACATATATGGACTTGGTAAATTTTATCCAGGCAAGAAGGGACCAGTAGAGAACTGACTTGGTGAAAATCAGGATAGCAGCAAAGCCCACGCATGTGGTCAGCAGTAAAACAAAGAAACTCTGGGAGTTGAATAAAGCCCATTGTTTTCCTTCTACCAAATTTTTTTATTTTATGTTTGTTTCTAGTGGCAGACACACAAATGTGTGAGGCCCTTTGCAACCTCAGTCATGCTGCAGACAAAGCAATTGGATAGACATGAAGGCAAGGGTGATGCCTCACAAGCAAGTCCAGTGGCCATTCTTCACTTCCCAGTAGGACAAGTTTTAAATCTGGAGGTTATATACACATATGTGTGTGGGTGCACATATGAAAAAGTGAGTTCAGGTGTTTTCCTTTATGTAACCATGAACTCTACCCAAGCGTATGCTGGATCAGAGCCAGTCGAGTGAAAGAACATAATGAGGAAACTTGCAGAGGATGATGCTTTTGATCCTGGCAAGCTTTTCATTGTTCTGATTTTCTCAGCCCTGAACACTCCCAGCTAGCATTTATTCACTTACCGTCTGCTCACAAAATGAGCTTTCTCCTAGTTCTTCAAAAGACAAACCTCTCTTCCCCCACCAGAACCTAACTTTGATCTTGAGGCTCTGCAGGGCACTTACCCAGACAAAAGTGCATTCAGAGATGTCTACACCTGTTCATGCCTTAAAATTCCACATCTGGTTATTTCATACTGCATCAGCTGAATTCCTCCATCTCTCCCTGCCTCCTCCTCTCAGAGCTGGCAGTCCCAGCTCCTCAGTGTGCAGAGCACAGCTGAACCAGTGACATGGTGACTTTCTGTCTGTAATGCCCAGACACTGCTGCTGTTTCTCCCTCTGCTTATTAGCACTGTTTTTCTGCTCTCTCAGACGAGACGGCTGCAGAATGCTCCCTGCTCCTCCCGCACCCACCATGCAGGTGCATATCATCACCGAGGGATTTGAAATTTGGATATTAAAATGGTTCCTGTTGGGAGCAGACCTCCATAAGTTATCAAACAAGAATCAGTGTTCCCACTTCTGTGGTTTTCTGAGATTGTCCTTTGAGACTAGTCAACAACCTGATAATATTTCGTTTTCAGGTGTTTTTCCAATTTCTGCTGTTACCTTCAAAAACTGTAAAAAGATGGGTTTCTCTTTTTCTTTACTGTTTGCACATAATCTCCACTGACTTTTTTTTTTTTTTTTTTTTCCTATGTCCATTAGTGGCTGGCAATTGCACACTTCTGGTAAGTGACAGTTTACATGACTTCTCATGTAGATCAGTGGAGTGTAATAATTGCATAATGAATCTGTGTCATGTCTATAAAGTCACATTCTTCTTGCCATTGATGGTTCTTCCTTGAATTGTCATTTTCTAGTACCTCCCTTGGTAAGACAGTCATAGCCTGGTGAAATTTTCCAAATTAAAAGAAGCACAAACCCTAGAATGTTTCAAGAAATAATCCCATTTATAGGTCTTTGTTGCTTTGATGTGGCTGTGGCTTCACATCCAAGTTTTTGCCCACCCTTGTATTTGCACTCCTGTTGGCACGCTGACTTCTGGTGGGAAGATCAGTCCTGAGTTTGTTTCTTTGCCAGTTCTGAGACAGTTTTCCACTATATTCTCCAAGACTTCAAGTGGTACAGTCATCTCAACAGCTGGTCCTCTGAATGCACTTTCATTTAGACATGTGTTTTTCCAACTGTTTTGAATCAAAAAAATGCCGCCTTTTGCAGGAAGTCTTAGGACAATTTTCTGCAATGCTGCCCCAGTGGCATGTCATTTAAAAGCAAATAAGGATCAGACTGAACACTGAAAGAACTATTACTTCTCCCATTTTGTTTGCAGCTGAGGGTATGAGGTGTTTGTTTAATTTTTGTATTTTTACAGCCATTTAATGGATGTTGATGAGACTTATGTGCCACCATTGGTTGATAAGCTACCAAACAAGTAAAAAAAATTAAATCAGATTTCTATAAATTCTTCTTTTCAGATTATTTGTTCTTCTAGAAAGAGCTATTCTTGAAGAGTCCACAGAGTCACTTTTCTCTAATTTTTTTTAGAGTGCTTCGAAAAATTTGACATTTTAAAATTACTGTTATCAGGAAGGGAGATAATATTTCATAAATAAAATCTTTGTGACTCAGATGTGTTAGAAAATATAACAGAGCTCTGACATCAGGTCAGCAGTGTGATGACATAAAAAAGAACAAATCTCTACTAACTAACGCCAGCACTTTGAGCCCTCTGAGAAAAACATGAGAATACAATTGAGCTGAAGGATTTTCACAGGTGTTGGCTCACAAAATGTGTACTTTGGAAATTACAAAAATACACTTACTGGAGTCTCACACTTGAAACATTGACAGAAAACACATGAGTTGAGCTTATGCTTATCTCTCTTACCAAAGCATGTCTTCAGCCTCTGTTCAGAGCACTTTTCTTTCCCAGTGATGCTAAGGACACGATCCAGTCTCTACACAGAGGGAATCCAGTCCTGGCCACAGATGACAGAGCAGTGCAGCAGACTCCTCTTTACCTACCCTGAGAGAAGTGTTGGGTGTTGGGTTCACAGGTTTCCTGGGGGAGGTTGGATGTATCACTGGGATGTGTAAGAACTGGCAGAGCTCTCCCTAACAGTGCAGACGGGTGGTGGGGAGGACCTGACAGCTCCAGGAGAGAAAGTCTGAGCCAGAGTTTTTTTATGCTTTTGCTAAAGAAGCTTAACTGCAAGAGGAGAGTGACAGTAAGCTGACACAGATGAGTGGTTTGTCCTCTGGAACAAGGTAGGGTTTGTTTTTTATCCCCTTTGCTAATGCACACAAAGGACAAAGGTGCTCTGGATCAGCTGGCTGAGGGGCAGAATCACTTCCAGGAGATCCCACAGCAATAATGGAAGATACGAGCCAGTGATTGACCAACAAGAAGCTGCCTCCCTGGATGCCACTAATCCTTTAGCACTCAAGAAAATCTTCCTAGTTTATATTTACCTTAACTGAATCCTTATCAGTGTGAAAACAACTGCAGAGGCATCAGCCAGTCTCCTATTAAAGGTTGCACATTGTCCTGTGGCTGCAAACACACTCTACAAGGTTGTCAAAAGTGCCAAACCAGAGTAGTTGGGGATTAAAGAGCTTAGGACTTTTCTGGGAGCACCCTACTTCATATACCACATTGCACACAGAAAGCAGCCTGAAATTGGGGAAAGGCCTCAGTGGGAGAGGGGTGAAGATTTGCCTTTCCCCTCTCTATAAACTATTGTTAGACTCCAGGGATCTTTGATCACACTACAAGGGATGGAAGGGAAGGAAGTACTGGGAGGACTCCACGTTCCTCTTGATGCTATCTCAGTTCTTTATCTTAGATGCAGCAAGTTTAACTGAAAGACACATTTTGCGAACTCCACGTGTGTTCCAAGCCCCAGAATCAAGGATATTCTCAGATGAGAATAAATTACAAAGCACCATGAAAAAAGGGAGTGAAGTTACACTGCTGTTAGCAGATAGAACCTGATACTCTTAATAGCCTCATATTGTAATTCCTCCCTAAAACAGTTGACTTTGGTACAGAGGACAGACAGGTTCACCTTTTTATCTAGCCAGTTTGCCCTGATGTGCTGGGAGTGGCAGTGATGTCAGTGTAATGCTCTGAAGAATAATGAAATAATGAAAGTTTATAAAAGTACAGTAACACTAAGAAATGCAGGGCTGGGGAAGGGGTGGGGAGGGGAGGTCATGAGACTAAAATGTTACTCAGTGGATGTAGGTAAAGCTGAACAGCAAAGCTCCTTTTTCTGTTCCTGTTTGTTCCTGTGTGAACCTTATAACACAAGCCAAGATGAGCAGATACTGAACCCATCAGCTCACAAATCAGTTGCCTTTGTGTCTGAGTCTGTGTCCCTTCTTCACGCACTTTTGCAGCTTCAGCAGAATTTAATGGGGCCTTGTTCATGTTCCAGGTCCACTGTGCCAGGCATTCACTCTGAGTCAACTGAGATGTGGACAGTACTATGGAATTGGAGTACAAAAATGGTGAAGGGTCAGAAGGGGAAGCCATATGAGGAGCAACTGAGGTCACTTGGCTAGCTCAGCCTCAAGAAGAGGAGACTGAGAGGAGACTTCATTGCAGTCTACAACCTCCTTGTGAGGGGAAGAGGGGCAGACACTGATTTCTTCTCTCTGGTGACCAGTGATAGACTCAAAGGAATAGCCTGAAGCTGTGTCAAGAGAGGTTTAGGTTGGATACTGGGAAAAAATTCTTCACCCAGAGGGTGGTTGGGCACTGGAAAAAGTTCCCCAGGGAAGTGGTCACAGCACCAAGCCTGACAGAGCTCAAGAAGCATTTAGACAATGCTCTCAAGAAAATGATATTATTCCTGTGGTGGTCCTGTGCAGGGCCAGGAGTTGGACTCAATGATCTTTGTGGGTCCCTTTCAACTCAGCGTATTTTATGATTCTATTCTATGATTCAATGAGGGTGATGGCTGCTGAGCATGAGACACTCAGCAGCATCTCATGTCTGGTACAAAACTCCCACTGCAAAACAGTGTTGTAGCCATCTGACCTTTCTATGTGGAAGTTGCTACTTCCCACATGAGAAAAGATACCCAAATACAAGGGGTCTGTGTGTGTGTTGTAAATAGACCTGGAAAACAGGTTTTCCTTAGACAACGTTGGCTCACTTCAGAGGAGAAGTGCTGGAGAGAGGCAGTTGGAAGGTGCAACTTTTTGCAGAAATTGGTAGGGAACAATGGTTAATAAACTCCTGGTTTTGCAAGGTTCAGAAAATCCCACCTGAGCTTCTCAGATTCTTTCACTTTCAGCGAGTGGTGAGAACAGAGAGTACTCAAAACATGGCAAAAAGGGCTTGGTATGATTTGGGTCAGCAACTGATGTTCCCTGAAATTTATAAAGGGTTGAATTCCTGCCCAAAATGATAAAATAACCCAGGTAAAGCCTTATCCCATTTCTTTCATGGACAAGAGAAATTACTTGCTTGTTTAAGCAAGTGAGTGCTTCATTTTCGAGCTGTGATTTCGGACCTTTGCCTTAGACGGATAAAGGAGGAGTGTTCATATCATCAGACTTCAGACATCTAAGATCCTCAGAGGAACTTTCAAACTTTCATTGAGCACAGCAGTAGCCTCAGCTCTTGAATTATAATTAGCAACTGTAAATCCCATTAGGTGTAAATAGCCTTGAATTGAAGGAAATTTGCAACCCACAAGGAGCCTAAGTGGAAAGGTCCCAAGTTACAGATAGAATTATGCAGTGTGAATCTAAGTGCAAATTGATGTTTGGATCTTCAAGACCAGCAACTGAGCTAATAATGACTGTTACCAATGTCACAGGTATGGGACTGAGCTTGTTGTTTTAGAGTAATAGAATGGCTTGTGTTGGAGGGGATCTTAAATATCATCTATTTCCAATCCCCGTGCCATGGGCAGGGACACCTTCCACTAGACCAGGTTGCTCCAAGCCCCATCCAACCTGGCCTTGAACACTGCCAGGGGCAGCCACAACTTCTCTGGGCAACCTGTATCAGTGTCTCATCACTCTCGTAGTAAAAAATGTTTCTTCCTAATATCTAATCTAAACTGACTCTCACTTTGAAGCCATTCCCCCTTGTCCTATCATTACACCCTTGTATGTAGCGATACAAGGGCAAGAGAAAACAACTTATATTGTCAATACTCTTTGAGGATGGAGGGGGAAAGTGTGGCCAGTTGTAAGGAGCACCACACTTCTCTTGGAGACAAAATAAGAAGCCAGCTCTCTTCCACTGATATTCATAAGGGAGAATGTTATGATTTTGTCAGAGCGTGGTGCAATCCCTCCCCCTGATCCCAAGCCACACAGGAGGTGCTGTAACCTGCTGGCATGTAGTTGGAATCACTGCTACACAAGACCTACGGCAAACAGTTGGCACCTTTAGAACCTATTATTCCACTTTCTACTTCTGCTGAACTAGAGTTTTCTGGAACGGTATGAATTAATTCCCAACAGTTGTGAATCCTGCATAATTCATTTATTCATGTGCCTGTAAAAGGCATTAAAATTTAAGAGTCTGAAATAAAAATGAATGTAATTGCAACTGGTTTTAGATTCCTTCCTATTCTGCTCAACCATTTCATTTTTACTGCCATTTACTGCCACAATGTTTAATTGAAAGCTCTGAATTGCTGATTGCTGCTACAATGCAACTTCTCAGTGGGGAAAAATACACCCTTTGTAAATTATTTGGAAATGAAGTGGTATCTTCGTTATGCACAATCTCAGATACAGATGTGGAAAGTCGGAATTAGACCTGTGATAGTGCCTATAATTTCTGGCTTAATGAAGATTCATAGGACTGGTTTTAGTGAGCACATTGTGAGAGCTGTGAGAGCTCTCGCCTGTGTGGGGACACACAGCACACATTTCAGCAGAACTCTAACCATGCTGGGTCAGTCTGCAATTAGTAGCTCTAAACATTTATCAATTTGTTTGATCATAACTTCAGAAATTGCACATAGTATATTTCTGAAAAAATAAAAAAAAAGACAATTAAATATAAATCAGACATAACTTGGGAAAGCTGCACCCCATAGAATTTATGAATCCAGCCAAAGGGCTGCTGGTCACACCACGTGAGGGGTGCTCTACATGTGTAGCAGAACATTATAAGGCACTACTGTGCAAAGTGCTATACCCAGTGGCAATAAAGAAGCTCTTCCCTAGCAGGAGTAGGAAAAAGGAGGTGAGACCAATTGAGGGGGCTCATGCTGTCAGAGAAACAAACCTGTGATCAGGGAGCTAAACGGTGAGTTTATACAGTGATCTCAGTGATTCCCTCCACGATCCTGCTATTAATTTATGATGGAATGGAGCTGTTTGGATTGATTTTTTATTTCATTCCTGATCCAAAATTTTGGCCAACATTTGAAAAAAGAATAGATATATGAGCTGGTTTCAAAGTTGACTCTGATTAGTCTGTGGTTTTGATCACCCCTTCATCCTTGTAAAATTTTTGCCTGGAAAAAAACCACTAAATTCAATGCATACTAGTTGTTAAGCATTTTCTTTTTAAATTTAGAAATATTGGGTTCATCTAAATACCAACCTGACGGAGGGCATGGGAGGTGATATTTCTTGATAATATCTCTGGGAAATAAAACCGCTGATACTTTCGCACAGCTCTAGTTTCCAGCCACTGTTACGTTTTAATGATATGATCAATAACCATATAGATAGAAGGGACATTTCCTACCACACCAAGTACAATAGCTTGAAACATGAGAAGTGGTTTCTGCATCCCTTTAGCTGGTGGTTAACCTCATCGAATTACTGCACCTGCCAAGGCTGTGAGAACTAAATACAGCTGGTGGCAGCGTCTGGCCAACTGAACCCAACCCTGTGTTAATTTGAGCAGATGAAAGCAACCACATGGCAGACTCTGGCATGACGTGACGAGACTCTGCTTCATCACAAGCTGGAGTGATTGGTCCCAAGGTGCAGAAACCAGAGCAAGATACAGCTAATTGCTCCTCTCTCCTCACTGAATCCAACCCTGATGTATCAGGGAGTAATTCAGGCTGGAAAGGACCATGTTCAGGAAGCTTCAGGAGGACAAGGAAGTTATTTTCATCTCAAGGCATCTCAGAGAAGCTGAGTTGTCAGGTGGAGACAAGAAGAAAGAGCCTTAGGGGATACCTTGTCTAGGCACCTGTGAAACAGAAACTTTATTTCCTTCCATGCCTTGCCCCCAGATGATGTGTACTGATTCCTTCAGGAAACACCATGTAGAAGACTGAGCCAGTGAATTTTTCTCTTATATGGAATTTCTGAACCTTTTGCAAGGTCCCAGGAATATCTTCCTTGTCGTACACTGAGCTCAAGATGGACAGGAGAGGGATGCTGAGCTAGACAGACCTTTATTTTCACCCCTTATGCAGTTCAACTCTCATTGACTCCTCTGAGAGTTCATTTTATTTACATTTTTGAAATCTGGAACAGAAGCCTTTTAATGAGTATAAGGAATGCAGCCAGCCTGTCCCTCTTCCTCCAGTGCTGCATAATTTCCTATATTATTTTCTTGGACTTTATTCAGTTTTAAATGACATGAATGTAAGATTACTAGGTCTCTAAAGTACCCTCAGTTCTACAGCAGATGAAGGAATGAAACAGTATACATTTTCACAGCAACTTATGCTTACAAAATATACGAGCACATATATGAACATGTAATGTCTTCTAGCAGATGTTTAGAATCACATGCTTACTCTGTCTGTTAGATATATCCTGTCATGTATATGCAGATTATGCAAAGATATTAGGCATAAATTATATAGACACAATAGGAGGGATCACTGAGAAAATTCAGATTAAGGCAAACAGAATTAGTCATGTGTTTACAGTTCACAGGCCTGTTTTTTTAATGTTTCTGGGTCACAGCAGTCATCCATGCACAGCTTTCTTCCTCTGGCCATGTATACATTAGGGAGAATGCATAACACGGATGTGAATCCTTATTGCCCTTCCCCCCTCTTCTCACACGGAATCCCCTTGACCACATTGTTTACAATTAAAAGATTACTCAACACTATTTCAATGTCTAACTTCTTAAGAATACTGAGGCTGTATTTGTTTTGTTGGAGCAGGAAAATCCTCAGGGTTATGTCTCAGATTGGAGAGATACAAATCACAGTTATGTATTTACAGTGAGACACCTTATAACAAGGACGTTATTTGACAGATTGCCACACTCAGGTCAGGAGAATGTCTGAATGAGATATAAGACACATACGATGGGACCAGACAACCTCTGGAAGTCCCTTCCCACCTGAATTATTCTATGACTTATGATCTTATTATTTTAGGGGACAAACAGCTAAGTTCGGTGACTGCAGCATGAAAACCAGAGTGAAGCTTTTCTGAGCGTATCTTTTTGCTTCATGTGGCTCCCATTATTTTCTTCACTTTCTTCTTCTACTTCCCTGGAGAGTAATCATGCAGGTTTGCTTAACTGGGATTTCTCAGGTAGAGGAGAAGTTTCTACGAGAAATGTAACTCTCAGGGCAAGTTAGGTGACATCCTCTTTCCCTGAGCTGCTCTGAAACTGTCAGGGTGAGTTAAAGATTTTCCACCTTCAGCAGTCAGGAATCAAGAAGAGATCCAGCTTCTCAGATACTCATTTCTGCTGCCCTTGCCCATCTTTGGGGCAGCATTGGCACCATCATTTCAGGGAGCAGCACAGGTTCTCTGCACTGTGGATGGCTCTGTGCCTCTATCTCTGAGCTGACACCTCAGCAGTCACACCTATGCTTTAACTCAGTCTGTAAATGTCAGCCACGTAGCATGGTCAGACCACAGTAGAAGAGGAAGTTTCTCGAAGTACAGTCATGGGACAAAGTCACATCCTGGAGTGTTTCCAGAGAGTCCATAAACAAGGATAGTGTTACAGTCCTTTTCACCTAAGGTGTTAACCACCAACATAAAAACCAACCTGCTTCTAAAGCAGATTGAAGTTTTCAGGTTGATCTCAGGCCATTAAATGAAGAAGTTCAACATTTTAATATCACAAAAATTTCAAACCTGCCACTCAGTTTCTGCCTACCTGAAAGCACCTCAGTGGTTTTTTTCAGGGAACCCCTCCAGCAATGACATTTCTTTTTCCAGCAATATGTAAAATGACCTAGTGATCTGCAGAGCCTCTTCTGCACTCACAAGTTGTGTGCTACTCTCTGTCCCCACGCCCAAGGTGGTGAGCAGTCTGACAGCAAGGCTGGTGCCATTTCTGCCCTCCTTCACCCAGTTATTTCAGCCTGTCTCTGCATCAGAAGAAACATGGCTTTTCACTCTCCAGACCAAAGCAGGAACCTGATACCATGAGTCAGCTCCAGGAGAGTTCTCGAGTCACCAGACTGTTGCCCTCTCTTCTTATAGGCTGTTGTCTTGGGGTGTAAGAGAAAGGCATCCTGACCATCATGGTCCTTAATTGAATTAGTGGAGTCCAGATGCTGCCATGATGATGTCGTGGTTTGACACTGGCCCAACACCAGGCAGCCACAGGAGCCACTCGCTCACCCTCCCCTGCCACAACTGGGCAGAGGAGAAAANGGAGGATAATGAGACGTAAAATAAGCCCTTAGAACACCCAGCCCCTCCCTCCTTCCCCCCGACAGCGCAGGGAGACAGGGCGTGGGGGTTCGGTCAGTCCATCACCGAGATTTCCTTCTGCGGCTCCGGGAGAGGAGTCTTCCCCTGTGAGGCCGTGGGGTCCCTCCCACAGGAGACAGTTCTCCTGAACTTCCCCGGCGTGGGCCCACTCTCAGGAGCAGCAGCCACACCGCCCCTGCTGCAGCGTGAGCCGCTCCCACGGGCACACGGCCCTCCCAAACTGCTGTGCCCTGGGTCTCTCTTTCCTCGGGGTGCAGTCTCCAAGGACAGGCTGCTCCAGCCTGGGAGCTGGGCCCTCTCTCTCCACCACTGGATCACAGCCTCCTCCAGGCATCCACCGGCTCCGGCACGGGCACCTCCCCCAGGGGCTGCGGGTGGATCTCTGCATCCCCTGTGGATCCCCATGGGCTGCAGGGGCACAGCTGCTTCACCATGGTCTGCACCACGGCCTAAAGAGGAACCTCGGCTCTGGCGCCTGGAGCACCTCCTGCCCCTCCTTTTCCACTGACCTTGGTGTTGCCATGTTGTTTTCCCTCACATGTTCTCACCTCCTCCTCTTCTCTGACTAGAATCCAAAATCTTGTGACTTTGTTTTGATTTTCTTCTTAAATCTGTCAGCACAGAGGCGTTACCAACCTCTCTCACTGGCCCAGTTTTGGCCAGCAGCATGTCCATCTTCAGAGCCATCAGCCATTGGCTCTGCTGGACATGGTGGAAGCTTCCAGCAGCTTCCTCACAGGACCCATCTTTGTGGCCCCCCTGCTACCTAAAACCAGGCCATGCCAAAACAGTACAGGTGAAGAGTGGTTCTAGACAAAGTGGAACTCTTCCAGAAGAAGGACTGTTATTGCCACTTCTTTTGGAGAAGAAAAATGGCCCTCAAACTCTACTCCAAATCAAACAAAGGCTGGATTTGAAGCTCCCCTTCCACAAGGACCTAACTTGGCCTAGGTGAAGAAAACACAAAATAATTCCTGGCCAGTTCTGATATAAACTAGGAAAACTCTAATCTCCCTCAGTAGTGATGGCTCAGATAGCTTAGTAAAAGTCTCAGCAGTATTACCCTCTTTCCAGATATGTTTCTGGCATAAATCTGAGAAGACTCTTGTCATTTTAGAAGAAATGAGCCACAACAGAAATTCCATTCACAGATTAACTTGCCTGTTACAAAACTTTTTTTGCTGGTGTGTCACACTAGGAAAATAGTAATAATAACAATAACAATAATAATAGCAACAATAATAATAACAATAACATTTCTAAACATCGGTAGAAGTTGCATTTTAGTGCTTCCAGCAGCTGTTATAGGAAGCAAGATAGTCAGGAAGGGAAACATATCATCAAAAATAACATTAACAGATTTTGCTGGACTGCTCTTGTCCAGATGCCACAGAGCTAAATGACACCTGCTAAATATTAGAAAGGGAGAAAAATTGAAGCTGAGTTTCCTAGGCAGTCAGCACACCATTTGCTTTACAGCAATTTTGGCATAGTAATTATCTAAACACAGGTAAAAAACTCCATAACCCTACTGTAATCGGAGCTTAGATTGCATTAAGTTTATGGCACTAGAAAAATATCTTATCAGGGGTTTGTTCAGAACACAGAGAAGTTCTGTCAGAACAGATGGTTAGAGATAGTAAAAGCTACACAAGGAGATTATAAAACAACAATGCTTCTGACTTTTAATGGACTTTAAACTCCTGGTGTCTGCAGATGCCACCTTTCTTCCATACTGCAAAATCTATCAATTTACAGTCCATCCTTTATAATGTAAGCAATTCCACAATGTCCAGTAACACTTGCTCAAAATGGAAAAGCCTTTGAAAGAAACTTACCAAGTGTGACTGCCCTGTGTAGCTGACTTTTAGTTATGGTAAAATGGCACTTACAGCTGCAACTGCAATTCAAAATGTCTACACATAATGTAATTACAGTCTCCACAGAAAAAGAAGAGGAATGCCAAAAAAATCAGGAAAAAAAGATCCCATTTTGACCTGCTACTGCAGGTGGTAAACTATGAGCTGAGACTCACTCTCTCTCAACTGATTAAGGAGCAAAGGTCTGGCAGCTCTGAACAAGAGATAGCCACAGTAGATAATCATTGAGTGTTGATGTCAAACAAGCAGCAGTGGCATTGTTGTGCTCTTATAGTAGAAAGCCTACATGCAGCCCAAAGCTCAATTATGAATCAATCTCCTACAGATTTCAAAAGCAGTATTAAAAACATTGCAAGTTCTGAACCTTAGTGAGACAAATAAAGTCACTGGCAGGATGGAAACTGGCTTAATTCTGTTCTCATGCAATGCCTTCCTCCAAGATCACCTTTCCTCTTTAAAGATGGTCATTAATAGTTTTAGTGATGAAAATGTATTAATACAACAAAGATATGTTATCAGCAAAACTTGTAGACAAAAGGTATATACGTAAGAAATTTTTCATAGACTTTGCTCCAGAAAGATTACACTAGCCATCCAATGGGAAAATATCCATACATTACTCATCCATTAATAGGTAGCACATCATTTGTATGTATTACAACATATATTTTGGAAAGATGCCCAGTCTTCATGTCAGGTATTCAGGAATCTACCACAGAGCACCACAGAGGTCCCAGGGATTGATAACACCTCTGTTCCACACAAAGGTTTCTACTGTAAGTTTCTTGGTTATAAACCTTAAAAGTACCAGAGAGACACTTTGTCTTATCACCTGTATTTGTAAGACTTTCTCCACACGCCATATGCTCTTCAGAAGTTTTCAGATTGTAGCCAGGCTGAACAGGGCTCCCTTCACCTAATGTATAGTTACCTAAAAAGTAGCATCGTACTCACATCACCTCTATGTTCAGCATCAGAAATGCACCTCACCACTAGACAGCAGGTGTGAATCACCCAGTCGAGATACTGCTCTATCCAGTGACTGCAGAAGGAGCCTGGGCAACAGATTTTGAGTAGACATCAAATCTTTTGATCAAGACAGAGCCTGTCCTTTAAGTGGTAACAGTAATCCAGTGGCAGCTAAAATGTACCCTGGTAGCTCATCTCCCAGCCCTGCCCAGAGGAGCAGACGTTATTTCCCACAGAGATCATGGCTGGCCCTCATTTCCTAATGGCTTGTTCTGGCAGGAACACTTGTACCCAGCCTTAGATAAAAGACCGAAGCTGACAGAGAAGAAAAAACTGCAAAAGCCAGACTGCTCACATAGCATTTGTGAGGCAGCAAAGTTAATTGCTGTGTAATTACCACCCAAGTAAATTGTTTAATGTGGTAAAATGTGACCAGGGTTGTTACTTCTGCTGCAAGCAGTGGCTCATGATGCCATCTGCAAACCATCAACAGATCACATAGTGAATTTACTGCAGATGTAAACCCTCGACATCTCCAAGCATGTTGTTAAAAACCCCCATCAAGCGAATACTAACATTTCTGTTGTTTCAGATGTCACTGTGGCTATTTACACAGGGCTCAATGGTGCCGCACTTGTTCGTGTTGATGAGGGAAGAATATGGTTAGTTAAGAGAAGAGCAGGTTGGCAATGGCTTCTGAGGTTAGAAAAAAAAATAAAAGGGGTATAAAAGACACATCAGTGTTCAACCATAATTGGAAATCCAGCTATGTCGTGTAGAGAGGGGAGCGATGAGGGGGAAAGGAATGTGGTCTGTCATGAAAGCGGCTTTCTGGCAATTTACTGTGGGATCTTGAGCTGTTCCTATAAACAGCAGGCAACTGCTGGATCAGCTACTGACTCCTTCTGGGTGCAATGTGCTCAGCGCTTGATGCCAGCGGGTGACAGTGCCAGCTCGCTCCTAACCACACCACGCACCAGTGCTCGAATCTGTAAAGCTGAGCTAATGCACTGAAAACAGAGTGGAATCCAAATGCACGGAGATCTGATGCAAACTACTCATGGACCTGCAGCCTCTTTTGCAGGGCATTGTCAGGGGAGCCAGGGCTCCCTGGGAATCAAAAAGTTTGGGCACAGACTTGCTGCTGTCAGCATCATGGGACTTGCACTACACATAGGGACAACCTTTATATCTTATTTTACCTGTATTATTTCATTACCTGCTATCTCCTGTTCGAAAGGTCATCATAAAAAAATAAATAATATAGTGACACTTTGAATCTGTGCTTTA
Organism: Struthidea cinerea; assembly: GCA_013397865.1. NCBI lineage: Eukaryota > Metazoa > Chordata > Aves > Passeriformes > Corcoracidae > Struthidea > Struthidea cinerea. The sequence continues at coordinate 670,716 of VZTI01001451.1, forward strand.
AAACACTGACCTGTTTCCTGTTGCTGCACTTGTCCTCACACCACTTATCACTTGTCCTTTATAAGTGCTTCAACTTGTTTTAAAGTTTTTCTATATTTTTAATTTATTTTTTTTCTTAATGAGAACATATCAGAAACAGATAAAGGATCCAGGTACTACCAAATCTCTTTATATTTGAGCTCCTTGGTGCCTGAGATGCCTTTGAAAATGTCTCCCATGATCCGCAGTGACCCAGGCACTCAGCAAATCTCATTCAAAGCAGAAAATTGAGCCCTATAAAAGGCTGTTCTTCCCACTGAAGGGTATCCAGGATTATCAGGACACATTACTTCATGAAAGAGAAATGCTTCCCAGCTTCACTGATTGTCACACTTTGAGTCATCTCTCATGTCAGCGGCTGGAGCCTGGTTTCTTGGTTACTTTGCACAGAGTTGTAGAGAGCATGAAGGAAAAAGAAGACAACCTGCAAAGCAATTTTATTTTGTTTTGTTTTAAACCCAGGTAAAAGCACTGCCCTAATACCACTTCTATGTATCTGATGTGTCTGCTAAGCGTGTGAGCAGCTTAGAGAATATATTTTGAGCAAAATTTGGAAGCTGATCAAGTTTATGTGCTTGACTCTTATGTATTAAAAACAGGCAGGTACAAGTGTAGACCCCATTATTGACACACACACTTTTTGGAAAAGCAACATGTACATTTACTCCTAGAAAACTGCCCACAGGAACCTTTTGGTCTTATAAAAAATGCGACTCATTTTGACTTAACTGAAGCTAAATTCTTACTCAGGTGAATAGACACATTGGGATGAAGTAAAAAGCTTGTTTATATTTTGGGGGAGAAAAGCAGCTTCTAGATTTTGAAGCTGTTTGCTTCCTTTCAGACAATAGTTGGTTTGGAGCAAAAAACTGTGTGCATAAATCTGCACCATTTTACACCATGCCAGACTGATCCACAGCTATCTTCAACCCAGTGGAATTTAAAAATTTGAATTGGAGCAGAAATCTTGCAATGGAGTAAATTGCCATATTTTAGCTGATTACAGCAGCTGAAGAGATATTGTCACAGATTTGAAGGATATCAGCAGACTGTGAGCAATGTTGCACAGTTACAACACTCACCCTCAGTCCTCAGGTTTGTTCACTTAATTTTCATGTACAATAGAGTGGCAATGTTTAACATATACTAATAACAACTAAGCCATGCACCTTCTTGAATTTTTTTTTCTGATACTTCCAATTGCAAGGATATTTTTATTGGAAAAATAATTTGTAACATACAACAATGCACAGCAGATTTTGCTGGTGTTATCATGGGAGAAGGCAGTGTCATAATAATGTTTACTATTACAAAAGAAACTATAGTAGAGATGGAGCCATTGCTACTTGGTGACATCTTCCTTTGCAGAGGATTTCAGGAACCAATTCTTTAGAATTTTATGCACCAGGTGAGGGCTAACACTAGGCACACTTGAATCATGAGAGATCCACTGCAAAGGCCCAAAACGGTTGCTTCGTTTTACGACTGGTTTTATCAGTAGCAGGATATGGTATTTTGTCATCAGTTTTATAATGCCAACTCATCAAACTCTGTCTTTTTTGTTTTTATGATTCTCTCCTAATAGGTTGAAGAAGGTGGTGCAGGAATCCAGCACATAAAACGCCTTCATTGGCCCTGCACAGCTGTCCCTGTCCTGTGGCAGTTCAGGACTGGGGCAAATACAGTGATCACACAGCTGTTGCAAATCACCTTGGGAAAAGCCCCAAGTTTTACTGTTCTTAATATTTAATTAGATTCTTAATAATTATAATTTGGCAATTATGTCTTTTGATGGAAACTGGTTTAATAAAATTATTTTCAGTGGAAAAACATGTTACACAGCAAATCTTCCTTCAGCTGAAAGTTGCACAAGAGAAGGCACACATAGCAAGGAGGTGGGTAGATGATTATTTCATAGCAGAAAACTCTTTTCAATTTTAATGTGAAAATAAAGAATGCTTTGTTATTATTTCTAAATCAAACTATTCTGCAGCATTTTATTCTGCCACCAATAGCTGGTCTTTTTACACGGAGTGACGACCAAAATGAAATACAGATATTCCACACTTCCATGCAGACTGTAAATTCTATATTTTGACTAGGTCTAATACAACTACTGAAATAAACAAATTCAAATGTGGATTTTTAATTTTTTTTTTTAATATGGAAAATATATAGCTTTTCCTAGAGTGTAAATCAATAAATGGTGCAAATAAACGTTGCAGTAATTATATGAGGGAAAAACAGAGGATCACAAGAATAAATAAAGACAGATTGTTTATGGCATCCTCATTTTCTTTTTAAAAAATGAGGAGAAACAAATCCTTCACAGCTGAAGGCCGGTTTTGCATTTTCCTCACAGATACTTTTTCAGCATTTTTTAGAGTTCACAAATCAAGGCAAGGGCATGTTCTCTTGTTCTCATGCTCTCAGTAGGCAAAACATGTAGTTTTACTGCAAGGGGAAAAGGGCAACAAAGTTGACCTGCAAATCTCTTACTTGAGCCTTAGTAATTTTAGACAGGTGCCCTTTGCTCAGCAATACTTTTTTTCTTGAAAGACCATATCTTAGCACAAAGGAGAAAAAAATAATTGTAGACATTTGGCCTTTAGAAAGCCAATGGCTTACAAATTAATTTTACTGGAGGCTGTAGCAATTACAAGACCTGGTAGTGCCATCTGGATATTTACCTGAACCTCCCCACAGAGTCCACCTCTCTGTCCAGGTTTCTGTAGCAATTTGTTGAGGGAATGCTGTAGATCTCAACATGTCCTAAAACCAAAATATTTTGGTGCTCTCACTGTTAAGGATAATCAAGATCAGTGTCTTTGTGTTGTTGTTCAAAGCCTTTCAGAGTCAGGTGCTGAGTACGTGGAAATTCACCTTTTGCTCTGCAGCTGCCATTTCTTTCTGTTAGCAGAAGTCTCTGCTGAAATTAGGGATGCTGCCAGCTCAGAATGAACACTCCTGCTCTCCAAGGGGCTTGAAATGTCTTTAATTAAACTTTTTTTTTCCCCAGATTGAGGAGTGCAAGAACGCTCTCCAAATGACAGCACCTGTCTGGGAAATGAAATCTCTTTTACAGAGAGATAAAAATCTCTCAGGGGAAGTTCTGCCAGCAAAGATGAGGACAAGAGTTCTAATTCTGCTCAAAGAGTGGGAGACTGGAAGTAGTTACAATCAATAACCTGGAAAAAGCCAGTTCAGATCTGTCATCTGTCATTTCTGTGATCAGAAATCACAAGAGCACCAAACTGTTGCATTCTGAGTGCCTTAATCTACATGGGCACAGAAGCTACATCCCACTTTTTGCACACAGAACACCAAGGAATTAAGGGTCATTTTCCGTATTAGATGTGGATTCGTTTTCAAAAATATGAAGCATTTTGTGTGGTGGGAACATTTCCAGCCCAATTCCACAAATTAAAGAAAACAAACAAAATATAAGAAAATATAATAAAATGAAATAATGGATTTATATAGGACAGGACAAGACAAGACAAGACACTCTTTTTCTGGGAAAGAAGAGAAATCCAGTGACCAATACTACAATTTAACAGACTCCAGTGTCATTAGCACACTTAGATTCTAACTTATACCATCAATAATTCAGTGTCTCCCAACTTTGAAGTCTTCCTGTTCTGTAGTCTTATGTTTGGATCCAGGATCCATGGACAGCACTAGACCTCACACCAGAAACTCCTTTTCTGTCCTCAGCAGGGTGTGTGACTGCAGAGTTCATCAAGCTCCTGGCAGAGCAGTAACCTGGTTGTGGTACCTTGCGAGGCAACTGCATGAAGCTCTCTGGGCCGTGGCTCTTCAAACCTGGCCTGTGTTTCACAAGACTCAAGTCTGGTGTAGTTTCCTGAGAACCTCACATATATAATTTCTTAAACTGCCTGGATGAAACATTTTAAACCCAAAGCACGTGTTTTAAGAGGTATTAACATGTCATTATTTCTTCTCATTAAAACCCCTTTGCAGTGTTTTTCCCAGTTATATCACTCTAAACTGTCTGTGCTTTTTAAACATTTGGGTTCTTGTCATTTCTGCACTGTTTTAGCTTCTTAAACTATCTGCTTTTGAAGTGCCTTTTTTTTCCTAGTAAATCAACCCAAAATTTAAATAATGATTGAACAATAATTCACTGAAGAAGATAGTAGTGGCATTTTGACTCAAATGTAAGTTTATTTTCCATAATAAAATATGTCAATATTTATCCTTATTTAAAGCATAATTTTCTCATATAATGGAGTGATTATTAAGGGAACTATCTATCTTAGAAATATATAAGATGCCATTTTTCATTGTCTGGAGACTGCAAAGCTAAGATATATTGTATCTGCTGCTGTATGAGCATAGCTCTTGAGACAGCTTCGATAGGGAGATGTGAGGTTTTTCCATTAATCATTCTTTTACTGCTACTCAGTTTCAGTCATTAACTTGTAGTGCCCAGAAGGCTTATAGCACAGAGAATTTGACTGCTGCCAGTGTAAAATCACCAATAAGAGGTTGGGCTTTTTAAAAGATCTGTAGCAGTTTGTAGATGTTTTTAACAGCAGAATCCAGAAGGTAAATAACTCTTAAAGGTTTTGAAACTTGTGAAACTAGTTATAAATTGTCAGTATGAATATTGATAGAATTATTACAGTACCTTTTAAAAAGATGCTCACATTCAAAGCCTGGCTGTTTTTCAACAGAAATTAAAGCAGCAGTGGCCTTGAATCAAAACCCTACATCTATGAGGCTTGAAATAATGAGAGATTAAAAATGCAGCTCTCAGTCTTGATCTTTGCTCTGTTCTAAACTTTGGGTTAACTTTGCCTGACAAATTGAAGCCTTACATTTACAGCTTGGCTATCCAGGGAAGGAAAAGGACATTGGCCTGCAAATGTCATTGCTTCATCCTTCTCAGCACATCAGGGCAGACACATGATTTTATACAACTCTCTTTCTGAATATTGAGTTGACTTTTTTTCAAAGGGAAAGGAAATCATTGAATTCAAAAACTGTATTTTTCCTCATATATTTAATCTCATTAAATTGTTTGTGCATAACTATCAATGAGTTGGTACTAATCTGAATACCTAGATAACCATTATCAGCTGCATCAGAGAAATTAATCATCTTTTTCCTTTGCTGCCTGGCTAACATACAGCTGATAATGGCAGTGTCCTTATCTGAGGGGAAATCCAGCTCTAAGGAGTATTGGGCAATATTTAGGTGATATAAAACAAGAACTAAATATGCTGATAACACTTTCATCATTGAAGAGTTTTGCAGGAAAGGGTAGTGGTTGAAAATTATTCCCATGCATGCGATTGGTCCTCATTTTCCGTGAGGTACAAAGTACCTTACATGGATCACATACATAAGCCTGAATTTCAGTGGCTGTGAACTCTGAAATACAACCTCAATAAAAGCACAAATAGCTCCAGATGTCTTGAAATAAATCTAGATTCTCTTGCTCCGGGCTACTGTTTCAAATGGGCCAGCTTGTTGGCAGGGCCAAGAGTGTATGGTGAATTTGATTTTAAGGTGAATGTTCTCCCTTTTTAATCTCATTATTTTGTCTGGAGACCTTCCTGCTGATGGGTGTCTAGGTTAGAGATTACATTTCAGTCTGGTTTGAAGTGGAGACCTCAAATGGCTGTCCCAGGGAATATGGAGCAAGAAACCTTTTACAGACAGAGACATGACAAAAGGCAGCTTTACTTTTACTACATCAGACATCTGTCTGTTTTGCCAGTGTCCATTGTAGTTTTAAGATCCTTAATGAATTCATTTGTTGCAATTATAGGTGATCATTTTGGAATTCTAGTTTTTTTCTAGGCAGCACCAGTGTAACTGTGGAAGTGGGTACCAGTCCCATAACAAATGGAGACACCAGCTTCTGCTAGGTTCCAATTTGTCTTTCCTTCAACAGGTCCATCCCTGTCTATCACAGTGTCTGTAACTCTCAGCTTCATCTTTTAATGGGGAAAGATGTCTCTATTTGCCACTCAGTTTACCTGAAGATGCAACTGTTAAGGCTTATTGCTCATCTTCCTTGGAGTCTGGACTACATGCTCAGCAAAAGTGATGCTTTCAAAACTGCACAAAAGAGTGCAATTTTTGAAGGTGGATGCATTTGTACTAGTCCTATAGGTGCTCCCACAGCTGGAAGAAATATCTCTGCTACATTGCTGCAAAAGCAATGCCACTTTCCCTCATTGTGGCAGAAAGCTTCTCAGTCCTGTTCACAGCTACACTGGTGCATTTAAGAAGATACACACAGAGGACACAACCAGACACAAGAATGTGAGTGTCCCATACTTCAGCCTGACTGCCAGATGTGGCACATCTGCAGTACCTGAGGGATCTCTGACCACAGCACAAGGTTTACATTCTCCCTTTCAGACTCCAAGCTGGACGCACACAGCTCCTAAAGAGCAGATTTGCTGAGGCTTTATAAAGAAAATCTCCTTTCAGCCCCAAGTGGCTTGGTGTATGCCAGGTGTCACATGCAGGAAGGGAAGCTGTGATGGCTGTTTGGCACTGCCCTTCAGAGACAGGCAAAGGGCGCCCTGAGTGACAGCTCTGCTTCTCCCAGAACCTGAATTCAACATGAGGAGCAGCACAGGAGAGCAGCACACACCAGCTGATGCCACTCAAATCACCTCACATTTTTGTGGTCTTGCTCTATTAATGACAGTGAGAGGATGTGGGGGATCAGGGGAGGTTGCACAGATTTCATCCAAGCCCCAGTTGTGGAATGTGGACAATGCACACTGGGCACACATATCCACTGTAGATCTGTGGCCATGCAGGTCTCACTGAAGACAGCAACCTGTCCTCTTCCTGGTTCTGTGGTTCCCTCCATGAGAATCTATCAACACTTTCTCACTTCTTCACCAATGCTGCAAGATGGACCCCCCCTTAATCTTCCTTCTAAAGCTCTAAATTTTAACCTTTTTTCCATCCTTGTGGCAAGCACAAGCAGTGCCCTGATAATCATGGATAAATTATTATTATTATTCCCAATACATTATTAGCAGCACGTACAGTATATAAATAGTGCAAAATTATTATTTGAGCACATAAAATTACACCAGACCAAAGAATGGTAAGATTGATACAGGGTCATGGGAGGAGGAGGAGTGTGACATCTATGGGAGGAAGGCAGATTTTCACAAGTGGGAAATGGCATCCAGAGTAGACATGCAGTTCTTATTTTGGCAGCAATGTCTGGAAGACCTGACAGCAGTCAGGACAGCACTGCCTCTGTAGACTGCATCCTCTTCCCTTCAATATAAAACAAAAAGCAGTGACCTAAGGTCCACTTAGACCTTGACTTCAGGTGGAAGAAGTATCATCTTGCCTGGGCATATCAGGCAGAAAATTTCCTGGGCAGTCATTTCACTTAAAAAGCTTCCTTCTAAGACAAAAACCAAGTGATTTCAGTTTAGAGGACACAGCCAGTACAAAGATTTAAGTGAGGTGAAGAAAGCAAAAGTTCGAGAAAGGTGTTAAAACATGAACCTTTCTGACCCTTTTTTCCCCCCATGCAGTGGGTGATGTTTCGCTTTGGTTGCTCTGTTATCTGCAGGATGGTTCAGCGCAAATGAAGAGTTGTCAGATCTGACATGGAAATCAGGTATATGGCTAGAAAAGGCATTGTCATCATGCTGGAAAACTGTCTCAGAGAGGCATTACCTCAGTGACCAAGCTTTAGGGAGCATTAGACAAGGGAACTGGTCTCTATGAAGGAATACAGGCTTTAAAGAAAATCAATCCTAAACCCTTTCCGTTTTAAAATGACCTGTTAATTAAATTTCAGGAGAAATGTGACATGTTGAGCTGGTCAGGGAAAATTCACCTCTGAAAGCAGGTAATTTTGGCATTGGGTAGCAAAGAGTTTTTCTTCTTTCTCCACTTTTCAGCTAAACACATTTTTCAGCATTTGGGTTGAAAATGATAATTCTTTGTTTAATAGAAGAGGGTGGGCAAAAGAAGGGTAGTCAGATCAGGTAACTGCCTTTTGCAGATACTGCTGTTGGAGAGGGACCTAAAACCTAACACTGTTGGGGACAATCTGAAGAAGTGTTGTGACTTACCCATTTTATTTGGATAGAGACCTCTGAGAGTCCTCAACTGAGCTGAACAATTCTGATATTTATTGTTTCTGTTCCCCTCAACTGCCAATCCAGACCCTCTGATAAATAAGGCACCATAGCCTTACAGCGAACCCTCCCTGGCTGTGGGTTAGCACTGGGCACACTTCCTTGGTTAGGAGTGAGGAAGCTGCCACAGTGTGTGGATGGATCCGTGCAGAGTGGATGAATCCGTGCATGTGGCTGGATCTGTGCAAAGGCTCAGCCCTTCGGTTTGTGGGTGGTGTTGAGGCACCAGAGTGCACAGATCTGCTTCCAGTGGGGTACCATGGTTTTAAATGCAGTGCGATGTGTGACTACTATCATCACTGACTTCTCTTCCCAGCAGTGTTTAAACAGGTATCCACAATAACAGGCAGAAATAATTACATACAGAATATGGTGATGCTTGATGAGCTGCAGGATAACTCATATTTGTTAAGCCTGAGGGATCTGGTTGTCTCTGAGGTGAGGGCAGCAGAGGCCAGCTGAATGGCCAACAGTGGCCAGTTTGCCATCCAGCAAGACACAAAGATCATAACTGGGGCAGGAAGGGGAGTCCCCACCTTAGACAAAGAAAACACAGCCCTGAGTAGGTGGTATCCTGCCCCAAAATGAGGCAAGGGTTTCCTGATCCCACCTCTTAAACAGTCAGGGGAACAGAGGCTGTGATTGCTCACAGGAACAAGACACCTACTTGTGCTGGGCTCTAACATCTCTGCATGAGGCAGTGTTGCTCTGAGTGCTCACAGCCACCCACTCGGGGACAGCCCAGGGCTCCCTCCCACAGCCCTGCGCTGCACCAGCACTGTGCTGGCCCTCTGGTCTCCCACTATTAATCCAAGCAAAACCTTTGTAAATATCTTTTGGCACACAGCTTTGCAGACAAGCAAATCCGAGCACATTTGTAAAGTAATTAACTTCCTTACAAATTGCTTAGATTTGCTTCTCTAATCATAAAAAGCCACACAATACAAATAGCACTGGCTTTCTCATTACAGAAATGACCCTGTTGCTATCCACAGTTGTCATTCTGCTAGGCTAGGCTATAACAATTAGAATTTAGAGTCATAATCATCATTCTTCATCCATCCCTCTCAAAAGTAAATTTCTTGGGACAGATCCCAGAGTGCAGGGGGACTGTTGTAAAACTGAAACAATGTCATTGTGTTCAAAGAGGAGAGAGACCAGAAATCTCTCTGCTGGCTTCGCAAACAGTTGACCTTTCTTTATTAATAGCTGACACAGACCAATAGTTTATCATCAGAATTGACTGTTAGTTACTGCAGAAATCCAGCAAAGAGAGTCTCCAGCTTGAAGGAATCAATAGAAAAATACCCAGGTAAAGCAATGGCTTACCAAAGGCAAAATATAGTGCGTGTGGCTTGATTAAATGCAAATGCAAATAACTATCTGGTTAAAAGGAGATTATGAAAAATAGGAACCAGATTTTCAACCTTTCTTCTGATTGCCTTTCATAAGGGTTTTTATTATAAGATTTCATTTAAGAGTCTTATCTTTGTAGTAAATGGTTGAAGACTCAAAGTTTTTCATTTATGTGCCAGTTGCTAGTAAAAAGCAGAATTAATAAAATGTGATCTCCATGTGATTGCTGGTGGGTCAATTTTTGCTATGCTTATTTCAGAGGAATACAGCTTATCTGCTTTCACTGAGCCCTGAGTTACATTAAGCTAATAAAACCTTTGGTTTTTCTTCACACAGACTTAAAAGAAAGGATCCTGCTTGTGTTCCGCTCCTTGTATTTTTCTTCAGCTTCAAACCCATGCTCTGTCTGTCAAAAAAATTATCTTTAGTATGAAAAGACAGTGCAACATGTATGATTTAAATTGCATGACCATGGCAGAATAGTATTCTTAAACTGAATTTTATACTCTGTGCTGTACTCAACACGGCGTCATTTCCAGTTTGCAACATGTCAGAAATACACTGTTGAAACTGTTGTGTTACTAACCACACACATCTTTTCAAAACCTTGGTTTTCTTAATTCTGAGTTTGGGGAATCGAGTCCAGGCTTCCTGAATCCTACAGCTGGAGCCAGGATTCTCTCCTCTCTGCAATTCCATCAAGCTTTATTTAAAGTCCACCTAAGAAACCGAGATCTGAAAAGCAATGTGTTCTGGAGAATTTCATGGTGATCAGAGGCATAGAGGAGTGCTATTGGACAGATAGATAAAAAAGTGAATAATCCACATATTAGTTACCCTATACTTTGCAGAATAGTGCCACTGGGTCTCGGCCACTACAGGCAGAGTTCAAGAGAATAACTTAACATTTCAAAGAGTGTGAACCAGTTGTAAAAGTAGAAAGGCTACTAAACATTACTACTGGATATAGGATACCCATAAATTCATAGATTAAATCAATAAAAACCTTTAAAAATCAACTAGAACATTGCCACCAGATGTTCAGGCAAACGGGCATAAAAACAGCAGCACAAAGATTTTCAGAATGCTGTCAAGGGTGTATTGTATCAAAGCTGTTATGTGTAAAAATACATGTACTTGCTAAAAATAGTAAGTGAAAGGTGAGTCACCATGTATATACCAAGATTTAAGCAAACACCTCCTGTGTTTACTGATACAGTTCTAGAGCAAATGGTTCCAGTGAGGAAGCAACCAATGTTTCAAGTCTATATTCAGCCTTGAGTCTAATCTCTTTTCCACCTCAAAGGCAGAGTGAGATAAAAATGGTAGGTAGGAAATGGCTTTGGTTTATGTACAATGTCACCCTATTTCATGTGACTTAATTCTGATAAAACCATCTGGTAGTGGAATGGTACCAAAGAATCTGAAGAAAAATAGGTGGCCAAACCTCCTCTCACACCTCTGGAGGTGTTCAGATTGCAGTGTTAACTGGATTTCGTCTGAACTTTGAAAAAAAAAATCATAGATAATGAAAATAATAGAATTGTTATCCCTTACAATCAAGCCTGCCAGATTTACCATTTGTGCACACACATACTTAACTATGATAAGAGTCCTTTTGAAATGTACTGATTTTAGCCTCTGAGAGCTAAATCTCAGTGCCCGGCACTGTAATTAACTCAAGATTTATTCATTTATCAAGACTCCTGAAACAAGCATGTCTAATTGCCTTTCTTTATTAATACATTCAAGAATGTTTAACATTTTACTGCCACTTAAACAAGAGTTCTAATAAGATACTGTATCAATTAATGGTCCTGTTAAAAGTCAACTGGTATTTTTACAATAGCAGCAGAACTCCTTGTTACACATTAAACACCATGAAGCAATCATAAGGTTTGTGGGTTTGTTTGGAAAGGTGCATTGCAATGATACACTGCCAAGATTTTAACAAGCATCTCCCACAAGACATTCCTTCCTTAAGAGGATAGTAAAAGGCTCTTAGTTTTGGACTTGCCCAGAAAAGGAGAATGAAGGAACAGGAATTCCACTAATGTGTTTGTCCTTTAAAAGCAATATGCTTTTCCAAAGCCCTAAGGATGTGAATGCACTACACTGCACTACCTTTGTTTGGTTCTTGAAATGTGTAGGTCTTACAATCTGCATTTAGTTTTTTCTTTGGGTTTGTTTTGGGGCTTTTTTTTGGAGGGGTTCATCAATTTGAACCAATCTGAGGTTTGTATACATCCCCACCCCTATGCTCTGTGCTCAGGGAATTCCTCACCTCTGGGAGTGTGATGCAGTCCACATCTGGGTGAAGGCTGGTGCTGAAAAGCCTTCGTCAGAAGTGGCGACTCCTTCCTTGCTGGACAGAGCAGGACTTGAGAGCTCACTTGCACTAAAGCAGTCCTGTTTGGGAACTACGAATAATGGCCTAAAGGCACAAACAGAGCTGACCAGAATGGCTTTTTAGCAAGGCATAATGCTATTTTGAAACCAAATTTTTCTAGAGGTGGACTGGTCTTCATCCAACTTCTATTAGGATGCTTTCTTTCAAAGCCTAAGGCCTGGTGATGATTTGCGTATAATTAAATAGTTGACTGCAGTGTCAGTTAAAACAATGGCCTGTGATGTGAGCAACACACCACAAATGCTCTGCATTGTTTTACAGTGGCAATTTTCAGGACATCTTCAAAGAAACCAGACTGAATGATGCACGATGATTTAGCAATCAAACTCAGTTTCTTAGTTCGATATTGGCAATAAACTCATGCTTTTACTTACTGAAAGAATTGCTATAAACTTTATATGTTAGATGCATTAAGCCAATTGAAGTATTTTTATTTCCTTTGTGAATCATAGAATCATAAATTTCCATAAGCCACTGAACAGGGAAGAGCTGAACACAATAAACTGGGAAATTATTTGCTCACTCAGGCGTAGTTGGTAGAGTATTCAAACACCACCAGACACCAGGAGCTACCATTTTGGTGTCCACAAGCTTTTGCAGTTTTATTTACTGAAAAAAGAAAACTATAACCCTGGAAGATCCAGACCTTCTCTTTCCCTTTCTGGTTTTCAGGCAGCCTCAATTCACAAGGCAATAGCATAGACAAGCTAGCAGATAACAAAGGAGGTAAGTCCTAAGAGGTTCTTACTCCCTAAAACAAATTTGCAAGAATCCCACAGATACAAATTCAGATTTTTACCTAGAAAATTTTAATTTTCTTCCCTGAAATGCATATGAAATGCAGGATCTTTGCTGTTGGTCTTCTACTGCTCTTTCAGATATGTCCCAAATTCTTCCAAATTGGGCATGTGCCTCAATTAATTAAAAAAAAAAAAATAAAGGCAATAAATATCAAACTTTCAATGGTTACTTAAAGAAATTTATCTATCCCTTCCTCAATGAGGCATTCAAGAAGCCTCCTGTGTTTTAACATGCATGCAACTTTTATTCATGTGAGTAACTTTTCCCTGTGAAAAAGGAAAAAAAATCCAACAAATTCTGAAGTTCAGGTGTGAGTCAGCTCTAGGATACTTTGTACCAAGGCCTTGAGCCAAGAGATTTCACCATCATAAACTTTTTCTCCTGGTAGTGTGCAACACAGAGCATACCTCATCCTTCAGGCAGAGGGTTCATACACTGTGCTTCAGGTGGGCCAAGAAGAAGGCAGCATTCACAGTCAGGTATCCACCAGGGAAAATGCTCCTTGGAAGTGTGCAGTAAGTCACCTTGTCCATACACTTGCCGGCCCCTACATGCAACACTCAAAAGGAAGACCTAGGGTGGCTCCAAGACCAAAAGTGTCCATGAAAATGACTTGATGAAGAGGCAGTTAGATCCTGTAGAGATCTTTAGGGTTCACAGTTTGATCCTGTAGAATTCTTTAGGGTTCACTCGCCTACAATGTAGTTGGGCTTTGTGCCTCCATTTCTCTCTGTGTCCCTCTGTTGATAATGCCAGCCCAAGAAGATAAATACTCTCTTTCTCAGGAGGGTTTGATGTGACCTTCTGGGGCAACCTTCAGGACTCTGACACAACTCGGGTCCTCGGAGGGCATGTGCATCCTAAAGGACCAGAGAAGAGCAGGAAGGAGACAGTTAAACCTGTGCTGGATCAGAAACAGTGCAGTCACACTCAGGCCATATTTTCCTATGCTTATGCACTTTCCTTGATAAATTAATCTGCTCCAGTGGATATTATGCTAAACTGATAATTCCACCACACGAACAAGATCATGTACTGAACTAGGCCATGCAAATAGACTAAGACAAACAGAATACTTTGTTGTGTGGTGTGTAGAATGTTGTGTGGTCCAGGAACATAAAGCCAACGATTTTCAACGTTCACACCCATGATCCTCTGGAATCCACAAGTGCTCCTTGCCACAGTGCCAGGTTTTATATTCAGGGAGCCACTTGCAGTGGGATTCTGTTACCCTTGCAAAACAAAGACTGTGTGATTGTTGGAAAAAAACTGCTTAGCTAGGAGGGAATAATTTGTGATATTTTAAAAGGCATTAAAGAATACTTAGCAATCCAATTATCATCTAATTATGGCATGGTAACCAATGGAAGGGATTGACAGCCTAAAATACTGTCTGCTTCTTCTGTCTGTCTATCTATCTATCTATCTATCTATCTATCTATCTATCTATCTATCTCAGCTGGTCTAAGAAATTATTTTACCCCTCACAATTAAATGTACTCCTCATATCCCTCATACCCATTCATAACAGTCAACTCCTCAGTGCCATAAATGAGGCAACAGGAGTTCCCTGGGGTTTCCTCTGAGGAATGAACCAAAGTGCTCAATGCAATATCATCATGCTTCCCTAACTGGCTCTATCACTGGTTTTGGACAGCTGTGCAATGCTTATTTTTGGCTCTTTGTTTGTTTGGGTTTTTTTTCAGACTATTAAGGCAAAAGAAATAATGTTAGCAGCCAACAGCACTGAACAGGGTTTTAGATTATTTGGGTTTAGTTCCATCAAGGTCATACCTGGCTCTCTGGAACCATGGTTTAATCCCTCAAATCTCCATTGATAAGTAAGGGATAATAATTTCTCTGTCTGTCTGGTCTACTTGGATTAACACCCTGCAGGATGTTAATTCTGAATTCTTCCCTGACAAAAGCAGCTTCTGCATAAAGCCTGAATGTACAATTATAATGCACATAATTATTAACACAAGTGCCTGTTTTCCCCCCAGAAAAAGCCATTTAATTTAAAGTCATCATTGCAGTTTCACCTTCTTCAAACATCTTTTATTGACAACTAAAACAATTGAAAAGTAAACTTCATTAGAACTAGTTTTGGCAGAAACATTTAAATGCAACCATCAGTGAACAGGAGAATGAGTGCAAGGAGGGTTTGAACCCGTCTCTGCTACTTTTTTCAGTGTCCTTTGGCTTCACTACGTTAAAGTTGAGGTATTAACATCTCCCTTCCCCATTTACCACTTTGGAGCACAGACATTTCAGTGGTCTCCTCTCACAAGCATCTCCCTGCCAGCTAGTAGAGCTTTCATAGCTAAGGTAAGCACCCAAGTTGTCAACACAGTGACAGGGAAGAGATTGTGGTATGAGAAACCAACACTGAGTGACAAGCTGCTGAGTCAGCCTGCAGCAGAAGGTAGAGGTTTATATTCTGTCTACAGGGCATTATCAACCTACTTCAAAGTTATTACAACTCTAAATCCTGTAAAAAACTGAAGGGTTTTTTAAGTGT
The DNA here is from genome assembly GCA_013397865.1 of Struthidea cinerea. Taxonomy (NCBI): domain Eukaryota; kingdom Metazoa; phylum Chordata; class Aves; order Passeriformes; family Corcoracidae; genus Struthidea; species Struthidea cinerea. Next base: position 686,005 of record VZTI01001451.1, read on the forward strand.
TTGGAGTTCAGGGTAGGGATTTATCTGCTTTTGCCTTCTGTTAGTACTCAAAGTTTCCTTGCAAACTCTGAGACTGGAATTTTTAATGTAGGTATAAATACAATTTTAGGTTGTCACAGAACATCTGAAATTTCTAAAAAATATTTTAATATTTTGAGTTTTTAATATTAAAAAGTGCTGAATCAAAAAATGTTTTCCACTCCTCTGTGAATCCCTAAGCATTCTTTCTGCCTGTGGCTCACTTGTAAACTCAAATCCACGAGACATTAGCAAGCACAGTATTTTAGTTTCAACCAATTGCACTCTTGCCACTTAGAGAGGAAAATAAGAGAGAGCTATTTGATATCTCTCAGGCAGGAGCATTTAGCTCGAGCCCATGGAAGGAGATAGGTTTTACTTGCTCTTTCCAGAGTCCCCGTGATATGCAATTGCTTCCTCTGGCAATATCACAAACTGAATGTCCCCAGATAGGGGCAAACCTCAGAATTACAGGGAGCATCTCCAACCCTTCCCACTTGTTCTTTACGTAGCCATTTCCGAACCAGCAATATCAGAGCAGCTGGTTCAGAATATCAAGATTAGGACAAATTGTACTTGTTTTATGGCTGCCCAGCTCAAATACAGAATTATGTGGTCAGGGAAGCACCTTCTCACACACCAGTCCTGTGTATGATGATGTCTTCTCCTCTGGGTGTCGGATGGAAGAAGAGGAAGAGCTGATGTCAGTGGCACTATTACTGTCTCGTAGGGATTGGGATGATCCTGAATCCAAAAGAAGTGAAAACATTCCACAATCTTCCTAATATCAGAGTTCTGAGTGTCAGCCATTCCTCCCATTCCAAGACTATTCTGGTAACTGGGAAGCAGCTCATACCAATGCCAGGGCATGGCTTAATAGCTGTATGGATGCATCACTATTAAAAGAAAGCCCATGATGAGCAAACTTTGGGAGACACTGGAACCTATTGGAAGCATCATTGAGTCAGTAAACACTTTGGACTTACTTCAATGTCATAAAAAATAGTTAAATGTCACTAAGTTCCCAGTGTTATTGCTGTGTAAGTTTTATCAGAAAATCGTAGAATGGTTTGGGTTGGAAGGGATCTTAAAGATCATCTGGTTCCAACCCCCCTGCTATGGACAGGGACACCTTGCACACCAGGTTGCACAGAGACCCATCCCACCTGTCCTTGAATACTTCCAAGGATCGAACATCCACTTCATCCAAATTTATGCCTCAGAAGTGTTTAGAAACACAAATAAGTGAACTGATGACTGTTAGTGGATCCACCACAGCAAACAAGGTGTGAGTCAGAGAACTTTAAGGAGCCCAAAGGCATCCAGGATTTCCACAGGGGGCTGACGGGTCTGATGCAGGACCTGCAGCAGACCATGATCTGCAGTGTACCCAGGGATGTGTGAAACGGTGCTAACTCTCCAACTGAGAGACAACTGACGACAGACTTTCTTGTGTGAGGTGCTCTATACAGTGAGAAAGCATATCTTGTTAGACAGACTTATAATCAAAACAGCCACACGAGGGTTAAGGGGAAAGAAATTTTCATCCTGTTTTTATGTTAATAGGCAGAAAGAGACAGTGATTTACTTACAGCCACTAAGGAAATCTGTGGTTCACAGACCAGTCTCATTCTGGTGCATCATTCAAAGACCACACTCCCATAGCCCCCATCTGTGTGCACAGACACACCGTAGTAGGGTGAACTGTCTGGAACAGGGGTGCAGCCTTACCTAGCTATTCCCCAAATTCTGTATGAGGACTACAGACTTACAAGGGCATGCACAAGACACAGCCCCTTCTGGGTCATCCAAATTTTGCCAGAAAGAAGCTGTGTCAGGAAAGTAACCGAGACGAAGGAAACAAAAATATTGCTTTAAGTCCTGCTGGATTCCCTCCAGGATCTGTGTTAAGCACTGCTGGCTGAACATGAGAATTTTATTCTTCTCCTCCCTATTCTTCTCCTCAAAAAGTGATGCTCCCATGCTGCTTTTAGGACACTACACATAACTGTGTGTTGTGCCAGGAGTCAGAACGTTCTGACTCTGGCTGTAACATGGCCTCCCATCGGACAGCATCATTTCTGTGTGGTTAACATGGACACAGAAATGCTGTGCTTCCAGAGCCAAAGAGACACAACCAGATCATTAATTATTTCCATACCTTCAGAAACTTCAGAGAGAAGTAAATAGTCATGGAAGCTCATGCCAGGACTTGGACCTCACAGAGCACAAAACTCTTGGTTTCTTGGGGCCCATCCCCTCAGAGCTCTCAAGCTCCTTTCATGGACATGGCAATTAGTGCCCTGCAGACAGGACGGACATTGATGGATCGTGTGTCCTCAGTGAGTGATTGTAAGGCCTTCCCTTCCCCCATACTCTTATGATTTAAGATCTTCCCTCTTCAATTTTACATTTCCTCTCCTGCTAGATATATTTTTTCAGCTTCACTTACATGGGTAAGGGTTTGTCCCAGAACAGCCTCTCCTCCCCCAGTTTCCTCTTCCCCCTCCTTCCTCACTGTGAATAAGACCTCTCTCTGTCTAAAGCAGCAATTGCTGAAGAGGCTCAAGAGGACCCATTTCTTGTCCTCCCCCTGTTTTGATGCACTGATTATCCTCTTGTTGGATCAATAGCCCATCTGCTTTTAGAGGTTTTCTAGCATTCTGATGCTAAATTAAAACAGAGAGAATCAATCCTCAGTTAATTTGCCCAACCAAACAATTTATATCTCTCTTCTGATCTGCCATCATGTGAATTATACAATACTGACACACTATGAGGCCTTCCCAGAAAAAGTAGGCACTTTCATAATGCTAAATTATCCTCTTTATTAGTAACTCTCAAATGTGACAAACCAGGAGATTTATTGTATAATGTTGCATAGTCCTTGGCTGAACTTGTTAAAACTCACAGCTATTGTAATGGAGCAATTTGCTAATTAACAGTAGATTTTGCTTGGTTTTTAATGGACTTTGGGGATACATTTTAGACTTAGATTAAGATTAGTGGAAAAAAAAAAACAGCTCTCCTTAATTATTTCAAATTGAGTGTTATGCTAATAGTAAACAATTAGTTCTTTCCTGACTGAAAATTAATGTTCTATAAATAATTACAAAACCAAGCTGCTATGTGAGTCCCAAAAGGATATACCAGACTTAGAAAAGAGTCATGACTCTTTCTTGTGGGTTAACCACCATGGCCTCACACTTTGTGAAAATTAAGCATGAGCCTTGGTGGCTTCCTAAGGTTTTTCTAACCTGGCTGAAAAAGAAAAAAAGAATAAAATAGATAAATAGACAGAGAGAGAGAGGGAGAGGGAAAGAGGGAGATAACCTGCAGAGGAAATTTTTGATGGAAAAGGTGTATGGTGTTACAGTTTGCCAATTCTCAGATCAATTCTCAAATCAAAGCTTAATTAAAATATTAGCATCCATCCCATCAGAGATTTCTGCCTTGTGAGAAATATATAAATACTTTATACTTGCTTTTGCATAGGGAAAACTGAGAACAGAAAACTGGGAACAAAGAAAGTTGAGTTATGCCAGTTGATCCCAGTTTAGTTTAGTTGGTAAGGTAGGAGACTGATATACACCCTCTTATGGATCACCGAATTCTCTCATTGAACTCCTAGGAGTTAAGATATTCCTTTCTTTGATGCAAAACTTCTGTTATTCATTTTGATTGATATTAGCTTTTTCTCAGGATCCTAAGCTCTTTGGTGTCTTTCCACACCCTTATAGACGCCCTCTCTGGGCAGTGGAAACAGACAGACACCTCTCATGCCTAAATCAGTGAAAGGTGGGATCTCTAAACTCACAAAGTAAAGGATTTCTCATTAGCAAAGGCAAAGCTCATGTAGGCACAGGAAGCCGAACAACTCCTCTGAGCATCAGCATCACTTAAATATCTCAGGAGGGCAAAAACCTTGCTGCAGTCTGTCATGGCCCGGCGTGCCCTGTCCCCAGCCCATTCCGCTGCCAGAGCTGATGGTGAGCACGCCGTGCCGTGGGGTGGGGAAGCAATGAATGCAGCCAGGAGCCAGGGCTCCCAGACTTTGCCTTCTCAGCAGATGCAGCCCTACATCATGCATAGACTTTTGGTCAGGGGTGGAAGAGGAAAAGCTGCCAGGAGGGTGGCAGCCCTGGGGAACAAGTACTTGATAGTACTGCTGGGGATTTCCCTCCCTCCTGCTTCACTGAGCCGTACCTGCCTCTCACAGAGACCTTAATGCTGCTCCAAGACCAAGGGGATCTCTTCCCCAAACTGCAGTTTTGTCATTTCCACTTTGGTACTTTGGATAACTACCTACTTGGCCTCTGTCTGAAGCCTGCTCAGCCATGTGCTGTGTCTTACATGGCACAGCAGAGCCACAGAAATCAGTAAGATTTGCAATAGAGTCTTGCCTCAGTTTCCTTCTCATTCCTGAGCATTTGCTTGGAGTCTGTCAAAGCCTGTGATAACCCTCTCCTTCCTCTGGGCTACTGCCTTATTCTGGCATGAGGGAAAATGTCATCTCCTCTCTCTGTGCAGCCTCCATGCCTTGCTCAGACAGTGTGCTGTCCTCATCTCTTGCCTATGCGTTAGCCAGCTAAAAAATCTCCCCCCAGCTCCTACAAACTAGCACTTGAAGTGTCCAGAGACCTCTGCTAAAGAGCTGATGAGTCTTAATGTCCAAGATGTATCCAAACCATAGCAACATCATGGGAGAGAAAACATAACAGCATTAGCTTAGAGTTTGATGAGTGTATGTTTTCCTAATGTACCTCCCAGACTTGTGTCAGTCCTGAGGCCTTCCTCCAAACCTGAGTCCTTAGGTGAGAGGGAGATGAATTCTGTCTGCTCTGTAAGTAAAATAAGATTTCAATTTGCTGTCAGAGCTTTAATTAAAACACTTATAGATCAACTTTACTGTGTCAAATTGTCTATGCCACTATTACTATAGGAAGATGAATGTTAGCTGTGAAAACAGGCAAAGTACACTCCCCTAGACTAATGAGTAATTTCATAGCCATTGATTTTTGACTTTGAAAATTCTCCCACATGCTTCTGGGAATTGGAACTTGTTACAGGTGACCTCACAGCAGCTTTGGCATTTTTTTAAACTTTTTGTGAATGTAGAAAAAGAGTAATTTTGCTCATTCATGTTTTGCTGTGGCAGGCATTACATGTAAGCACTTCCATCCCAGGTTCTGAAACCCAGAATAATTGCTGAATGACTATATTTAACATATAATACATAAGCTACAGCTTTAATTCTATGAGATACTGATAAACAACCAGCATCTCCTTCTGTAAGAGTAAGGATATAATTCTGCAGTTAGTCTCAGTATCAGCTTTCTTTTCAGTAATTATGAAAATTCAGATTGTGTACCAGGATAAATTTAGTCATTGGGATGAATCTGTTTATGCCAGTGAGTTACATTAAGAGAGCACAAAATGGAAGTAACTATTACTGACTTTAAAGCAGGTGTGTGATTTAGTATATAACAGGCTATTTGAAATGGTTGCACAACTAAATGGGCAATTTTATTATTAAAATTAATCTTTAAATCCACTTAAACATTGTGAAGCTTTTGATAAATTCTGAATGTTTAAAAATAGTCAGTGCAGCACCTGAGCACCTTGGAGTCCCTAAGACATCATCTTCGGATCACTTCCCCAGAGCAGCTACTTTAATCATGGCTGTCACTTCTCTGCTCTTTGCTTAGCCCAGTGCAGCAGGATGTCAACTCTCTCAACACTCCTTGAATGTGGAAGCATGAGCAGGAGTGAAGAATAGGCTGTGCACAGGGTGTCTGAGACGTGGGCAGACACACAACTTATTCATGGATTATGGATGTCCAAGGGCACTGTCCAATGCCACACAAGAAATGATGGCAGAGCACCAGATTTAACTGAGACCCTGTGCCACTCTGCCCAGCAGCTGAGCTCTGGGTTTGTGTAAGGACATGTCATACATGCTCCATCCCAGAAGCACCCCCTGGGGTCACTCAGGGAAGAAAGTTACAAGGAATGAAGAAAGCAAGGATCACCAGAGAGACAGAGAAAAAGGAACATTTTCTAACCAGAAGAAAATGTACTTGGGCTGTCCATTGCTTTAGATTTGCACCACACATCAGCACCATAATGATGGGACCACTTGAAAGTGCTGGCAATCAGGATGCACCTCCTGGCAGTCCCTGGGACGGCCCATGGTAACATGTCAAGCAGAACAGAAACAGACTGTGGTAGTGTCAGCGTGTTCACATTGGCAGTGGTGGCAGAAGATGAGAGACACCAATCAGAGCAGATGCCACAAAAACGAGGTTCAGGACAGCGGTCAGGGTGAGGGCCACGGCTGCTCAGGGCAGCTGGACCTTGGTACAAAGTCTGCAAAGGCAGCTGCCCAATGCTCCAGCCACTCACCCCACAAGACCTCATGCCGCAACAATTGTGCCCTGACCACATCTACTTAAGGCCCCAGTAAATCTGGGCCTCGTTGTGACTTCATTTATCTATGATCTGAGTTAAACCCATTAAGAGAGAAAGAATATACCAGCATAGCTGTGATCAAGAGTCTGTCCCAGCTGGCCACAGGAAGGTGGGAAGGCAGCCTGGTGGTTATGCAGCTGTCAAGCAATCATCCAGCATTATCTGGGACTCACATTCAATTAAAGAAACCATGTATATGCAGTAGACATGCAATTGCATTAATCTCATCCATTGGCTTTATTTACATACTTAATATTAGTGGCAATTTTTTCCTTCTGTCATGGTGCTGTCAAAGACATCCTGTCCATCACTGCAAATGTGAGGACTTAATTCCAGCTACTGCATGCATGGCCTCAGGGCACTGAGGAGCAGAACAACAGCGTGGTTGATTAACAGAGTTCCTGTCTCCGTCATCAGCTGAGTCCCCTTGAACAAACAAAGTCCAGCTGCTTCTTGTGCCATTATGCATTTAGATTTGCCTTTATTATACAATAAAGGGGAAATCAAGAGTAAACAAGAAGGTGAGGGGTTTATTGAGCTCCTTCACTGTGACTACTGCTTCTACTGGCATTTCCTTTGACTTTTGACCTTGCTTGATGCAAAGGCTCTGGTCTCCTTGAAGCTAAGCTGCAGCTTTCTCTGAAGTACATGGGCTGTAATGTGATACCTATGGATATGGTACTGAGGGTAATTAAGATGTTTGTTGACTTTGGTTCTGCCCACATCAGTGTGTAGCTGTGTCTGTAGGAAACCAGTGTTTTCTTGCTGATGAAGTGCCAAATATTGGTGCATAAAATCAGCAGGGTTTCTGCTCTTCAATGTTCCATGCTTCTTCATTACTAATTGAATAAAATTCAAGTTGGTGTGTTTGGCAAAGAACACATAAAAGTTCCATTTACAATGCAGGAAGCAAACATTTATAAATTGGTTATACAGTGAGGACAGTACTTGGCTTGCCCTCTAATGGTAAATGCCCAAGGCATCATGGAATTATTCAGTCTTGCAAGAGTGAAGCCAGATGAAATACACTTGGCCAAATATCGGACTCCCTAGAAAATACTGCGGTGCACCCTAAACTCTGCTAATGCTAGCAATCAGTACTCCACTGACTACAGGGGAGCTAGCCACACCTGATGGCTGACTTTTTCCTTACAGTTCAGTGAAATTAATCCTCTTTTTATATCCTGAGCAATTTTCAGTACCATGGTTTCTTTTCACTGTTGAGTAAGTGATTTCATACCTTCACGCATCTGGGGATCTTCCATGAAGCAGAGGACTTCAGCAATTTCTAGTCCTCCATCTGGTGGTCCAAACATCCTCAGCCTCTCCCTTTTTCAGTTTTTCGGATACAGAACATAATTGATGTTGTTGATCTTTTCTGCTCTTTTTTTTTTTTTTCTCCTATCTCACTTTCTACATCATGCTGCGTCTGATGGCTGTCAGGCTTTTTTCCTAGAGGGCATTGATAGACGAAATCATTGGGAAGTTGTCATGGATGTGGGCTGTTGGGAAGGGGGCAAACTGGATGTTTCATGGACCTTCCTTACATCTGATTCCAAGGTCTGCACTGAATTTTCAACATAATCCTTCCAGTCTGATATATCTGGAATTTAGTGGCACTCATGAATTTTGACCCATTTTGAAGAGGATGCTGTGTAACGACAGGTATCAGACATAATAGAAGCAGTGAACTTTTACAACTCTGACAGCATGATCCAAGAAATTCAGGTCCTTCCTTTGAGGCACAGAACTAGAAGAAATGATTGTCATTTTCCTAATTGTACCTGGAAGCAAGCCATACTGCAGGGAATTTAGACTGAAATCTTCCCCAGTATTGGATGTGGCAGCTCCAAAGGCACTGGAAACTGACAGTACACTTCAGAAGAAGCATGAGAACTACTGGAAGCTTCTAAAACTAGAGCAATGAGAAGGAACAGTTTAGGAAATGGATTAGTTAGCAGATTATTTGTAACGTAACTGATAACAAGGTCAGATCAACATTATTGCAGCACTGGGCTTGACTTTGCAAAAAGGGTTGATACTTGTAGGTCAAGTCAAAATTCTGCTTTCCAAATGAAAATTTCACTAAGACCAAAATAAATCCAATTAAAAATGAATACTGAAGTGCAAAGATGGGCTGCAAAGGTCAGCAAATGGCCCGGACAAAATTTACTTGACAGAAAATGTGTCATTAATGACAACAGAATGGAAAGGGGTCCATTGCCAGAAGAATGTGGCTGTGCAGAGAACACACACAGCTTGAAGCCAATCAGACTCATGCTTTCTGCATATTGTCGGGCAGCACCCCGGTTAGTTCCTTGTAGTTGTTTACTTCTGAGCTAACCACCTAGATTTCCTTTATCACCAGCAGAGAGAAACAGGCTCTTCTGGGGCATAATTTATCCCACAGTGATGTAGACATCTAAAATACTTCACAAGAACAATGTTCTGAAAAGTACTATTTCTCTCCATTGACTTTGAAAAAGCCATGGGTGACTGGCTAGTATGCAGGTGCTTCTGCACCGTGGATGTCTAAGCAAAAGCAAGATTAATCCAGCTTTTGTCATAAGCCAGGGACATGTCTAGCCCCTGAAATGCACTAATTATGGAATGAAAAGTTGCGTAATCACCACTGCACTTAAGCACTGCAGAGCTTCTGAACTCGGGTGGCAGTGTAGGCATTGTGGTAATGTCACCACACTGCTTCAGGGACCTGTCTATTGCACACACATACAACTTACACAGATCTTGGAGTCATCTTTAAAGAAAACACCCACACTTTTGGACTGGCAGCCTCAATCTACTAATTAATTACTTCATTTTTACACACACTGAGAGTCTTCTTAGACCCATATTTTCTCCACCTTTCCACAAAGACTCTTTTCCACACAGGTGGCTACACTGTTCTAGAGCAATTCCTATAGCCTTGTTAATATGCTGGGGCCTGCTAGTGAAGCAGCTGTTAACCAAATAATTCTGGACTGAATTTTCACACACCAGTGAAATCTACTTGGGCAATCATGATAATAACAAGTTTAGTAAAAAAATGAATTATTGCTTTTCTAGTTAAACAGCAAATCTGCTTTTTTACTAAATTTTGCATTCAGAGTTTCAAAGGCTTGGCTTAATACTAGACTGCAGCCAAGGGATTTAAATGTGTGCCTGGGAAAGTGAACTTATTGGGGTGAAGAAAGAATGATGTGATACACAGATGCATGAATATAAAATGCACTAATACACACTGTTACTGACCTTGCTAACAGAAAACACTACCAATAGGTTCAACACAGTCAATGAGGGGGCGGAGGGAGAGCTAAAGCCACATTTGCTTCCATGTATTTTGGGGAAAACACTGGTCAAGAGGAATACTTTGTGCTGATTTGGCCCAAGGCTCTCTCAAAAGACAAGCAATTGCTACCTTCACCACCTTATGGGTACATGAGCCTGCTCCTGTCATGGGTGCATTGAAAGCATGTGTGGACCAGGAGGCTTCCACTGAGTAATGTGTTCTGTGAGAAAGGTTGGCAGAAAATGCAGTAAAAATGACCAGATCCAATCCAGAGAAAACTATGGAACTAAGTTTGCAAAGAGGAAGCAAATGCTAGTGCAGAAAGAAGTTGTCAGAGGAGATACTGTATGTGACAGACACTACTCAAGCCATTGATTTTAGGAATCTATTTTAGGAAATCTAACTTCTCCAATGGAAATTTAACCATTGCCTGTACAGATGTGTCTAGGCTCCATCCAGGTGTGCCTGCAGCTGACAGCTGGCAGAGGCTTCAAAGGCAGGTACCTGAAATATTGTGAGCATCCTCAGTATCTATTATTGAACTCACTAACAAGGACTTCATCACCCCTTGGTATAAGCAGACTAAAACAAAGAGAAACCTGTTTTTTCCTTTTAAGTGAAATGAGCAGTAAGATACTGAACTTTGGATTAATCTGACAGCCAAAGACAGGCTCCTACACCATTAAAAGCAGTGACACCCTGGCAAAAGGGACAATCCCCTGCAAAAAGGATCTTGCTAGGAAAAGGAGAGGTAATGTAGGAAAAAGAATAAAAACAGAAGAAAGGAATATATTTTCTTTTTCTTAACTAAGTTGCAGGATGTGGTTTAAACTTTGACCATTCTAATTTTAAATAATGCAACCAAAACAAAGTCACCCCACAGGACTATGTTTAAAAATACACATTTATCCCTTTGTCTTCTGCTGATTGGTCTTTGAGATCTGGGTAATTCAACCAACCCAGAACTCAATGTGTCAGCAGACACCTTTCACAACCACTGTATGATGAACCCAGTCATGATGAGAGATTCAGTCAGTCACTCAACATTGTGGCAGGGGTATATCCTCCACAGTAGGCTGCAGGCATGGAGGATGGACACAAACAATTTACCTGTCCAAAAGAATCCAGATACCTGGGCATCTCCTTCAGTCTGAGGGATTCTTTAATCTTTTGATAAGTGACTATAATATAACTCTCAAGCAGATTTAGTTTACCTAAACCTAAGTATCTGATGGCATTTGAGATGCCCTTGTGTATCTGAAGTAGACAGATGTTGGTCACCCTGCTAGAGGTGACACATAAACTACATGAAATCTGTGCCCTTCTCCAGCAGCCAAAGGTCAGGGTGGGCAAGGCAGGGCATCTGAAATGTCACCAGACCATATATGTAGGCTAGTGATTGATGTGGAATACAGGTAACTCAAAACCTGTCCTAAGCAAGATTCTTCTCTACCAGCAAAGTTGACTTTCCTCATCTTTCAGGAATCCTCTTTCATTTGGAAGCATGCCTATAAAGATTTCCTGAGATTCCTATTTTGCCCTTTCTTAGGCCATTCCCACCCATTTTGGCCCATGATTATTGTCTGTAAACTGAAGAGTCATGAGTGGAAAGGTACAGGTACCTCTCTTGGTTTGATTGCCAGTGAGCTAAAGCACACCCTAGAGGAGGCCATTTCTCTCTCTCTCTCTCTCTCTCTCTCTCTCTCAACTACAACAGCTCTGCTGGTAAATCTTTTAGTTTGGCTTCTGAATTAAGTAAATAAAACTGTGTGGATGAATCTAAATGTTGGAGCTTACTAGTAAAAATTGCCAGTGCTGTGTGCATGAGAAATGATCTCCTTTTTTAGCCCAGAATTAGCCCACAATATTTCTAAGGTACATGCATCTAGAAAAAATATCATCTGAGTCTGAATTTCTGCTTTTCTTCACAGGGACTCTTATGAGTACCTCCATCTATAAGGAATCAACAGTTGCCAGCTGGTCAATGGGACTGAGTGAATGTTGCACGGTCGTGTTGATGGCCGTGATTAATTGCGGAGGGTCAGCTCAAGCATATCCTGCAACTGGGTAAAGGTGGCACTAATGCAAATTGGTCAGTTGGGAATAAACATCATTAATTCCATACGACATGTCAGATAAACAGCCTATTGAGAGGTATGCATTTACAAAGCATTGAAGGACCAACTTGTGTAGGGTTTATCCTGAGATAGCAGTACAGGTAATCAATTTGGATTTAAAGATGTTTGCAGAGATATGATGGACCAGTTGAGATGAATGGCTAAGCCATGGACCTGCTAGCCTGCATTGTAAGACAGTTGGTCAGCAGTAACTGGCATAAAAAAAAATCTGGCATCACAAAGAGCAAGGTTTGTACTGTACACTTGGCCACCAGTGAAATTTCTGCTCCACAGAAAACAGCAGCGTTTCAGAAAAAAAATATTATCAGGTGGGATCAATAGTTAAAAAACCCCCTCCAAGTGCTTCAGGTGCCGATCTGGCTAGCTCAGTGTCCCGGCCCCAAGCATTCTCTGCCTGCCCGAGCGGAGGCTGGATGGAGACCGATCTCGGCGCGTGAGGACGGGTGAATCCCTGGACGGGTTCGCCGCGACCCCCGATGGCTACAGCGCATGAAGGAGGCAAGGAAAAGGCGGAGGGGGTCTCCGTGGGGGTAAAGGGTTTATTGAGCATGGTAGAAACCACGGAGCAATCCCCCAGCCACGTGGTGTGGGGGCCATTTTGTACCCTGACAACACGGGCATGGAAAACACACAGTAGCCAGTAGAAACTGAAACAGGGGGTGTAACAAGGCCGGGGAGCAGGAATTACAGGAAATGGGGTAAGGAGTAGGTTGGGAGAATGGAAGCCAATGGTGAGGCATGGATCACAGCTTTTGGGGTGTTCCCTGTAATTTCAGGGGTTCTGCAGCTGTAGGAGCCTCAAACCAGAGGACTTTATGATCCCCTTGGTTCTGCTGATCATGGCTCACTGCAACAACCAAGTAATTAACAGGGCAAATGCCCTTATCCACCCATTCCCAGAGGTGATTTTATGTGGAGGTACTCAGCCATTACGATTTCTAGGAAAGCTGATTTATGTGCGACTGTCCTGTTCACCTCTTCTTCTACCTCTGAGCCTCCAGTTCAGATGTAAGACAGGCTGTGTCCTTGGCAAGTGGGAGTGAGAGCAAGTGAACATGTCACTGGACTCCCAGATCAGTAGGTACCCACCATATTTTCAAGCTCCCAAAAGAAAACTCAACATTTTCGTGCAAAACTTATGTTTTCCCTATTGTAAATTTTAGTTCTGTGAAACTAGCATATCCCTGTAGGAAAATTCCCAACCATCTGTAAATATAAAGGCAAATTTGGGGAAAGACAGTCTTAGGCTCTCTCCCTCTGACTTATGGCTTTTCCCTCTGCACCCATACAATCTCTGGGACACAGGCATTGAGTCATGGCTGAAATTATTAAGTACATATCAATTAATAAAAAATAATAGTTTCCCATGACTAATAAGATCTCTACGGCAGTGTGCTCATAATAATGTAATTACTGGTGGGGGTCTCTTTGCTTAAATTGAGATCAATGATTGGCACTTTTCACACGGCTACATTTCTTTTACTAATATATTTTTCTTTACATACAGAGTAAGCCTGCATTTTGGAGTCCTAACAAATCTTTTATAACTTGAAGACTAGATAACAGTCGCCTGATAACTAAGCATAATCCTCAATTAAAAACTCACATACAGTTGAGCAAGACTTTCATACGATCAAAGCTCAGATGCTGATGTGACTTTACATGTATTTTGCAAAGCAGCCTTTTGTAACACCTCAACAGGACCACTCTAATGCATCATCGTGAGCTCCAGACATTTACACTCCTTGGTCCTTTCCTTTCTACCACAGCTCTGTATTAAATCTCCATAGGTCTGAATGTGACTACTTTGTAGCCCGAACATACTGAGAAGGTAGCAATTGTTAGCACAAGCAATTTTAATTTTGATTCTTTTATTAACTGATTGTTTTCAAACTACATTACACAAAGCATAAGAAATCAAGCTCTGTAATAAAAAAACATTGACTCAGCTGCTTGAAAATGGAGACACTCCCACTATGTTATGAACAGAGAAGTCACTGGCTGTGTGCAGCTCTGAAATCCTTGTTATCCTGAGAACATGTTCCCAGCCAGGAACATGCCTAGCACCTTTCTTTGGTACCAACTTATCAACATAAAGGAAACTAGCAACTATTTCACTGGGGAGGGGAGCAATTTGTCAAGTTGACTCTATATAGTCTGGAAATTACTTGTTCTTTCTCTATCCTGAAAACTGATGATTAAGAAAAGACAAATGGTGTTTCACTTGCCACAGGAAAATATTGCAGTGCTAGATAAGACAGCAAACACAGATAGTCAGCTGGATCTCCTCATCCCCCTCATCATACCAAAAATGAAAGAAGAAGGAGTTCCTTTCTGAAACCTCATATTCCTGCCTAGGTTTTTAATCAAGAGTATACATAAGAAATTATGTTTATCCAATTCAGATTTGAAAAATACTACATTTATCTTCTTTTTTTATTTTCCAGAGGGTTTGTCTCACTTTTTTTTTTTTTTTAATTTAACTCCACTAGACAGGCTGAGAATTGATTTCTAAAGGTTTTCAAGGAGAAAGGAAGGAGGAAGTCTTACTAGTCATGTCAAAGGCTGTTCCATTTCCTGCACAAAGAGGAAGTGTGAAATATTCTGAATTCCAAGAAATAGATAAAATAAAAATGTCACCTCAGCTGACCAAAGTCACAAAAAAAAAAAAGAGATTCCTCTTCCCTAACTCTGCCTGTGGTATGAGTTTCCATCTAAGCAGAGTGTCCAGGTTCTCTTTATGGGCAGTTTAGGGTGTGACACACTTTTAACTAATGTGGGTGACCACTTTAGGCAGTGCCCTAGATTCCCCGAACTCTGCTGACAACTCTCCAGTGATTGTAAAGGCAGCCCAGGTGACTAGCTCAGATATAGATTACTACACTGTAGACAATCACTTTAAGCAGATAAATCCCTCCCTGAAAACTCACACACTCCCCCAAGGCGCTGTGCTTCAGGGAAAGGGGGCATGGTTAAGACCTGAGCCAACAAACTTTCTTCATTTGTAGAACTTCAAATATTTGCATCTTGTGGGGCATATGATATTGATGTGCAATGGAGAGATGGTTATTTGTTACTTTGCCACAGTGCTCTGAACAAGTGCTGACCATGTTTTGGATCTGAATGTTTAGGCAAGATGAGAATTGAGCAGAGAGGGAAGGTGGGGTTTGGGAATGGGGTGCATAGCTGGATGGATTAAGGAATCATAGCGTCATAGAGTATCCTGAGTTGGAAGGGACCCACAAGTTTCCAAGCCCAACTCCTGGAGCTGCAGGGCTGGATTATGGTTGAAAAAAAGAGAATAGAAGACATTTGGCAGGAGATGGAAGTTGAAAAGGAGAAATGGAATTTGAAACAGGATGACAGGTAAACGCAAGGGGGTGAGCTGTCAAGGGAAGAACAGGAGAACTTGCTGTCTACAGAGAAATTGGGATCCATGACTCCTTACTTGAGGCTCCTCTCACTGGCAAAATAAATGAATGAATGAATGACTAAATAAATAAATAAATAAAACTTCAGGTTTATTTTTGATCCAGTCATAACTGAAGCACCTAAGCAGTACTGTGTAGCACTCCTGGAGGAGTAACTCCTGGAGATCCGCAGCACCCAGCTGCAGGGGACAGACTGCACTTCCCCATGTACGAGTGTATCAATGTCTGTAAATTCCCATTTCAACTCATGAGGAATCTGTGAAACTCATGTATTCCCCAATGATCCCCCCCTTCCCCTCCTCTTCCATTGCCACTGCTGGGATCTGTCTTCTTGGGTCTGGTTGATTCAAAACTAGAAACTGAAGCTGTGCTGCACACGAATGATTGCAAAAGCCAGCAGCAATCACTGTGGCTGTTCCCCTCCCAAAATTAAGGAGAGTTTGCCATCTAGAGGGGAAGCAAGACAGAATTCTGATCTGCGGTGGGAGCAGCTTTCGATTTGACTACAGGCAGTTCAGTGTTACAAACTGGGCAGCAGGACAACGACAGGCTCACACCACATAAGGAAGAGAGTGAGTTGTTTCTTTTTGAGTCTGGGACAAATAGTCATTTTCTTATCTAAATTGTGCAAGCTGAAACAGACAGACAGTTTAATTAAGCTTAGCAGATCGATGGTATTCACATTCAGCAGAGGAAAAACCTTGACAGAGTCTCCATTTTTTGAGCTAGTTTTCTCCACTAGGCATGAAGGCACAGCTGGGTTGATAACCAGCAGTGGGTATTTTTTTTTTTCCAATGCAACTGGATGTTGGCTGTAAATTTCTGCTGAACCCCAGAGCTTCATCCCTTGAGAGAGGAAATCGTCCATATTTATACCCAGATTACACCAAAAATTACTTCTCCCCAGTTCAAACCTTTCCCCTGTATATTTTCTCCATGATAGATGTCAAAATATGTTCTCATGGTTTCTTTTTTTTCTCCTGGGAAAACTGCGAGGGTTTTCCCCCTTTCCTTCATTTTCTTTTCCCTACTGGTGTTTCTTGACTGCATTAAGATGCTCTGTTCTTGAAAGCCCTGAGCTATGCTTCCATCCATACAGTGGCTCTGCATTGCACTCCACTTGAAAATATTCCAGTTTCCTCAGGGAGGAAGGACTAGTTGTCCCCAAGGCTCACTTCCACCAGCCACTTCTGCAATCCTCTGGAGCAGGGACAGAGCTAGGAGCAGTCCCTGCTCCATACAACACACCATGAAACATCATGGACCCCTGCTGAATGGGGCTCACGGGCCTGTGACTTGGGGAGGGTGGTTCAGTCAGGCTGCAAAGCACTGACAGACACCAAGCTGTTGAATAAATATCCCTTCTGTAAACTACCTGCAAATGGTTAGGAATGATGGCAAAGGCAAGCACAAGGCAGAGACCTCCAAGCATTTCATGATTTTGAATGCTTGTTGGAGTCCACATCAGGCACTTGGTCACCAGTGTGTTGGAGAGGCAGGTGTGCACACCAGCAGAAAACCAGGTCTGCCTGCAGGTTTCAGCTGCTTTCCTACTCATTCATCTGAAGTTTTCTTCTGGTGATTTTGTCAACTTGTCTTTGCTTTCCCTATGTCCTGGCACTCAGTTCTCAATATGCTCATGGGCTACTGCAGGCATTGCTGTCATGACCTGTGCAGTACAAATGAAACCATCTGTTG
Source organism: Struthidea cinerea (assembly GCA_013397865.1). NCBI lineage: Eukaryota > Metazoa > Chordata > Aves > Passeriformes > Corcoracidae > Struthidea > Struthidea cinerea. The sequence continues at coordinate 703,050 of VZTI01001451.1, forward strand.
GGTCAGCCTGTCACTTTACATGCCATTCCAGGCTCTGATCCCGTGAGATCACACAGGCAAAGCAGTCACAGCCCTCACAGCAGTGCCCTCATGTGATTTTAGGAGGTGGCTAAGCTACAGAAAAAGTCCTTTTTCTGGATGAGATGCTAAGCTGCTGTTGTGAACACTTGTGACCTTTGACGATCACAGACTGCTTTCTCTAACAAAAAAAGCTTAAGTTAGAGGTCCTGTTTCTGGTTGGAGAAATGTAAATTTTGCCTCTCTTTGCCCTTCACTTTCAAATAGCACAGCAAACTGACTTCTGAAGTGCATTCAAGGCCTCCTCTAGCTTATGAAAAGCGTCCAGGGACACCTAAATGTGATAACAATATAGATATTTAGATCTTTTCCACCCACTTCTTTTGGGCTGAGGTGCATGAGTGAATTCAGGCAGTTAATCAAGCTGCTGATTGTCAGCTAAGCCATGGTAATGGTTGGTGCCTGACCGTGCATGTGTCCTTAGCATAATGCAGCTGCAAAGTAAATTGTGCCAGCTTAGCTCCTAATGAAAATGAAATCCACTATAGAGGCAGTTTAAACTAACACACTTCTCAGTGGGTCAAGCTTAAGGCATGCTCATGGTTAGTTAGCAGGTTTCATATGATGGGCATCTTCAGTAACTCAATTATTCCTTATCATGTGCTCGGACCTGGGTAATTATCCATTTGGAATAGTGATGCCAGAGAGGATTGAACTGGCTGAAACTGCTCTGCATAAGGGGCTGGCACAACTTGAGTTGGATTTATGCATAACCTTAACTAGAGATGTGGAAAATTCACTTCAAGACTTTTAAATAGAGATTGCTTTTGTCTCTCTAAAACACACAAACATTCAAACAAATTTTGAGCCTGGTGTAGAAAGTTTGGGGTGAGAGTCTTTCACCCATGTGACACAATGAGTCAACCTAGATAGCCAAAGTGAACTAAGTGAACTCTTCTTGACATCAAAACCTTTAAAACTATGAATCCCTGTGGTTCTGTAAGGTATAATTCACTGCCTATACCAACACTCCCTTCCCATCCCCCTGGCATCTGGCCCACTGAGGCTACACGTCTGTAGTAAAGCTGTGTGCCACGGGTCTAGGACAAATGTATGGGAAAAACTAACTGCTTAGCAGAACAAAGCTAAAACACATCAGCTTCCACTCCCTGATGCACTGGTATGTGGAGTATTAAAGGCATTTGAACCACAATCCCTGTTTAAATCAGCTCATGCATCCATTCTGGACAACAGAGCAGCATTTCAATTTCTTGCTGCTCTAGTGATTTGCTTGTAGTAACATGTTGAAACTCCCTAAACCCAAATTCAGGTGATATTATGTCTATCCCATCCACCCTGGCTTTGAAGAATTCCCCATGTTCACTCCAAGGTTTCTGCACTGGAACAGCTTGCATAAGAGGCAGCTATTATTTGTCACAGAAATACATCATAGTAAACAGCATTTTCAAAAATTTACACTAGAAGATTGAATGAAAAAATATTCCGCTATCTTGGTTTTAAAGATTTTTTTTTATTACTATTAATATTAAACTTTACTAGGACTATGAATTGAACTCAACTGCTGAGCCTCAGCTGGTATTTTGCAATTTTACCCTTCGGTCTAGTTTTTTTTAATTGAAACTTCTAGAATATACACTTTCTGTTCAGCTTTTGCAACTTCCTGCATGAATGAAATATCCCCTAACCCTGACCAGAAAACCCTTCCACATCTCTTTCAGAAATTTGCTTCAGCAAATGTAACATCCTCACCAGAAGGAAACACAAGCTATAAAACATGCTGCAGCCTTCCTTTCTGTCTGGCTTACTTCAGACTTCATTCATAAAAAAAACAGAGAGAGAGAATGAGAAAAAGTGACAGTTGATTCAGAAAGTTGTACAATGTAAACACTCGTCCACAGATGATACATTGAGGGTTGGTGTTGCATATCTTTGGGGACAACATATGCCTGTCTTTCACACTTGTCAAATCCTAACGGCCATTGTTATCAGCACACAAAAGCTTCCAAATTCCTACCTGTCACTGAAATTCTTAGAAAATGAGAAACCATAACAGCCTGAGAAAAAAATAACTGTGATCCTTCCTATTCTGCCACTGCCTGGGTCCTTAGCCTTTTCTCAGAAGTACAATCCTTACTCAGCAGAGCCATCTTATTGACACTCTCAAGACTTCTCAGTCTTTCCAAAGGATGCAGACACCTGCATTACTTTTTTTTTTATTTATAAACAAATTTAGAACACTCCTTATGTGACAGAATTATTTATTATTGTTGTTGTTGATGTTGTTGTTTCCACTTTTCAAACAGAGAAGCAAGAGAAGGATAGCCTTCCTTTTCAGCCTTGATCAGGACCAGGTTTTATGTTAAGGTTTGCCAAAAACTCAGTTAGGACAAGGATGAAAACTTTCCACCCTTCTGGGAAACCAGAAATGTTACCTTGTCCGGAATTTTAAGGCTTTATGAGACCTTGCCCACAGCACACTCAAGACAGAAGCAGTATCCTTCCCACCTTGCTAGATCTCATTAGGGGGACAGAGATACAGACAGTCACCATAGCTTGTCCTCTTCACTGGACCTCCCTTTCCATCCCAGCTCCACCTCCATGTTCCTGTGATCAGAGTTCCAGCCTCCCAAAAAAATCCTTCCTGGCCCCTGCCTCAGTTTCTTTCTAGCAAGCAGTGGGTTTACACAGCATCAGGTCTCTGCAAGCATGGAACATCCAGCCCGTGGGTGCTGCTGGTGACTCTCCAGAAGCTTTCTCCTGCTGCTCCCCAGCTATATCTGTCCCCAGCACGGTTGGCCCAGCAGCTCGGAATAGAAAGGCATGCCTGGCACAAGGGACGCGAGCAAGAGCTGTGGCCGCCCCCAGAGCTGGTGCAAAGGTTTCCCACAGCCTTGGAGCTGCCTTTGAATGGGCTGCGTGTCAGCAGGCAGCAGGAATGTGGGGAATGTTCAACTGCAGGGCAGTCCACTTTGAGGGATTAAGGCACATGACTCCCAGACAAGAGCGATAGCTATAGCCGCCCTGAAGGCCAAACCCCACAGAGAGCACTTTCTTCCCCCCCAAGAAGTGGTCTGAAAGTGTCTGCTACCCAGGCCTGCAGGAGGAAGCAGGACCTGTGTGTCTGATGCTTAGAGCTTCCTACTTTTCTTTGAGAAAAACAAGAGCATGGCCAGTATCTGATAGATTATCTTTCCTGGGGCAGAAGATGGGTTTAGGAGATGGGGAGGGATGGGGAGGTATTTCTTCAATGAATTCCGTTTCCCACTGTGTGTAAAGGTTACTTCCCTCCAGGTTACTTCCCTCCATCACTTCGCTGGATCCTGTCACACACTTCCCACTCTGAATGAAAAGCAGAAACTGCCTTTCTGAATGAAACCACTTCTTCGCTGTGTTTGGGCAGCCAGGATCCCCACCCTGCTTCATGTCCTGCTGCAGCTCAGTTCAGCCCTGAAATTCCCGTGTCTCTGTTGATGGCTATTGTGGCAGAAGACCTTGGAGCTCTTTATGCATTTTGCTACTAAAAATGGGCTTTGTGCAGTGCACTGCACTGGAAAACAGGTTCACTTGGCAATCACGATGCCATGCTGTGCGTAGTTTCCAAACCATACGGTGAAAGGATACAACATCTCTCTTTTTCTTGATAAATCCCCCAGGCCCTCAGTGTGCCAAGAGGTCCTGAGGTCACATATCTGAAGCACACCCTGAGAGGTCTCCTTCTTGCCTCCAGGAGCTCAAGGAATCCCAGAGCCAACTGCAAGAACTCCCTTCCTCACACACCACCTGGCCTTACTGCCACAGGCTTCCCAGCAGGGAGGAATCCCTTTCTCACCTGATAAAGCTCCAGAATCACTAAGGGTGATAGTATTTGTAAGTACACTGGGCCAGCAATAAGTAATGACACAAGTTTAAGAAGTTCTTACATGGTCCAGAGATGACTTGCAAACTATTTGGAGGTGGAGAGATGATGAAGTATTTGTCTTTTCCTCTTACTTAAGGAGATAGGTTTAAAGAGCATTTACAAAAAAACACCCACACTGATCCAAATGTTCCCAATTGCCATTTGAGAGCTACACCTAGACTGCCAGTGGGACAAGGAAAGACACACAGGAGCAGCTCTCCCTGGCTCTGCTGTGTCTGACTCAGGGAAAGAAGGCACCATGACATATTAAAGGCCTGATTCTTCTCATTGTCACACTGTCCCACATCCACCAGCTGCAAAGGAATCCTTCTCTGTTTATCCTCATGCAAATAAAAGCAAGTCTCCAAATTGTGCAGATTTTCAGTTACAAACATTTGCTTGTGGGATAAATAAATTATTATCGTTAAAGCTATATACCAAAGACAGCAGGTTTCACATTCCTCCTTTCTCCTCAAGAGCTCAGTGTCCACAGCAGAATACCATCTGGAGTAAGGACATGGAAGTTTGACATAGTTGGCCTTATCTTTGTTGTGCAGGACTGGAAAGCTTCATGTTTGAAAGCTAACACCCAGATCTTATTCTTTCTTGAGAATACACAACTGTGCATTTTGCCAGATAAGCTACTGCTTTTGCAGGTGATAATTTGTGCACAAAATGTGACAATGCACATTCAGATCTTCAGTTCCATTCACAGATTATTAAAATATTGTTTATGAAGTGTAGTAATGGCTGTTCTGGATCAAACCAGAAGCTGAACACTCCAGTTTGCTGTCCTGAATCTTAGCCTCTGTCATATTAAGGAGGAGACAGAGAAGGTACATTAGGTTTTAGGAACAGAACAGAGCAGAGCAGGTAATGTGCAGAATGATCATTTTCTAATCAATTAGCTAATAATTGATTAGAATTATTCCCAAGATCTTATTCCTAAGATATGTAATCATTGTCAGTATAGGCCTCCTTCATAAGTTTACAAGCCTTTTAAAAAAATGCTTTCTTTATGCTTTTGTCATCTATATCCCTTGGCAGTGGTTTGCCCTAGTCAGTTCTGAAACCTGTGAAACTATTTTCTTTTCTTTGCTTGGAATTTAGGGCCATGACTTGACAGACCAAGGCAGCCAAAGAAGAAGCAACAAAGAGAACTCACTAGAGGGGACACTGGCACTGATTGAACCAAACTGCCCAAGACAGAGAGGAGGTACGAATCTGGGCAGGGATATAGCCAGGGGCTGACAGAGCAGACCTCCATTTGGAGCCCTTTAACTTAGGGAATTAATGGCTTAGCACTGAAGCAGGTAGAAGCTTTTGGCTGCAATAGGTATCTTAACCTGCAGCTTAATGCTTGCTTTAAGCCACCATAAACCAGCACTTCAACCAGAAGAAGCAGTTCTGTTGTTGCTCCATGCAATTTATTTCTGCAATTTATTCACTATGCCTTGGGGCCAGTGTCTCTGGCTTTACAATAAATCAGATCAGTCAAAATTATTTTTGGTTGCTATTTTCTGGGTAGTTTTAAACCAGGTCACCTCCAAGACCCTGTTACCTGCAGAACTGAGAAAAACCATCTTGGTGATGGCTACAGGAAGGGCAGGGAAAGGCAGAGCTGCTTCTTTGAGTGGCAATGGTGTCCTCTGCTGGCTTACAGTGAGCCCAGAAACCCAGCCCTTGACTCCTGGCACTTTCTGCTTGGTGGTGTGCTCTTTGACCCCAGACCAGCTCAACCCAGCATTTGGGCCACCTCACTGAGGCAAAGAGGCCGGGTCTGTCAGTAGTGTGCTGGACGCCGTCCTGACGGACACACGCTCCCAGCCTGATGGACACACACCCTGAGCAGAGCCACTTGCCGCTCGCTCACACTTGCTTTCTGTTGACAGAGCATTTTCTCAGATTTTCACAACAACGTTTTGAGCAGTTAATATACATATTAGGAAATAACTGCTCTTTATTGGCACTGAATAAACCTCTTTGCCTGGCTGAGACTCGGGAATGTAACATGTCATTTACAAAGCTGTCCCAAGAGAGCAGAGACAGATTACAAAAATATGCCTTGTATTCAGTTCATTTAAGTGAGTAAGATGACAGCACAAGGATTATGCATCGAATTTACATGCTGAATGGTCACACTTAGAAACCCAACAAATTGCTCTGGAAAATTAAATAGTATTACCTTGGAGCAGAGACAGTGCCAAGTACTCTCCCCAGGAAAAACACAAGAGTAGAAGGGAAATTGCAAACACCAAGATAACCTTATCTGCTTCAAATGAGTAGCACAGTTTTAAGAACAGTGGTTTACAGGTATACAGGGTGCAGTCCTACTGCAGCAAGTGAGCCAACTCCCAGCTTTGAGATATTTGGAGTAAACAGGCAAATAAATTCCTATTTAAATTTTATCCACCAATCTGAATTTGGCTTAATAAGCATGGGGATCTGATTACACAATTGTTCCTGTCCATTAAAAAACAAACCTCATGTGATAGCTGACATTTTTGATTCAGCCCATGCACATTTAAAACAATGCCCCACGTGTTGCTTCATGCAGCTGAAATACTCTCTTACACACTCACTGCACGACCCATGCTGGGCCTGCAGTAATTCAATCTACACCCTCTCTTAGTATGAAACACACCATGTGATGTTATCAGCCTGGAATAACACCACTGACATCATGTATCTAATTTCCACACATTTCTCGTCAGAAAACAAAACCTAAGGACGTGCCCATCCCCAGCAGGAAAACAAGCATGGAATGCATGGAGACAGAGTACTCAGAGCCACCATCCTGATGGTAGTTTCTAGGAAAAATCATTGCATGTTAAAAGCAAAGGTTTACCACTGAGTCAGATGCTTGTCTTTGCTAAGTTTTAGTCACAGGCCTTTGTTACTTTTCACAAAAAGACCAGCTCTGATCTCATTCTCAGTGGTTTGCACTCATGTAACTTCCTGGCTTGGTTTTAATTACTTCAGTCGCAATGGAAATGAGAACAGGGTCAGGATGAGGAAAAAGACTGATAGTTCAAACAAAACGCTGCTGAAATGACAGAAAATTATGTCAAGGATCTGCCCTGCTTTTTTTAACATAGGTTAACAGAAGGGCTAAAAGGCTTCCAACTCTTCCCCAGCCAGCATTGGAAGATCCCAGTGCCTCCACGGTTCAGCTCAGATATCTCCCTTCTGTTGAGTACAGAAAACCAAACAAATGAAAGTGAAGGTCTTTATTTGCGAGGCACCCTCGAGAGCTGACATGATTGACAGTGCTTAAAGAAAGGTGCCAACTCACGAGTCAAGGGAATTTCCTCTGCACGGCAGCTCGGCGCAGAGGAACGCAAAGGGAGGTTGGAGCTTGCTGGGGCAACAGCTCCCTCTAATGATAGCTGGAAGGCAGTCTCAGGGAAGGAGAGTCCCTTGCTTAAGTGTTAGAAAGCTGTCAAGACGATCCAAAGGAAGAAACTCTCCTCCCAGTAATTTGGCACCCAGATGGAGCAGGCATCCCCATTTACTGGTCAGTCTTTACTGACAAGCAGCAATTAACAGTATTTTGACAGGAGGAACAGATTAGGGGTTGATCTGCTGTGGTCACACACATGTACTGTCTTTATCTACTGTGGCCCTGGCAGCTCAAGGCTGACTTTGTTTCATTTGCTGTTGGAAGCAACCCCGTTACCAACACAGAGCAAACTAACCATATGCAGGTACCTGTATACCTGTACAAGGAAAGCCAAATTCTCCTGCGGTTGCACAGGATGGCCACAACTTAGGTCAGAGAGAGTCATTTCTGGCCAGTCTGTGCTGGTGTTTGACCCAGCTGCGTAACACCACTCCAGCTTTTTTTTTTTTTCCCTCCCATTGATCTCTGTCTGTTTGGGGCAACACTTGAAGGTCTGATCTCATATCTAGAGAAATCAGCAAGAGTTTTCCTGGTGGTCTCAAGGAGAGTGGGGCTGACAATAGCTCTTGATTCACATAGCCATAGAGAAAGCCCCACAGAACTCTATCACATGCACAGAAATTTCAGTGATTTCTAATCTTTGCTGCTCTGGTACCTTTGGGTTGGTTACAAGACTCCTTTTCTAAAAGACTTTTGAATTTTTTCCCTCTGGAGCTATCAACTTTCCCAACAGCACTAGTTACTTTTATCTATGTTAGTAAGGGCTGCATGTTGGGCAGCAATCACTTAGAAGATCTGGGATCAGCCCACACACATGTGGAGTTCTGTTAAGGTTACTAAGGTTACTAAGTTCCCCTTAAATTGTGTCCTCAGTCAGTCAGGAAAGAGAGTCACTTAGGAGCAGCCCACAGCAACAGCACTCTTTATTGTGGTGCTGAAAGTAAGCTGAGCTTAATTTGGACTATGCAGCATGGTGTGCCCTGCTGTAGGGTGTGTGAGGTCCTTTACACCAGACCAAAGTGAAACACAAATTCTGCAGCTCTGATCAGGCAGAATGCCACTTCCACTCCCAGTCTTTGGGTGCTGGGAGTCCACGCTCCATGTGTAGTGAAGACCATCCTCTCCTCCCAGCTAGACTTATCCTGCAAATCCAGAACTATCCCAAACTGTCCAAAACAAAACAGTCTCCCACCTGCTCTGTTTCCTGAGCAACTGCTGCCTGATTTGAAGATTTAGGAAATCAAAAGCTGTTTAAAAATAGTCACATGAAGGCCCCATGGCTGCCACCTTGGACCAAATCTATCTAATAGATTTGGTTGAGGGAAGGGCATGGAGCTGTGTCGGGGAGGCTTAGGTTGGAATTTAGGAAAAGATTCTTCACCCAGAGGGTGGTTGGGCACTGGAACAGGCTCCCTGGGGAAGTGGTCACAGCACGAAATCTGACAGAGTTCAACTAGATTTGGATAACTGTATCAGGCACATGGCATGATTCTATAAAGGGTCAGGAGTGGGACTTCGATCATCCTTGTGGGTCCCTTCCAACTCAGGATATTTTATGATTCCAACAAGACTTTTGAGAAAGCAGGCATTTTATTAGGATTGGTAACTTGCCTAGGGAGATATTAACTGAGGAGGGGGGAATGTTTGCTTGCAAGAAGCGTAGAAACTTTTGATTATTATTTAAGGACCCCTTTTTAATTTGCTGTGTGTGAAAGATTATTTTCTATCTTTGCAAAAATATGCTTAAAAATAGAACATACAGATAATCTTTCTAATACACTTATAGGTCTGAAACTGAAAATCTATTGGAAGCCATCAGCCTGAATTTCTAAAATTTACTGCTAGCAAACTGCCGTGCATGATGTCCAGTTTTTAATGTGCCTAAATAGGATGTCCAGGTATTCTAGCTAATTACTGAAATCAGCATTTAAGTGCTATAGCAGCTAAACCAGTTTGATTCACTGGGTTTCCAACTTCGCTTCTCCTCCTGGGGTTTGCCTCTGGAAACTGGGATGTGGACATCAGCCTTTTATATAGTACTGCCTATTCCTACAGACCACAAAGGAGGGAAAGGGCTTTTAATTATTTGTGCAAAAAAACCTTAAAAATGCAAGGTCAGGCTACATGATGAGAGTCCTTTCTGCTTTTAAAATCGATGGATCCCAGCAATGTGATCCCATCACTTGTGCAGTACACCTAATTGATTGCACATTTGTCTTGCACACCATTATTACCGTAATTTTTGCCCGGCTCTGTGGGTTCCCGCAAGCCCACAGAACCTGGGGCATTTTCGGTATTACAGTCAGGTGAGAAAGAGGCAGGAAGGAGATTCGCTTATCATCCTGCTGGATGGTTTATTCCATGTTGTTCAGCCGAACTCCAAAGCAAATCTGAAACCTGATCTCGAGGGCCCCCGTTTTACAGAGGGCCAGGGAGAAAGGTGGGATTAGGGAATGGGGACCAATGGGAGAATGCCAGGGGAGTGACGAGGCTTACAGCCAACCGGGAGATTCAAACCGGGACAGACCATACCAAGGAACAAAGCATCCCAGGGGATGCTTCTGTTCGCCCCTAACCAAAGGCATCACCGACCCCCACACACCATTCAGGAAATTGGACACAGCTGCCATGAGCATCACTGCAGAGAAGACTCCTGCAGGGAAGGCAGTAGAGTCAGCATCTTCTGGCTGTCCCTAACAAATGGCACAACTCTCAGCAGGCACTTTGACGGAGGCAAGAGGAAAGTGAGAACAAACAATGAGCAGAGAATGTAAATACCAGGCAGTCAAAGTATAAAAGGGAACTGCTTTCCACAAGCCATGTTTTGACTGGAGTCCTGGGAGAGAAGTCAGTGTGTACCTTGAAGCAATCACATTATCACAAGTGCAACCAAGAAAACAACCCACGACTATTACAGGTATTTTGAATCATTCATCTCAGCAATTCACCTCTCCTCTTCACAGGAGAAAGTCTGTGTGGAGGTGACAGCCCTGCGAGGCTTACCTTTGCCATTACTCATAGGATTTGCTGTACTCCATCAAACATGTATTGTATTGAACAGTTTTTCATCCTAAAAAATTACATGTGAAACTTTAGTGCAAGCTGCATTCATCAGTATAACCCTTGCCAGGTTGAGAACACTGAGTTCTGCACAGTGCACAAGAGTCTCCCTCCCTCTCAAGTGAAGGGAACGCCAAGTGAGTCTCTTAATTCATGTGTGACCATCAAACCAAAATAGCAAGGTCCTGAGCACAGCCTAGCACCAATATTCACTTTTCAGTTCAGAAGCAGAAGAAAGTATGTCATTATCTGCATCTTTCAGAAAGAACGGTTTGGTTTTCTGCTTTGCGTTGGGTGGCTCTCTCTGGAAACACCACCTTCCCAAACTGTCCTGTGGACCAGCTCTGAGTTTAATCCACCCAAGAGATGGCCTGGGACCCAGTCAGAAATAGTTCATGAACATCAGTGTCCTTACAGTGCTTTTCCCTATGAGCAAAACCATACACTGTGCTACCTGTGATGTACCCAGAGCCATGAGCCACTGCCTAAAAGGGGAAGCCACATCACCCAGGGCACAGCATCAGAGCATCCCAGTAAAGGGGAGGAGAGCAGGTCAGCACAGCACTGGGGATGGCAAATATTCCCAGATGGGTGAGCCATGGGATATGGAAACTCAAGGTGTCAGGTTAGACATATCCAAAATAAAGGATATTAGGATAAGAGGCAGGGAAGATAAACCTCCTTCTGGGCTCGGAAACCAGAGGGGTCAGCACTGTTGGCTGCCTGTCTTCACTGAAGTGAGAGTGCTGTCCTCAGTGGGGGTGAAGCTGGGTACTCTGCAGCAATGAAACTCCTCACATTTATGAATGCTTTTAACAGCATGGCCCATCAATGCCAAATCACTTGTCCAGCTTCACTGCAGACAAAATAAAATAGCTGTAGCAAGATAAGTGTATCCTGGAAGGCTGGGATTTTCCAGCAGAGAGGGCCAAGTCTCTGTTGGTGGCTATAGTCTCTGTTGAGCTCAACTCCACAGACAGGTGCCAAATGACCATAGCAGAGATTTTGGCAGTGGAACAGCAGTTGTAATAAATGGCTCTGTGAAGCCTTGCGTGCACTTCACCTAAAATGCTGCAGCTTGCCCTGCCCTTTCAAAGCACTCCAGAAATGTGGGATTCTGCGTATTAGCACAATGAGCCAGCAAAAGCCCATCAGGAGAGTTCAGCACCACTCCCAGTGGTGTGAAAGCAGCAGCCTCCTCACCTGTAGCAAGGAGAAATCCCAACTGTCTTTTCAGAAGTCTCCCATTGCTCCAGCTCCCAAGCCACCAGCCCCAGGGGAAGGAACCACAGCATTTGGACGAGGCTCTGAGGGAGGAAGATTGGCACAATTACTTCAGCCACAACTGAGCACAATAGAACTATGGGTGGCTTTTATTCTTCCAGTTGCAAACTCAAGGGTTCCCAGACAGCCATCTCATCCTCTTCCACCCTCCTGGGAGATCAGTGTTTGCAGAGAGACAACAGTCCTGGTGATTCACCACCAGGCTCAGGCTCACCAAGGGGCCTTAAAGAAGCTGCAGCACTTCTGGTGGTATTTGGCCTGTGCTGGGCTGATGTGTTGAAGAAACAGTCACGCTGCTTTGCCCACTCATTGCTACACTGGTCTCCTCTTGATCTGGCATCATTCAGATGTTTCCCATGCCAACATGTTGACTAAGCCAAATTGTTTCTTACATTAGAACCCTCTGGATCTGCACTTTGTAAGTCTTCAGACTCCCACATGTTTGGCTTGGGAGTCCTGAAATGTCTTGTCCCAAAGCCAAAATGATGTGTGGGTACAAACAGAATTTTTCCCCAGACTTTTTGAAATGGCCAGTTGCTCCTGAATATATGGAAAAGCAGGGAAGGGAGGAGAAGTCAGGTTTGTCACTATTTGACCATTTGTTGCTCACTCTACTAGGTGCAACCTAAACTGAGTCATGCTGAAGGTACAAAAATAATGTGGAGCTGTATCCTTGTGTGGGTGAAGCTTGGTGCCCCTTCACCAATTTTTCCCTGATGGTTTACACCTAATAACTCATATTGAACATCTCAAGCACACTCAACAGCTGAGTATTTCTGAGACCCCCTGGGTGCCTGGTGACATCTTTGCATGCCCAGCGATATCTTCAGCTGTCTACCTGCTCTCAGCCAGCCCCTGGTGGAGGCTGAGCCTCCACACAAGAACTCCCAGCATGATTTTATTGTATTTTTTTTAATTAATCTCTGCAGGAAGCCAAAGGCCATTCCTGTCCCTGGAAGCAGTTCATTAGCTGGCAACCCAAATTTCACAGAAAGAAGCAACAAGACAGTGGTAATAAAAACAAGACAAAAACAAAAAACCGTGAACATTTTTATTGCCACTGGAGCCATCACTATCCACAGAGTATATTCAGAGCTGTCAGCAATGCCTCTCCTCATTTGGGACCCAGTCAAAACAAAGCTCCAAGTCAAATTTCTTGCCTGGCCATTACATCAAATTTTAGTTTCATTCTCAGTCATGGCCTGACACTGATTACATTATGAAATTCATTAGGGAAGAGAAAATTGCAGTTATTTCCTTGATGGAGCTGAGTGGTGCTATTGCAGAATAGCCAGGAGCAACCAGGGAAAACATGCCCATTAGACGCTGGTGTAATCCTACCAGGATTGCAGCCAAGCAGTCACAGGACAAAAGCAGCAATGGGAGAGATGCACTGACAGAGCACAGGGTAGCTTTTTACAAAGGAAGATGTTTTGCAAGGCCTGATCTTTCGGATCATATTGAGAAACAAATGTACACAAAGGTTCAAGGAAATGAAAAGGGAGAGACTTAATATATTCCAAAGGTTTTCCTGCTGTAGCTATGTGTTATAGTAAAAGAACCTGGTGGCATATTTTATGAACATTAGTGTTTTAATTAGGAAACATGTCATTTCACATTGCCCAGTTCCCATCTCACTGCCATTAAATGGTTCATTTCCTATCGTTCTCACAGCAAAGGTAATGATATAAATGAACACAGGCTGCTCAGAAAGTGCTAGAAGGAAGAAGGCACCAAGATCTTTACCGCAAACAATCTCCCACTTTGGTAGACACATAAATGCAAAATAAATCAAAAAATCTCAAGGGAAGCATTGTTTCATTTCCACAGAGTGGTTGTGATTGAGCACAGGTAGTTTTCCCAAGGCGTTTGTTTTCTTTATAGGACTAATTTGAACAATTTCCCACAGAATGGAGCCACCGTTCTGGAAAGTTTGAAGCCAAAGAGCTGAGGACCCCAAACTGGCAGCACAAAGGGGCGCAAAGCCTGCCCCGCTCCTGACTGCCTTGGATAAGAGCAGAGTGTAATTCTCACAAACCACAACTGACAAGGTGCACTGGGAGATTGGAGGGAACTTGTTTCTTCTGTTAGTAACCACAGGAGTTTCTTGTGGTCAGTAGTTCTGAGAACGGGAAGCTGGACAAGCTGTAGGTGCGGGAGATTCTTGCTGCCTCTGGGGTTACCCACCCAGCCAGAGCTCAACTGATTAGGAGGGTATCAGAGTTACATAATGACATTTCTGGGCTGCTTTACGGTAAATATGTGGGGGGCCTCTTCAAAGCGAGGGATGGGGGTTGTGGATAGCAAAACTGCAAGAAATTGAATTTAAATGGGAGAACAATTTAACACATTTTCATAATATACAACATGCAACAAACATATAATTGTAAAATTAAATATAGCAAGTCAGTATTTAAAAGCTATTGAATCTGTTAGCATGTTTAGACTTGGAGTTCTGCTTTTAAAATGCCTATAAATTTGCTTGTGATCCACAGTGATCCATCTCTCCTAACATCACACATCTAAAGCATTGCCATCTATCTCTGAGCTAAGCTCTGAGAGCTCCAGAAAGAGAAATTAAAAGCCCATTATAAGAAATAGGCACTTTTAGGATGTTTTTAGATCGACAGTTTTAGATGTTTTCTTCAGAATGCTTTTCTCTGGTCTGCAGTGGCTACTGAGAGTGCATTGTCACTAGCCCACATGTAGATACGTGTGTACTAGATGCCTGTTTTACCCACAGAAATCCTGTCCCAAATGTCCTAAAATATGTTTAATAACCCAGCATAATAATGGTAACTTTCAACAATATTGTAATGAGAACTAGTTCAGCTTCCTCTAGAAAGATTTTCCAGGTTTTTGTCATTATAGGAGGCATCACCCACCTCCAAATTATTTGTGAAATTAATGCCTTGTGCAGGATGCATTCATCAAAGGCCACCAAATTCAGGTTTTATGAGGCCAACATATGTTAGAAGGCACTGCTACCCCTCACAGCAGTTCAGGTGGTTTTGCAGACACAGTGGTTTTCTAGAAGCAACTCACCACAAAAATGATCATGAGGGATCACCCTACCTGAAAACAGATCAAAGTCAACCTTCATACCCATTCCTGCCTCCTGACACCAAGTGAAGCAATGGTTTCAGCAATATACTTTTGATTGTTTAATAAAGAATTATTTCAAAAACACCCTTATTCCTAAGTGAGAACCAGCTCCATAAAGAAGGGCAATAATTTCTCCAGCGTGTTTTTTCCTCTTAGATTCTTTATCCATAAGGAAATCCAAGTCTGCTTCTATATATCTCCTGCAACATTAAAATTGTGTATAGATTTTAGATGGGAATAGTCATTAAACACTATCAACTCACAGCAGCATGGGGAAAAAACCTTCCTTCATCATCTCATTGGATGTGGGAAAAATAACAGAAAAGCTCCTATTGTTTGGATGTTTTTTGTGATAATACTTTGAGAGACAAAACGTTTCTCCTCCCAGCTCTAAAGCTATTGAAGGGATTTTCCTGACACACTCTAAAATGATTTATTGTAGGTCAGAGGGCAATTGGAAGAGAAAAAGATCAATCACACAGGAAGAGATAAGTTTTCCCCTTGATCTTTCTTTTTTTTTTCTTTCTTTTTTTTTTTTTGTTTTGTTTTGTTTTGTTTTAATTAGCAAAACAGAAATTTCTTTGTGTTTTAGTTTGTGGTTNACAGCTTGTTGGATTTTTGAACTGTTTCAGAGCTCTAATTTCTTCCGTGATCATATAGTCTCCGGTTTGCTTATGGTTAAGCCATTTTTTATCAGAAGAGCTAAGTTCATGGTTCTGACCTCACAAAGTGAAAATCTGTAGTTGCGCTGTAACCAATAGTCAGCTGAGATATTGTGAATAAAATACTTTTAGTGACTGGAAAAACTTCTCTGTGAGTGAAGAGGAAAATATAAACCAGTCTGCAGTACTCTGAAATACGACCCAGAGGTGTTAAGGTCCCATAGATGCCCCGCCAATTCATCATGATTAATGTTATCACAGCCTGGGTTGTCCCAAGGGCTGCAGTAATGATTGGCCACTTTTCATGAGGAGCTGTGAAATAGTTTTTTTGCTCTGCATGCAAGACAGAGAAATCATTTAAGTGCAACAGACTGAGCAAAGCTGATTACTTTCAGGTACAAAATCATTGCATTCATAATGCAAATGTTTTCCTTCTATCTAATATTAACAAAGGACATTGTCCTTTCATTTCTCAGGGAATTAGTCATGCATATCCTATTGCCTGGCAGGAGAATAGCGTGGCTGATTCCTCAATAACAGTACTCAAAACAAATCCTTACCTGGTAATTCATATTTATCATTCTAGCATACTGCAAGTATGAAGAAAGAAGGGATACAATGATTTTGTGTTCGTTGCAATAACCACAACATTGGGATTGCTTTTATTAGCCAGACATTATTTGCATAGCTGTAGTGTCTACATGTCTCAGCACGAGCAGTACTGCAGATGAACTCTGCAAGAGGCAGAACCTCCTCCAGACTGTTTTGAATTCAAGTCCACAGAAGATCTGTGGCACGAGACATGCTACAGGAGCTGGAACAGGCAATGACCTACCCAGCCAGGGACAAACGGAACCAGCCACATCAGGTGGTGTGGCTGGTCCTAGCAGTCAGCCAGGTCTGTTCTAGTGGTGTTGCTCCTGGTTGTGATTCTGATTCCCACTCTCTCTCCATGTTAGCCAGCTGGTGCCACACTCTTCCTGACAAAGCCCAGGTCTGGGGAAACAAAGACGAAGGTGCGGAAAGCACGGTCTGAATACTCTGATGCACAGGCAATTCTCTAGAGATGGATGTTTGGCCCGCTTTATCACACATGCAAATCAAGAGGAATGAGCTTCAGCACAAGCCTGGAGCCAACGTCAAACTCACCCCCTACATCCACAAAGAAGCCCATTCACTTTTGATCCATACAATCTCAGGCTAAGCAAGCCAGAAAAAAAATCATCACTTTTATTCAGACAAGCTGATAGCAAATGCATAAGCCTAGGTTGTTATGGGTATTTTATGCGCCAAAATCCCAGGTTTAGGTCCAGTGCCATGAAAGTCTTCACTATTTTTGCCCTAGGTAATGTTTAGCACATAGTTTCCAGCTTGAGAAGCATAAGCCATGGAATGAAATTACACCCTCACTGAAAGTACAGCAAATCATAGAGAATTGTAATGAAAGCTGGAATTTTACTCAGAGGTTTCACTGACATTCATCCAGGAAGGGTAACCATGTCCACTCTGGCAGACTGGGCAGCCTCCAAGGAGCCCAGAGTCCCAAAGCGGCACTTGGAATGCAAGTTCTAAGAGCCGTGTTGCTGAATCTAGCTGCTTATAACATAGGCTTATAACCTGAGCACGTCTGCAAAGTCAATCAAGAGCCGATCAATAGCATGTATGCCCTTTAGGGAGCAAGATAGACAGACCTCAGCCTAGACAGACCCCAGCCTAGATAGATCCCTGACTCAGGAGGTCAGATCTCACCCTGAACTCCATTGGTTGCATTGGGACATCATAGACTGTCACAGAGATCTACTGCCAGCCAGCTTGGATCCAGACACCTACACTGTGAACACCTGAAGTTAAAAGACTTCTCTCGTTTGAGCCTTGATGAACAAAAACAATATAGAGAATGGCAGAGTGAAAAACTAAGACCACTTGAATGGTGGTTCCAAAAAATGTTCCTTCCCTCCTCTCCCCCAGCACTACAAAAACCAAAGAATTTTATATTACTAAAGGTTAGGAAAGACTGAGCCATCAAATAATACTGTTCTTCATGTTTCTGTAACAAAAATGGAGAGGCATTAGAGTGCATTGTATGGTATATCTACAACTCAATTTACAGAAACTGCTCTCAGTGTCTAATTTTTTTCATGATAAATAATAATTGCCTTCAAGGAATGTATCTTAGTATGAGATTTGGGTTTCTGTCTGCTGGAAAGTAGATGCATAAATAATTTATCTTCTCAGGTTTTCAGTAATGAAATAAATTATTCAACATAAACTAGGTAAAGACTCACCTTTTCCATTATCTTCAGTTCTCTTCTGAAAGCTGGTTCTGTCCTAAACCCCACCTAAGTTAATTACATAATTTACCACTGTCCAGTCTGTCTGTTCATCGGTAACACAGGTTTGTGACCATTTAGACAATCGTGTTGGTGGAATGGAGCTAATTCTTTCTGTTCCTGTTTTTTGCAGCACGTGAAGGAAAGCACCTGAGTCATTTGGTCACCATGAGGACGCGGGTCACCCTATCATGAGCCACCTTGGCCACCACAGTCAGCTACATCCCCCTGTCATCTGGGTCAAAATTTTTGGCTCCCAGGGAGGTGAAGCCCAAACATTGAGTACAAATATCCTTGAGCTGGAGGAAGCTAAACTAAACATTTTGCAGAAAAACAAGAGTATTAGATTCAAGATAGGCTTATATTCAGCTCCACATTTGTGAAAATCTGTGTGGGGATTTTTTTCCCTATTATCCAGATGTGAAATTCATAATGCATTAATTGCAGGTATAGCAAAACTATATCAAAGCCTGCCCACATCATCAGTGATCATAATCTCCTGAATGTGGTGGTGATGCTGCTCTTTCATTGCCTGGCTTTTAGAGTACACACAGTCTCCTTTGACAGCACATCTGTAGTGATCCATCCATTACACTTTTGGATGATTTGTGAGATGGAAAATGAGAGAATTCATGAACATATTTGCACTATTGTGTTTCCCCAGCATTACAGAAACTGCACCAGGTAGCCAATGTGGAAAACCCCTGGGCTAGTCAACGGCAAGGAGAGCAGAGCCTGGTTAGCCACAGACCAAGAGGAGCCCCTGCTGATCCCTGGAGGGATTGCAGTGAGCACTGAGAAAATGTTCAAGGTTTTACACCCTTCAGGCAGAGAAAATTTGTTAATGTGAATTGAAATGTAACAGGAAAAAAGAAAAGAAGGCTCAAAAGCAGTTGGAGAATGAAAAACTAAAATGGATTCAGACAAATGTGCTTTAATTTCAGTTGGTTTTGCAATGGGTATTTTTGAAATAGGGAATCTCTGAAAAAAGTTTTGTCCAAGGCAATATTTTTTTAGACGTAATAATGAAAACACATGTGCTCTTGTGGTTTATCTTTATCCCCCATCCATTAATCACCCAAAATAAATATCACTCATCAGGCAGACACAGCCAGCTGAAAGATTGGCATGGATTTTTGATGAATTCATAGTGAATTGGTAAGACTAAACAAAACACCACTTGCATGTAATTATTTTATTATCTTGGTGGTTGAATATTCCATATTTTCCTTTCCCCATGGCCCTTCCAAAAGGAGGTCCAACTGTGTTTGCATTTGTAGTGCCCAAGACCAAAAGTTGCCCAAGGTCAAGAAGGAGACGCGTGCCACAGGAGGGAATAAAGCCTGGGTTCCGTAACACCAGGCTCAGCTCCCCAGAGGACCACAGACGGTGTGTGATTCTTGTACCTGAGGAATGTACCTGTTCTGTCCACAGAACCCGCAGTGCCTCGGTGGTCTCCAAAGCAGATGGAGGGACTGGAACAAATGGTGTTCATCAGTCTCCCCCACTTCTAACATGGGATTCACCCATACGCAGGTTTAAAATCCAAATGCAAAGGACCTCATCTTCTCACATATGTCCTTGCTATAGCCAGTTCCATCTAAACTTGATTCTTCAA
Source organism: Struthidea cinerea (assembly GCA_013397865.1). NCBI lineage: Eukaryota > Metazoa > Chordata > Aves > Passeriformes > Corcoracidae > Struthidea > Struthidea cinerea. Next base: position 722,449 of record VZTI01001451.1, read on the forward strand.
ACGAATCACATACATAATGATGTAAATCATACCACTGTCTGGTGGTTAAAAGACTGCATGGTGACCTCCAGAAGTGCAGTGTAGAGTTTAGGAAAAGACAGCAGGAGTCTGAATGGTCAGTGAACCCAGAGATTGTGCCAAAATGTCTCACATACATGAAGTATCAGCAGATCTGGCATTCAGTGCAGTTCATCCTAACTCAGAATTATGATGGACAGCAAAAGGCATCAAAACCCATACACAGTATATAACATATTGAAATTCGATCAGATATTTGTTTGGGGGCCCAAGAAGAATTCAAACTTACTAGTAATCTGGGCAGGATGCCCACTAGCATTATTTACCCTGACTAGAGCCTGGACACCAAAAGCAGAGAAGATAATCCCATAACCACAAGCACATGGTGTGATTCTTGGGGCTGTCCTGTGCAGGGCCAGAGTTGGACTGTAATGATCCTTGTGGGACCCTTCCAACTCAGACTATTTTGGGATTCTGTGATTCTGTAATCTTACCTCTCTCATGCTTTCACTAATGTAAATCTATAGCATTCAACTCTCCTTTTGCAAACAGCCATGGCACCTAAATTCTAGGACTGAATTCACATGTGCCATGTGCTTACAGCACCACTGTCAGAACAGAGGACCTTTGCAGCTCTCCCTGTACACAATCCCACTGAGATAAAGAAAAAGGTGAAGTTGCAGATGGGAAGCACAGCACCCTTCTCCTCTTGATAGAGGAAGGGTGTCTATGGGGTGAGAATACAAGTTGCAATCAGCCAGGATGCAGATTTGCAGTGTCAGCTTGCTGGGTTGTTTTGTTTTTTTTTTTTTTTGCAAAATGTCAGGACATCTTTCATAAACACAGATATTCAGGACTCTTTTTTATCTCTGGTATGTTAGCTGGGAACTCCCTCAGCTTTATGCTTTCTGTTCCAGTCAGTGCAGAAAGAATGCTCCTGCTAGATCACCCACCCCCTTCCAGAAGCTCCTGTGCTATTCCTTAGAGACCAGAGTCTTATCTCACTTGACTTAACTTAGATTTATATCTCCTGGAGGTAGTGTGAGCACAAACACATAAAGCCAAGAGGGTTTTATAACACACAACATTTTTTTCCAAATTCTGTATGGTTTAAGTCCTACAGTCTAATTGACTGCACACTACTCCAAACAACTCCATTAAGAATCTTCTCTGAATGTGCAAGGACTAAGGGTCTCTGCTTCAGCAGTGGTATTGTCTGCACCAAATATCAAAATTTTGCCACATCACTGGTCATTTTTATAAGATTGGAATTCACTGGAAAATTTTCAGCAAATCAACCTGGGAGCTTTAGTTCAGGGAAGCAAAAATATCAAAACAAAATATATTTCCTTGTAAAATTATGTAAAACTGAATTAATTTTCCTGCAGCAAAAAAAAAATATTTTAAGTTCATTAAAAGTTAAAATTTTAAAAATTTCATTACAGAAAAACTTTGAGGAAAAACCTTGAAACCTCACTACAGAATTTTCCAAAATTATGTACTGCACTACCACTGCTCACCTGTCACAATACAGCAGAAAAGCTGAAAACTAGTGTCACTTTTTGGTCTGGCTTTTTAAGCCACTAAGAGTAGTCAGCTTATCTTCTTTAACTGTGTCACATATTCATATAGCAATTATTTTTCTACTTCGTTGTCACATTTGAAATTAAAACAGATTTCAACCTTTCTTGGGAAATGGAAGTTCCAAGTGTCACCCCATACAGTTGTCAGTCATGTGTGTCTGCCCAAACTCATGTCCTCCAGCTTCCTGGACCATCACTGGAAAGGAAAAGCAGCCTAGTTCCCTCTCAATACCAGTCAGTCATGACCTCCTCCAGAACAGCCTTAGAATAATTTAGGTTAAAAAAGAACTTTAAAATTATTGAGCTCAACTGTAAACCCAGCACTGCCAACTCCACTACTGAAACACATCCCTAAGCACCACATCTACATGTCTTTTAAACACCTCCAAGGATGGTGACTGAACCACTTCCCTGGGCAGCCAGTTCCAATGCTTGATAACGCTTTCGGTGAAGAAATTCTTCCTAATAATCACTCTAAACCATCCTGGTGCAACTTGAGACCATTTCCTCTTGTCTTTTTACTTGTTCCTTGAGAGAATAGACCAATCTCACCTGGCTGCAGCCTCCTGTCAGGGGATTTTAGAGAGCAGTGAGGTCTTCCCTGAGCCTCCTTTTCTCCAGGCTGAACAGACCCAGCTCCCTCAGCTGCTCCTCATCAGACCTGTGCCCCAGACCCTTCCCCAGCTGTGTTGCTCTGGACAAACTCCAGACTCTCAATGTCTTTTGTGCAGTGAGGGGCCCAAAACTGGACACAGGATTCGAGGTGTGGCCTCACCAGTGCCCAGCACAGGGGGAAAATCACTGCCCTGGTCCTGCTGGCCACTCTACTGCTGATACAAACCAGGTAACATCTTGCCTACCTGGGCACACTCTGGCTCACATTCAGCCACTGTCAACCAGCATCCCCAGGTTCTTTCCCACTGGGCAATTTTCCAGCTGCCCTTCCCCCAGCCTGTATGACTGCAGGGGTTGTGACCCAAGGTCAGGACTCAGCACTTGTTGAACCTTTTACAAATGGCCTTGGCCCATTGATCCAGCCTGTCCAGATCCCTCTGCAGATCCTTACTGCCCTCCAGAAGATCCCACCAACTTGGTGTCATCGGCAAACTGACTGAGGGTGCTCTCAATCCTATCTTCCATTTGGGAGTTATTACCCCGGATAATAACTGCAAAACTTGTGTCCTCCAGACTCCTGGACCATCACTGCAGCGGAAGTGCAACCTGGTTCCCACTCTATCAGCCAACCATAACCTCCCCTGTGACAAGTGAGGTGGTAAGTCCCTTGTGTCAGTGTTATAGTCAGCGACATCTGCTAGGAACTTCTGTCTTGGCAAGCAGAGGTTAAGGGCAAGATTATCAGGAAAAGGTAAGAAAGAGAGGACATTAGGAAATTTTGTTTACAGTAAATTTCAGAGGCTATCTGCCTCAGGCAAGAGCATGCTTCAAAAAGCCACTGTCAGAACACAGAGCTAAGTGCTGAGGACAAGGGGATGAGATGCACAACCTCAGGGCTCACTTCATTTGTCTGGAGTCTAGTGAGAAGTAAAAGGGACGTTTTCATCTAGAAACTACTTTTCTTTACACTGTCCCTTGCTGATACTGAATTACAATAACTCAACACTGACCAGAACAGGAATAGTCTTGCCACACAGCTGTGTCAAAAAAAGTTTTATGCTGCTAGTGGTCCTATAAAGATATATGTATATATTAAAAACACCCAAGTAACAACATATATTTATATACATGAAGCAAATTTGAAAAGTTTAGATACAAAATACAGAACAAATTGTCTCACAAAGTCGGATCTGAGATGAGCACATAGGCCTGGGAGGGAGTAATCTCTAGAGATGTGTGCATACTCACATTACAACTAACAACAGTACAGCTGTTCTTTGTTCTTATTGAAGGATGATGAAAATATATTTATGGATAGATGTAATTAATGTAAAACTCCAGCTGTTTGAAAGGAAACTTGGAGGTGTCTTGCACATCCTGAGTATGTTATTCCTTATGAAACAGCTGAACGTGGATGTCCTTAAGCACAAGAGAGCCAATGGTTAGTGCACTTAGAGTTAGACAAACAAATGTGAATTAAGGTCACCTTAACTCTGAATCGGAGCTTCTATCCTGGCTTTTAGTTACAGTTGACAAATTCAATTCCATTTCATACCTTTCTTACGCTTAGGTTCATCTCCTAATCTCCTGATATCCTGTAGTCAGTGTGGGGATAGGAAGAGGTCATTATCTTCAGGGAGTGAAATGCCATGGAATCACAAATGCCTTTATCCTATCAGTACAAATTTAGAAATGCCCAATGATCCACAAGGAACCAGCTCTGCATTTATCCTAATGCATGCAAGTGGTGACTCTTGCTCACTTCACTTGTTTACAAACAGCTTCCATGTCCAGCCAGCTCTAAACACTCGAGTTTTTCCTCATGACCTGCTACTTCTTTCCAGTATTACAAATGCATTATGCATGCATTAGATCTCAAAATGAATGTGAACTCTCACAACCTTTCACACTGAGGATGTGTCTCCCCTTAACCCTGCTGCACAGACATTTGCTTGAGATCATTTCTTTCTCTCCCTGTTCTGCCTGCATTAAGCAAAATAAAGAAGCAAAACAGCTCTAAAAACAACAAAATTATATAAGAGAACAATGAATTTATAACAGACCTCAGATGATTTTGCCCTAGAAAAGATACCTGGTCCCTTAGCATTCAAGGACTGCAGCCAGACCAGTAAAGGGGTCGCATTACTTTTATTTCCAATTCAGCTCAGCATGAGGTAGGGGAATAAGGTTCCTACATTTGACTGCTAGGCAGATACAGCCTGGCACAACTTTGATTACAGACATGTAGTACAGACACTGTGATACAATCAGAGCTGTAACAGTCAAAGAAGGGGATGTAAGGTTGAGTCCAAATGTGAAAACTGGAAATGTGGTGAAGTATTGCAGGTGAGTATGTTCATTATTGACATTTCAACAAGCACAGCACACCTTGCCCAAGGTCCTTTGTTCTGTGAGAGAGGTGCCCTTTATGGTGGTCTGGAAGCCCATACTAGCTGCTTTATATTTCCCACTCTAAAATCTATTTTAGGTGATCATATACTTTGCAAAACCATAACGTCGTGAGCACAGGTTACATGCTATTTTGGCTTATATTTTACACGTAGGTATGAACCAGTGAAAATCTGGAAAAGGTGATCAGCACATTGCAATTACTGAGTAAGAAAATATACTAAAAATAAAAACAATTTAAAAATTAAAAAAAAAAATTAAAAACAAAACAAAACAAAACAAAAAGGCAACACAAGAGAACCTTTCTTTCAGATGTAGCAGATTTTTGCCATTTTATTTAGAGAATTCTGGGACCAAAATAGCAGTTTTGCTAAAATTGCAATGCTACATGGCAGCAGAGGTGGAGGCTGCTACAAATGAGTGTATCTAGAAACAAAAGGGGAAATAAAAGAGCAAAGAATGTGGAACACAGAAGGCCAAAACAGCTCTGACCCTGTCAATCCACAGGAATCAATTGGATCAAGACTTCATGAAGGCAAGCAAAGATATGCATGGAAGTGAAGATCAAACTAGTGATGAGATTATGATCAAGACTGAAAAAAACCTTCTTACTAGATAGAATGAAACTTTTGAGAGTGGTATTACGACATGTGACAAGATATATGAGAACTCAAAAAGAGAGGGAAAGAGGCTTTTGAGGTTTTGAGAACAGAGTTCTGACTATTGCATCAATTGTATTGTTTTAAGAATTTTTGGAATCCTTAACTGGAGGCAAAAGTTGCAATGGAGAGACAAAACCAAGTAAAAGATTGCAGAAAAGATTCTGACTTCAGTTTGGAAAGGGCAATTAGACCATAAGTGGAGATCATAATTTGCAGATTGAATACTCTGAAGGAAAACAGGTCTTACTTAGATGGTTGGGTTCATCAAAAGAGCAACAGGAAGAAAATCAAAAGCTCAGAAAGGAATAGGAAAACTGCAAAATATTTGAAAGAAGAATCATGATGAACTGCACAAAAGGTGGAAGAAAACATAAACCAAATTTACATCTAGCCTTTGTAAAGAGCTGCTATATTTTGTAACAAGCATAATAATTTTGCAAAGTCCTGTTATAAAACAGAATTTATACAAGGGGGTGTAAACTATATTACCTCTACACAAGCAAGCCTAATTCTTTATTGAAAAGATTTAAGCAATACCTGCATGAAGTAGATTTTACCTCACACACTAGCAGATCCTTTATTAAAGTTGGGTGCACAGATCAGGGTGATACCTGATTTACAATGCAGAGTGTGAAGACAGGAACAGTGTCTTCACCAATGCTTAGCTAACACAGGGACAAGTCACTCCTGAAAGGGTGGCACGTTAGTGTAATAGGACAGTCACCTGGCTGGAGAGGTGGCACTGCCCAGAGACTTCCGGGAAGTGTACTGCCCAAAAAGATATCTTTGATTTGAATGAAAGCTTCACTTTTTAAATTAAGAAAACCCAGCTTGGTAAGCCAAGTGGAAGAAGCAATATTTATACACAATGAGCTCCTGTCCGTGGCCTCTGCTCTTCCTGGGCATCATTGTTTCCAGCCAGCATGATCACTGCTGTGTGGCAGCAAACACTGCCCACTGCCCTCTGCTCCCTAGGGAGCTTTTCCCATTCATTTCTGAGGCCTAACCAAACTCATCACAGTCTCAGCACATGTTGCAAACTCCCAGGGTCCAGCTGCATCCTTGATAATGCCACAGCCTTTCTATCCATTAATGCCCTGGGTTGCTCCCAATGGAAAGAAGAAGGAAAGTGTCCAGTGTTGGGAACAATATTCAGCCAATATTCTTTGTGGATCATAAGCATGCCTGTGAAAACCAAAAGAGAACAAACCCTTCTGTCATGAGAACATAATGTTGAGAATCTTTAGAAGATGAGGTTTGCAATTACTTTGTCAGAAGGTGCACCTGAGGCACAGCAAACTGGGAGAGCACAGGTCAGAAGAGGAATGCAGGGAAATAGGAAAAGAGAAAGCAAACAATGAAAGAGAGGTAAGGAGAAGGGAGAAGTGATTAAATATGGAAATTATAAAAGAAAGCTTAAAATACCCAAGATGTAGACAAATGTCATACACAGAACAATACTGACTAATATGATTTGAGTAGTGTTGTAAAGAAAAGGCCATTTTAAAGGGCTGGAATAGGCAAACAGAAGCAGCACAGAATGATAACTCTAAAAACTTTAAATATATGATCCAAGACTATCCAAGATATTAATTTATTTGGCTGTGCTGAGGAAAAAAACCACCTAGATCATTATCCTTTTTACCCATAAAAAGCATTATTATAGAATATAACCCCAAACATGACATCTCACATGTAAAATCTGTCTTTGTGAGCCACAGCATACCATCTGCAGCAGTAGTGGCTCACAGACCACAAATGTCATGACTCTGTTTTGCAAAAAAAGGTTTGATTTAAAAATAGCATTATTTCAGCTCTAGGGTAGTTATATTTTATTGCTGCTATAAAAAGAAACTGTTAAAAGGGCACTTAAAAGAGACGAAAAATCAGACCTGGAGCAGAGCAATACCCTCTGAGCACAACTGCCAACTGCAGAGAACACTTCTGCCCAGACCAGCAGGTTATTTTAGGTGCCGATGATAAAAAGTGGAGCATATTCACCAAAAAAAGTGAAGCAGAAAATCTATCATGATCCTGGATAACATGAATGTAATGGGTCTGCAGGACACTGGACTAGTATATTACATCAGAGGACAATAGTCTCTTGTGAAGTTGCCTCCCGCCCACAAGGTAATTACTAATGGAAGTTTTCACAACAAAAGGAAGATGGAAAAAAAGAAAGAGTCTGGACTCTTGATATCAAAACCAAAACCAACAGAAGGGAGGGATAAAGCAAGAGAAGGCGCAGGGCTGAGCAAAGCAGAGCTAAAACTCATGAGGTGCTTCAGACATCCACAGGACAGAGATGGTCAGCTCAGAGACTGGATGAAACCTGGTGATGCCTCATTAGAAATCTCTAATTTGTCTCTGAGTAGGAATGAGTTGTTAGAGTAATTGGAGCTTTAGGAAGCTTGAGATAAAATACAAAGTGTCCTTCCCATTGTGTATGAGTTGAAAGCAGCTGTCGAGGGAGCCAGCACTGCTATCAGTGGCTTCAGCAGCGCACAAAGATCCCCTGCTCTTCCTTCCAAGCTCTTTCCTAAAATGCCAGTTTTTCTGATGTGACTGCATCAAAGAATCATTATAGTTCTACACTCCAGCCCCAAATTCTTCTTAGTTCTGTCTTAAATCCACTTCCCTTCCATGGTCTGAGCCTCCTATTTTTCAAATCTCTTCATTCCTCTGTTCTCCACAAACATCTGGGACACTTATAGGCCACATGTTCCATTTTCTTCAAGGCTGTAGGGGAGGTGGGGACTCACTGATTCTGTGGATTAACTTGGCAGGGCTTATACACTGAATTTAAAGTGTTTGGCCCAGCCAATAGCAGGTTCAGATTCCTACCTTATATGTCGTGTTTTAAAATTTTTGGATGTGTTGAAAATAGAATCTAAAAATGCACTGTGTTACCACTTAGAGATAGAAAGGAACATTTAGGATGTGAAGTTAGTAAATACATGATGAAATAAAGGTCATATATCCAGCCTCTTTCTGCAAATTTTCTAGGTCTTTTAAATCCATAATGCCATACTCAGCCTGCTTTTCCCATGTTCATTCAGTGCAAAGGACAAAACTGTTTTAATCCTCAGCTGTGACTGGAGGTGCAGGGAGTCATACCCTGAGCATGCACAATGCACCAAGGCCCTGAGAAATCATGACCTGTATTAAAAGCTATCAAATCTCTCTGCCACCAAAAATGAGAATGACGGCTTAACTCTTTTGGCATTATTGAGTAAATATTTCTTTTAGAGCTAGCATAGCATTTGACTCCTACTATGATAGAAAAACGCCTGCAAAATGAGTGGGGCTGCATTCAGGGGATGGTTTGTGTGGATCTGGCAAGATGAGCCTCACACTGACCATGCTGAACTGAACTGCCCAGTGTTAAATGCCCCCTGGGCATGGGAGCCCCAGGAGGTGCAGGTGTCTGCAATCATTAAAGATGACTTGCTGATATGATGAGATCAAGTTGGAGCTGCCTAGACAATTTTATCTTCTTTATCTCCTAATTTGGGAGTACTTAAATTTGCCCCCATTGCAGGCTTCTTTCAATACTTATGAAAGGGACTTTTACAAAAGTTTAACAAATATTGCAAGGAACATTTCTGAATTACTGTGCCTGAGGTTGGAGGTTTCCTTTATCAAAGCTGATGGCCAATAGCTGCCTCTTTGTCCTATGAGTGTCCCAGGAGCAGGGACATGGCAGCAGCAGAGAAGCAGGCAAGACCCCTGAGAGGTGCCAAGAAAATGCTCCTGGCTTCTAAGCTTTACATTAACAGCTGCAGGGGGCTGTGTGGGGACATCGGGTTTGTTGAAAGGAAGGACACTGCTCCTGCAAATGGAAGGGGAAAGAGAGGAACGGGTATAATGTCCTCAGCCTCTTCAACTCCTGCCAGGAAGGAAAATCAAGTGTTAAGTCTAATTTCCATTTAAACTTATCACAGAGGGGAAGAGTTGGCATTTTATGTGGTTATCTAAGGTCATAACAGATCCATTTTAAGACATATTTTTTATTTATTTGTACATAATTGAAAATGGATTAAGAAATATTATTCACCTGTAACACTGACTATACTGCACTTGACCACATCAGTTAAGTGATTTCAGCTTTGGCTGAAGTTGGATTGCCTTAAAAAACCAAGAGCACCAAGAATAAACCACACAACCACAAGGGATCACTAAATATCAGTTTAGTGAGCTGAGAAACACTTTTAGTCTAAATGGAGATTAATCTGAGTAGGAAAGCTTTATGGACACACAACAAGAGAGAGCAGACCCCTGATACATAGGCTCAGATATCAGCTGAGAGAGGGTTAAGAGTATTAAACATGAGGTTACAATGGAGTAAAGCAAAATAAAGGTGTCTGATAAGCCAAAGCAGCAGCTTTTCTGTGCATGTGTATACAAAAGATTGGAATCTCCATGGCTGTGAAATTTATTTTCACCTGTGATAAGGTAGGTGCAACATACAGAGCTGGCAATAATTTATAGCCCCTTTGGAAGGGTGTAAGAGATGAGTGTAAATGATGACAAGGAACCAGGGTGTGGTGAGAGATGTATTGACCAGCTTCCAACACTAGAAATAACTCTTTTTCCTTTGTATTTAATAACTTCCCAGAGGGACACACCACACTCATTTCTAGGCGTAGGAAAAAAAAAATTAAAGTTATGATATTATTATGTATCAAAAAGCTATTTTGCATCATTTATTATTTATCTGCTGAGGCTTTGAGAGCACTTGAGTTTCATCCATGCATGCAGAAAAGATAAAACCCAGTCCCAAGAAATTTATTAGCTAAAATATTTGCTATAACTAAACTCGAGTCAGATTTACTTAACAGATTTCTAAATAGATTTAAATGGTGCAAGCCTTTCTGCAGACAATGTAAACTTAGCTTAGATGTTACTTACAGAAATTTAATATCTATAATTACTGACTGGAATCAAGTAAACTGAAGTGAGGCTCTCAAGTTTAAAATGTTTATTTTGTGGGTTGTGTGTCTGGAATGTATAAGTGAATTGCAAACAAAACTTTTCAAACGCATCATTTCTCTAAAAAAATCCCTTTTAAAAAAAGTGGTCTTTTATGTCTAGAAAACTCCTTGTAAAACATAAACCAGCTTTTACCCATCGTTTTGCTGCCTGACTTTATACTTAGCAGCAGCTGCTTAAGTTTTTATAAGGTGTTAATAAATCTGCCCATACTATTTTTAAATAATTTGTCAGAGAAATGCTTTCTCATTCCTGCCATGAAGACTGTCTGGGAAGTACTTGGCTGCTCTACAGATGGGTCCTGTAGAAAACCCCTTGATAAAGATAGCTGATTGTGTTGTAACCAAAAATAGTTTCTGCCTGTATTAAGGACACACACTGCATGGAAAATCTGACAGCAAAGAGGTGCTTAACACCTGTGCTTGGTGCTAATCAGAGCCAAGCCAAAAGTAGCTTGGAGCCTGACAGCCTCTCTGCCCCTTCTTCCTCTTCCTCATGTACAAATTTAGGTATAGCTGAATTTCTGTGGGCAAGGGGGATGGGCTAGACAGCTCCCACAAAATCCCTTCAGGCCCTTATTTCTATTGCTTTACACTGAGAAGCTGAACTTTCTTAAATAGGAGCAGAGATGGGGAGAGGCTGGGGGAGTAGCCAAGGAAGCAGAGCACCAAGGATGGCTGGTTGCACAAGCAACCTGGGCATGTAATGTAGTGCAGTGACAACCTCTGCTGCAGTGGGGACAACCTCTGGCCAACACGGCTGAAAATCAGCTCTGCTTCTTGAAAAGGGAAAGTGAGATCGAGGTACCTTTCTCAAAAGTCACTGCTACTCTCTGTGGTAGCCCAGAAAAATTTCTCATGGGTAGTGGAGCTTTCCCTTGGGGTCTGAATGTCTTAGTAGATCTTCTGCTTACATTTTTTTGCTGAGGAATTTGAGTCAAAGGACTTCACACCACAACAAGTTCAAGGTGGGAGACTCTGGCAGTGGGTGGGTGAAAAACACATTAGTACACAGACCTGTGAAAAAGAATACCTGCATTTAGTCTAACCTTAGTCTGCCTCTTGAGACAGAGGTTTGTAGTCCTAGGTCAGAGACTGTAAGAGCAGTTTAATACAGGTCTTTCCATTAGATGACCGACTAAGTGCTGAGTTGAAAATTATACTGTTAAAAACCCACCATTATCAAATGGAATATCTGCAAGTTAGAATTAAAAATGCAAAAAGGGATGATAAATGTGTAATTTGGAGACGCAGGGTTCAGAAAAGCCTTACAGAGACACGTTCTTCACCTGCTTTCTTTCAGTGTCTCTGTGAATGCTCCTTTCCATATGCAATACCAGGCAGCCACTGCATTAAGCCCAGATGCTGCTGTTGAAGTGGGGCCTCCCCAGTGCTCCCTTCCCAGAGCCACCACAGTCACTGGGCTGCACAGTCTCACTCACACTTCCTGCTCTTCTCAGAACCTTCCACTTCTAGTGAAGTATTCAAATTCAGCTTGCACTGCTCTTGCTGCAAATGCCCCCTGGGCAGGCTTGGCAGGATGTGCTTCTCAGAGGTGAGGGAAGTGGGTTCAGATAGCCCAGGGTGCACGACTGGCTGTGAGCCACAGCCTATTGATCTCATGTGAGTTACGTGGGAGAGAGGCAGCTCAATAGCCAATGCCCGTGCAAACCACAGTGACACAATCCTGCATGTGTTCATAGCAAGTTTTATCTATTTATCTCAAAAACCTTGTTTACAGCACTGGAAATGGATATCACTCTCACTCCCAGCTTTACCAAGGAGCCAGTGAAGGCTTCAGTGCATTTATGGACTGAACTGCAATTTACACAGGTGTAAAAATGTCATCCTTGGCATCAATGTCTTCCGACTGGAAAAGGACTATTGCAGCTAACATGAGTATCCAACAGACATGCAGCAATGGCCAAACAAATGAGCAGCTCCCCTGGGCTCACACTATCTGCCTCTGCATTTTTCATACTCAGGGCCTGATCTTGCTTCCATTAAGAAAGATGGAAACAATCCAAGTGCTTTTGGTGGGAGCAAATGCCTTACTCTATACACTCCAGACTCCTGGGGTGTATATATTGTAGAATGTATTCAAGCTACGTGCCTGTATGTCTTTCTTATGCAGTTTCAGTTTTTTAAACCTCTGGAGTTTGCAGCTTTGTCAGCAATGACAATGACAATTCTCATTCCAACTGGTATGTTCCCAGAGAAAGTTCTTATTCTAAAGAAATGTTATTTCCCAATGAAAAAACTGTTCTGCTGAAAAGATTTTCACTAGTTCTGTCTTTTGGGCTAATTGAAAGGCTCATCTTGCTGTCAGATGCCCTACACGTTCAGGAAATGCTGGATCAAGACCTCTGATACTGTGGTGACTACATGCTTCTTCAGTCCATCTTCTGCAAGAGTAAAAATGCATCATTAAGGGTCCCAGTTCCAGAGGGAGAGGGACGACAAACTGTGTCTGGTCATTTGTTCCTGCTCATTCTGCACAGACAGTAGAAGTTGAGGCTTCCAGATCCTTTTCTGTCTGTTTTTTGGGACAGAAGTTAGCAACTTTTGGAAGGTCTTCTAACACACAGTACTCAGCCCTGCAAATGTTAGTGAAAAAAGCAAGGACCTGCAAGGAGCCTTCACAGTTTAATGGGAAATTCAAATGGCTTCTTCTAGATTTGTATATATTCTTGATTTTGGCTTCATCTGCTCATGCTATGCACTCCTCCATGCATTTTCCATCTTTGGATACTAATATAGAGCATATGTTCCCCATTTAGCTCTTCCTTGATTCTTGTTGGCATCATGACTGTGGCAAAGTAGCAGGAAAACAGCTGCTTTGAGAGAAAATTCTTGTTTGCAAAACAAACTTTTCTTTATATTTGTACGTGAAAACAGTAAAAACCCTTATATTCTTTTTTGAGATACACGTCTGCAAGAAGAATATCTTTCATGACCATTTAAGTTATGAAGCAAGGGTCATGTTTTCATGGAGCTTATATAATAAAAATGAAGTAGAAGAGCATGTCTTAAAGTGTGTTTACAGTCTTAAAACTACCTGTGTGTTTCATGTGTATAGAACCAATTGGTTTCTGCAATGAAAGAAAATCATCCTTCAGATAAATTACCTTGTCCATAACTGAAAAATGTTACTTAGCTAACATTTCCATTTCAGTCACTGGTTTGCAAAATTCTGACTGGCATCTGTAAATCCCACAGGGAATAAACCTGCCTGGGCAGCTTCAAAGAGTGAGGGCCAGGAGCCCAGGGAGAGAGCAACCTGTACTAAGTAACCACTTGTAAATCCCACCCTGTAGAAAGACATTTTGGAGACACACATATGCCAAGACCGAGTGAAGTAGATATTAAAAGACCACACATTTCGGAACAAACGAAATGAAAATGAGACCCACAACCACCATCACCAAGTATAAAATCAAACAGAAAGAATTCAGAGTAGCTTTGCTGTTCTTTTTCTCAATGACTACAAGAATACATCATTGAAGTCAATACCGATGATTGGAAGGTTTTGCCATGTCCTTTAATGGAAGCTGATACCGACCAGATCTGGGATATTTTTAGAAGGAAATCCTGACCCAGGAGTTGCAGGTGTTCTTTTGCTCTCTACGATTTCACCAAAAATTACAAAACCCCTTTGTATCAGTGACAGAGGAGGGTTATGCTGGTAGAAATACAAAGGAAGCACCAAAGGCACAGGCACCTTCCTTCCTTTGACTGGAAAACACTCTGGAAATGCCACGGCTTTAGCTCCTGCAGAAAGCCAATGGGACTGATATCAGAGCTCTCTGTAGAAGACACAGGCAAGGGGGAGATCTATGAATTAGTATCACTTCAACCTTCCCTGCACTTTTCTCTTTACTAATATTTCCTGATGCCAAGCCAAGGGGGTGGTGGTGGTGAAGGGGTGGGAAGTGGGGTCTTTTCAGGGGAGTGAAGGGGACAGCAAGTTCTTAATTCAGTTAACGATTGCAGGAAGTGGTTTGTCAGTTTGGAGGTAGTCCCTGCTCAAAGCCAGTGCCCTTCTCAGAAATTAACTTGCAGTTCTCTAAAGATAGATTGCGCAAAACACCAGGGGGCCCTCGGGAACCTGCAGCCACAATTCCCCAGACAAGGAGCTCCAGAGAAGCGGTGAAATGCCCCCCTTCCTGCAGCTGCTCTGTGGACTAAACCAACACTCACTGGAGCGGGTCTCTTATGCAAGTTCTCAGGTTTCATATCCGCAGTGACCAAGTTTTGTTAAAAATATGACAGCTGCTCCTGTCATTTTCTTTCCATGTAATTTTAACCGTTGCTTCAAACTGCACATGCCTTTTCTGCCTTTCAGCGATGGCAAAGGAGGTTTGCATCGTGCAAAGGACTTACCAGATGTTGCCAGCTTTGGCACTGAAGGAAAAGGTCCCCTCGGCACACCTCATGGATCGAATAAAAGACTTCACAAATTCCAGTGAGTAAGGGATATCTGAGGTGATGTTCAGAGAGGTCTATTCAAGCCATGTGAAAAAGTAGGATTCAGTTGGGTGTAATTGCAACAAAACAGGAAATTGATGGACTTCAAGGAATAACTCCTAGGTTGCCTTGAGCAATAGTGAAGATCTGATCAATGTAACCATAGAATATCAGGATGCCTCATCCACATTCCCAGGAACCATACAATAATTCCTTTCACCAGAGCCTCTAACATGCCCTGTGAGAGTATTTTATTCACCCTTAAAGAGTCACTTCAGCTAACCCATCTGAATGACCACATTTCGCACTGGTGCAAATTTAGATTATCTACACTGATGTCAACAGATTGATTCAGAGTTTAGCATCCTTGCAGCTGGTGAACAGAATCTTTGCATTACTTTCAACCCAAAGCTTCCTCAGTTCATTTATACTCCCTTTGTTAACCAGAACTGGCACAACAGTGAAAGGAGTGCTCCACAGAACCCAGTCTCCCACCCATGGCAGAAGTAACTACTTCATGAGAAGACATCTTAGAGCAGGCCCATCTTGGTACCTAACTGCAGGTCAGCCACGGCCACACATCATGCAACACAACAGTGTTATTGGGAGCATTATGGTCCAGTTTCCATCCCAATTCTCACCTCAGCAAGAGTATATCTGTCCTATGGCCAGAGAGAAGGGGGCTGGCTGTCCCTTCCTCAGTAGTATCCTTTCTTGTTTGGTTTTTAGGTCTTTGGGATTTTTGTTTTCACCAATAATGCATTAAATGCTATACAGCAGAGAGAGATAGGCTTATTTTCAGGTGTTTTAGACAGAAAGTCACAAAGCATGGCAGTAGCCTTTCCTCATAGACCTCAAACCAGAGCTTCTTTGTGAGCAGTTGCTTGGTCTTACCTCCCATGGCAGCAGCTGTGAGCATTCCTCTTTTCCTCACACCTGCTAAGGATGGTAGAGAAACAGAGACAGTAACCTACATGCTCCATACAGCAAAGAAATAGAGAATGTGCAGGAAAAGGTGTCAAAAAGGTGTACAAGAGAAATCAATTCACTTTGGAGTGGATGTTCCAGAACAAATGATGATAATTAAGTCAGGGTTCAACTGCTTTACTAAAAGAGCTTTTCTCCATTGGAAACAGATATCACCATGCCCTCTCCTGGTCTGTGGCACCTCTACAGCTCATCTGCAAATGTTGCCCATTTCATATCTCTTTTCATGACACATTTACCCTTAGCTTTACGTGCCCTCCTCATTTGGAGGAGCTTTCCTCTGCCTCTGCTTGTTTCCTTGTCAACCAGTCACACTGTCAAAGAAATCTCTTAGGGATCTGCTAAGGCACCTGCTCTAGTGAAAAAAGCTGGAAGACGGGATTAACATCTCAGTTGCTGCCCAGCACCAGGTGCCTCTCATGTCAGGATTGGTGTCCCCAGCTGCATCTCCTAGCACAGGAGCTTGTTCCAGCCTGGGGAAAGAAGGTGGTTGGAAATGGTGTTGGCATACACAGGACCCCAAGCACACAGGTAGTTTGTTTGTGGTAGCAGCATATCACACTGTCACTGTGATCCCATCCTCGAATGTTGCTCAAAGACTCTACACATGTGAGTAAGTGCTCCACAGACTCACCCAACACAGCACATGATGCAGCTGGCAGATGTGGCCTTGAATCATTTGTCACCAAAGCCTCCCCATGTACCTCCTGCATCCTTTTAATTGAAAACATTAACTTTCAGGAGAACTCATAAGATGCTCATGTGTTGTCCCACAGGGAACAGGAGTCTGCTGTGCTCCCCAGGAATGAATCATGCTCACAAATGAGTAGGCTCTGTCTTTCCAGCTTCCAGTTTCTCAGTCATGGCTCATTCTTGTGTTCCTCGTTTACGCTGAATTCCCACACTGGGCCCTCTTGTGTAATTTAGACTGAGCTTTTCTCCCTTTTCTTTTCCCTCCCTCCCCTCCACCCCCCGCATCCTCTGTACAACAGAGCTGGCCACACAGCAACAGAGGAAATGAACAACATCTGGTGAGATTGATTCCTTGTTCTTGTAAGCAGTGTAAGCTAACAGCTGTGTCAGGCATTTCATCCAGCTTTGGAGTAGGAAAGAAATCAATCACGCATTCCCCTTTACCACACCTCCTCATTCTGGCACCCGCACTGGTCCTGCAAGGTAATTGCCTGGTTCACTTTCCTGAAAATATACTGGAATCCCACCCTTTGTACAGAGACATTCCTCGATGCAAATGTAATCATTCTTTTAAAATACAGGAGACTTTAAAAGAAAAAAAAAAAAAAAACAAGACCAGAGCACTTAAGCACATGCCCACCTTAAATAAAGGAGCTAACTGGATTCCATAAAGCAATGCATGAGTTTACATGTGGGTTTTAAAAAACAGTGTTTTCTTATTCTGTGCATTTAGATGCCTAAACATTATTGTATCCTATGGCTCTTGGTAGTACCTAGGCACTTAGGAAAGCTGTTTTTAGACATGGGTTGTGTACATTGTTATGCCCAATGATACTATAGTGGCAACATATCTTGTTGGATTGAAACCTTTCTGCTGACCACTCTGGAAATCAGAGCATGGGGACAGAAGAGATCCAAGGCAGTAGCAGCCACAAGCAGTAGACATAACAGGAGAAGGGCAATTTTCTTGTAACTTATGGGCCTCTGAGCCAGCTTTGGAGTTAAGGATTAATCTCTTCTTTTGAGTGTTTCGGCTGACACTACCAAGAAGCCGCCAACTATTTCCAGTTGCTAGGGCAGTTTCTGTGATGTGGACATTGGACCACTAAGAATTCATCAAAGATCCCCAACAAGCCTTCAGTAATAATTACTGCCCAACTAGCTCAGCTGTGACCATAGAAAGCACAGCACAGCTCAGGAAGAAGGATTCAGAGGTAGTGTTCAAGAGAATCTGGAATAGCTGAGCACTGGGCAGCTTGCCCTGTTTGTCTCACAGCTGCACATGCTGATGGTCTCACAGATAAGGCAGCTGCAAGGAGCCACAAGAAGGGAGCATCTTCATCTGTCCCTTGGGGTGCTGTTCACAGCCATTCTGGCTTTAACTCTGACTGGGAGGCTGGCAAAAAGTATGGCCACAGAAGTCTAGAAAAAGCAGTTAATTTATCATCAGTCTGGACAGGTATTTTGTCTATAATCATAGCCAAAACTTGGACACCTCTGGCAGATTGTGAAGGCTGCATGCTGGGCTTTTCTGCAGAGATTTAAGCAGCCTGTGTTCTTGCTATCCAGCTGCTTTCCTAGGAGCTCTTCAGTTTGGTGATACCCATCTCCAGGTCTCCAGAGACATTTCCTGAAGGCCCTATAGGATTACTCACAATCATGAATAAAGGAAAAGCAAAGCATGATGCTGAGAAGGATGGCAATGTATGATATTGTATGTGGCACAACATCCTGCACAGTTTTGTTAACACTGGATATGTCTAACAAGAAAGTAAAAACACTTTTGGGTTTTTTTAACCTCAAGTACCTTCACAGGTGTCTCACACCCACAGGGAATTTTCCAGCACTGCTGCACTGAAATTCTGGGCAGTATTGAGCACAAAAGCCCTATGAAGTAAAAGGCGGGACAAGGTGTATCTTCCTTGTTGTCAGCTATACACATTTGTAAAAAAAGCCTCTTCTCAAACCAGAGGGATTCACTACTATAAAGTGGAATTAAGAGTTTGGAAGCAGAGGGAGAAAACAACCTAAGAGAAAGTGGGAAGCAGCCAAAAAAAGCCATATGTAATCAAGGGAGGCAAGCTGTAGTGCTAAGGGCTTGCTTGGGGTTGAAGATTTTCCAATAAGCAATGCAACAGAACAGATTTATGATTTCACCATAAAGTTGCATGATACCATTTAATGAATTAAACATTCGCATACAGGTTCAGAGAAAATATTACTGACCAGGAGAGCATAAAAGCGTTGGGACATTCTTCACGTTTATTACTCATGAAAAGCTAAAGAAAGAAAGCAATCACAATAGCAATGAAACATACTTTTCCACCCACATAGCATCTGATCAAATATTCACAGATGGAATTTATATGGGGGTTATGGCAGGGGTTTTTTTAAAGCTGCAGTTTTAAGTTAGGTTCTGCTAAAATCCAAATATACATATATATCTTAGGTATTTATAGGAGTCCTATTACCATAATAATTGAGCACTGCATCCCTTTTAATGTATTTATCCTCACACCATCCTTAGAAGGGAGAATAGGCTACACCAGTGCTGAGATGGGAACTAAGGCATGAGGGAGGCTATGGACAACAAAGTGCCTTAGCTGCCTTTAGTTTGCATATTGTGATGCCTTAGAAATATGGCCACATCAGAGTGCTTTAAAAAGCCAGATCTGGACAGTTTCCTAACCAGTCAATAGGAAAAACTGCATGCCCCCTTTGATAGAACAAGGAGAATAATCTAGAATAAAATTAAATTCCCTGGAAAATTCACATTTTGGAACACTGACAAAATGAGAGAGTCCTTCCACCCAGCAGAATTCAAGTAAAATGCTGTTGGTAAATATACAGATCTAGAAACCAGCTGATTTTTTTTTTAACTGCATCAGATCTTTGCAGATCACAAAAATCCTTTGGGTCCTAAATCCTGCATAAGTAGCCTCTGTAAAAGCTGTCTATCAACAGCAGCAACAGTCCCATCAAATGGAAGGGGAAAAGTTCTGAGATTACAATTTTACTCTGTTGGCTTCAGTCCCATACCATCACATCAGTGCCCTCATCCCACCAGCACTCAGCTGTGCAGGGAATGGCTCCCCTCAGTTACTACCCAAGTGTTTTCCACTCTGACGCCCAATCTGAACAGGTCCCTGATGAAATACATTTATAGAAGTAGTAAGATTGATATTTCTGAGGTTACTGAGCAGGAAAAAATAACTCTCCTTTTGAAGCTTCCAAAACCCTGTTCTTTTTTGGACAAATGTCACTGGCATGAAAACATCTCTTGTAAGCACGTGTGATCATGACAGTGAGGCAGGGATGTCTTGCATACTGTGGGCTGATTTTCAGAAGTATAATTAATTAAGTAAATGAGGTTGAGTAGATTGTCTGAGACCCAGGATTTGTCCCACTCTTCTCCCATCCCCATCTCTAAAGATGAGCTTGAAAATGCTCAGTCTCCAACATTCAAGAAAATGTGCTTGCTTTGGCTGGGGTAATTTTTTTCACAGTAAATGGTGTAGGGCTGTTCTTTGGAGTCGTGCTGGATACAGTGTTGATAGCACAGGGATGTTTTGTTACTGCTGAGCAGTGTTTATACACAGTCAAGGTCTCTTTTGCTCCTCACTCCACCCCACCAGCAAGGAGGCTGGGGGTGCACAAGCAGCTGGGAGGGGTCTCAGTCAGGACAGCTGACCCCAGCTGACCCAAGCAACATTCTGCACCGTATGGCACCACATATAAAACTGGGGAAGAAGCAGGGGGACATTTGGAGTGATGCCGTTTTTCTTCCCTAGTCCCTGTTACGAGTGATGGAGCCCTGCTTCCCTGGAGGTGCTGAACACCTGCCTGCCCATGGGAAGCAGTGAATCAATTCCTTGTTTTGCTTTGCTGGCATGCACAGCTTTTGTTTTGCCTTCAAACTGTCTTTATTTCAGCCTGTGAGTTTTCTGCCTTTTTTTCCACCAGGGGAGAGTGAGCGAGTGGCTCTGTGAGGCTGATTTGCTGCCTGAGATGAAACTGTGACAGAAGGATGGATATACATGTTACCTAAATCCACTTTGACAAAAATTAAAGTATTGTCTCCATAAACAACTAATCTCCATCCAGTTCCCAGTTACCAAATGGAAAGGAAGTTATATAGCAAAATCCTCAGAGCACACAGACATCTGGCTTGAGTGCTGCATTCACTCCTCCCAAAACAGACAAAGGCATCTTGTTTGATCACTGATAACCATGGAACACAGAGGAGGAAGCACATCACTACCTGGCATCAGCTGTTGCTGAACTCAGCAACAGGTGACATTGGCCGTCTCATCCTTCAGATTGTCACTTCTGCAGGACACGGAGCCAGAGACTGCCTGGCCATCTCCAGCATCATGAGCCCAGCAGCAGGCTGGGCCTAGGGCTTCTCACCCATGGCAACCAGCAGGTTAAACAGGGACCTCCCTCAACCACCTGTTCTGTTTCCTAGAGACTGTGGCACTGCAGAGGTTACAGTCAAACTCTGTGTGTTGCAGTTCCCAAATCATCTCCAACCATTTCCAACCATCTCCAACCATCTCCAATCTGGGTGATTTTAACAGAGCAGATGCAAATGGCCGTAGTCCAAAAGTTACTTCGCATGAAACTCAGCTTCCGGGAAAAGGAAAGGAGCAACCTTTGGGAGAAGGGGGGAAGGAAGTACTGGGGAAGGCAATTAACTCTGCCATCTATGTTTTACCTTCCTGTTCTTATGAATCAACATCCTTAGGAAAAAATCCATTTGGAACTTTGAACTATCCTACTAAAAACATCCCACGTGTTATTTTTTCAGCAATGTTTCTCAGTACATTATTGGTGTCATTTTAGTTGTTCTTTCAATTTTTAAAAACATTTAATTTGACATGACTAAAGAAGAAAAACCTCAGGCACTTTTTTTGGGGTGAGTTTCATTGTTTCTAGACTGAAGTTGCAATATATAAAAATCACTTCAGCTGGGTTTTGTCATTGCTAGAAATAAAATAATGACAATGATTTACTATCACATGGCATTCAGATTACAAAAGCAGCACTACATAAAAACCAATAAAGCACATATTAAATGGATTAAAATTGAACTAGATTTCTAATAGTGACTGTATTATGTGGTTACTTGAAATAGCTGAGGATTAGACTCAATGACCAAGGAGGTCTCTTCCAGAGTTATACGCCTAAAAGGCAATTGTTAATAGGAAATCATCATCAAAGTGGGGCATTTTCTGTGCATCCTACAGAGATCTCCTTTTGTCAAAAGTTATTCAACATCTTTAGCCAGGATGGTGAAGTTTTCAGAGGACACAAACACTTGGAGAACACTAAACAATAATGGGAACGGGTCAACTGTCCTCAGAGCTTAGTTGATACCGTTATTCTGAGTGTTACCCTGAGGTGAAGCACACTATTTCTACAACTAGGAGGGCCACTCTAAGGGCATATTCAGAAGCAGGTACTCAAATTCCTGTATACTATCCTGTAAAACAGAAGATACAATACTTGGAGATGCAAAGAGCATGTTGTGCCAAATGGAATGTTGTTATTACCTCAGCACACAGTGCTGGTGAGTCCATTACTCAAATAACATGCACAGTCCAAGGAGGTAGCTGAATTACTGGAAAGGGATCAGAAAAAGGCTACAGCAATGATTCTATGTCTGGAAATTCTGCCTTAAAACAAAAGACGAAAGCTCAGCCTCTTTAACTTCTCTTAGAAAAAAAATTGAGAAGCAATGAAAGCACAGTCTGTATTTGGGACTGGAAAATATTTCCGACAATAAAAAGTTGCTCAGTTTAGCAGACAAAAGGCATGCAATGTCCGAGCAGCTAGAGTTTGAAATCACACAGGTGAGATAAAATATACATTTTATATATATTAATAATGAGTTCAGATAATCACTGAAATAACTTACCCAGGAAAGCAGTAGATTTGCAAACCTCAAGACATCTGAAAGGCCAGTTTATCTTCCATAATGCCATAATCTGGCTGAAGGAAGTATTCACCTTGATATGGGGATGATCAGGGCCCTTGCTGAGAAGAAAGCAGCATGGGAGTTCAAAGCCTCTTTACTGATTTTAAAACCTGTGAAGAAAGATAATTTTCCCACTTTTATGAACCATCCCATACAGCCTCTTGGTCATCACGTAGAATGTCTCAGGAATCTCTCCATCCAAAAAAACCTTTTATTTTGACTTTAGTGAGCCACCTATTAGGCCTTTATTCTTTCTAAACCTTTCTATTCTTCGAGTTCTGTTTTCATATCTTCTTTTAATCCAATGATTCCTTCTTGCTTTCCCATAAAATTGTCATTTCCTTCAGATGCTCAGACTGATGAAAGAGCCATACTGAAATAAAAACTAAATGAGGTGAAAATATATCCCATAAAAACCTCCATTAAGGACTTTACGGAGAGATTTCCTACTCCTCTGGCTCAGATAGCCATATTTTATTCCTTCTAGGAAACAGAAAACCCTTAATCCCAGAAGAATGCAGCCAGAATCAAAGAGCAAGAGGAGGCATTAAGTTGCAAGAAGAGGAGGGGGGAAAGAAAGAAGAATTTTATAGTCAGGCCTTCAACACAATGTGAATGAATGGGCTAACACCAGAACTACTGCATGGAGCACAGGCACCGAGCAGAGAAAAATATGATAAACCGGAAATCTACACAAAGTCCATGGTGAGCTAGCACTGCGTTAACATCGTACAATAGGCTGTTGAGTGCTTAATGAGCCAGACGCCATTAAGAAAAATGTCTATTAGAGGGAAAGAACAGAGTGAGAAGAAAGGCATGAAATGCTTGTGTATGGTCATGATTAATTAAGGAATTGAGAGAAACGGTAAATTTGATAGCTTCTCATCCCTCACACAAGAAACTGATTCTTCTTCAGAGCAAAATATACTCTGTCTCCAGCCACCCCTCAGGTTATTGCTTCCCCTGCGTGGTTTGTTCGTTTGTTTGTTCTGTGTGTGTGAGTGAGTGGGTGTTGATCCTTTTGTATTGCCATTTGGTCAGCGATCACACAAGACCAGAAACAGTGCAATACAGCATCCCAGGTTATGGAAAGCTGGTATTTTGTGAAAGGTGGCTGGTATAAATGTCACATCCTTTTTTCAGTCTGCTCAAGCAGTTACATGGTTTTGTGCATTATTTAATTTCCATTTTTGATCAGGATATCCTATGTATTTTGATTTTTATTGTTATATATTTGTTCCTGTGACATAAATAAAGTTCTTTCACACCTTTCTTATCTTCTCAGCTTAGTAACAGATAGGGAAGTTAAACCTGTATCTGAATTTTAGTGAATCAACATGGCATTAAATAATAGATACAGATTCTCCTGGGCATTTTCATATGTTTCTGGAACAGACCCTGCCAGAACTTCTAGCACCTTCTGCTAAAGGCATGTCAGGGACTGAGAAATTCAACCAGACTTGGGCTTGTATCATTTCAATTAGTTTTCCCTGAAAAGGAGTCCTCACTATTTTTGCAATTTTTCTTGTCTTAATTGTTGTCAAATTGCTTTTAAGAGATGAACACATGGAATTCATCAAGCATACAACAAAACCCACATTCAATTAGATATTGACGGTCTTGAGGGATAACAGCAATAAAATGTGGCCAAGAGGAAAAACAGTTCACGAGTTCTGGT
Source organism: Struthidea cinerea (assembly GCA_013397865.1). Lineage (NCBI taxonomy): Eukaryota > Metazoa > Chordata > Aves > Passeriformes > Corcoracidae > Struthidea > Struthidea cinerea. The sequence goes on from VZTI01001451.1 coordinate 746,532, forward strand.
GACCCAAGTATTGTGGGCAGAGGGAAATGTTGCATAATCAAAACAACAATGAGGCGAGCATGGGGAACCACATTGTCGTCTCCACATCCTACCACCACAGCACTGTTCCTGGAACCAGCCCTGCTGCTTGTGAGAAAGCCTCTTTGAAAACCAAACCCCCAAATTTTCAAATCACTTTCAGCCATGTGGGCCAAAGATTCATCTGAACTGAGCCTGGCTAGTTCTTGGCCATGAGTACAACATGTTTTCTCACTCACATCCACCTCATCAGTCAGAGGTCACCAAAGTGAGATGTCATCTGTTGAGCAGTTCTTTAGGAAACCATGCATTTTGCCCATGATATGGACAAGTCCTGAGCACATCATCATGTAATGACTTCTAGTACGTCATTTTCTGTTGTCCGTCTTCGGCTGTTTATCTAGTCTGAGTTGTTTGTCTGGACTCTATCCAGTCAAAGAAGAAGGATACCTCTTAGCATAACTCATCCCCTCCAGCAAAGGTGTCTCAGGTTGATGCCTATCTTGCTCTATTGATGATATATGCACCAAATGGACTTGCTAGGTGGACTGAATTCCATCCATACTTCTGACTTCAGAAGGCACTTTTCAATGGCTGTGACAGCAAGCTTATTGAAATCCACTTCATTGACTTAACTTGGCTTTGAACCAGAGCAAACACGAGCTAAGACCATGAAGAAGGATGCTCATGCTGTGTGAGACCTGTATCCTTCCCTGCCTTCATTGGTTCTTGAAGGGGTCTAAAGTTGCTAGTCTCCTACACGGGACATTTCACTTGAATGGCTGAAATGAGGTGGCCTAAATTTCCGCATTCCTGATGTTCTCTGCAGTTATTTCTTTGCAGCATCTGGACCTGTCATCTGTACAAATTCTACAGAACACGTCCCAGTCACAATCCCAGCACTTTTCCTGCTTTTGAAGAGATACATTCTCCCAACAAAAGCTGAAATAGCACAGGCAACCATCAGGAGTGTCACTCAAACTCACACCTTAAAGCTCCAAGTGTATTTTCTTCTTTATTATCCTCCTTCTACCCACATTTAATCCCTTCCTCTCCTCTGACCTTTTCTAAGTCTATACATCATGAAGTTTCCATGCCACACTCCTTCCCACTCTCTCCTTTACAATGCCTATAGGAGTTTATGTTAAAGATTTCAGCCCTGTTGTATTGTGGTCTGAGCCACAAGAGACTCATAAGTCATAATCTGCATAAAATGCTCCCCTTTCCTAGAATTCACTCCCACTTTCTGCATTTGTTTGCAGAGAATATTCTTTGGGAAAATATAAATAATTTCCCTTTGCCCATACTGGCTTAGCACCATGGTTGATAAAACCTACTAATTTCCTTTCTTCCCTTTCATGATACACCACATCTGGGCTGATGCCTTGGTGGGGCTACCTAAAAACAGAGGCTAGACAAAATTAAGAGAACAGAAGTGGGTCTTTATTGAAGGGCCTTCACTAAGGTACACTATGGGCAGACAGAGCCCTAGGGCTACACCCAAAATGGACAACAGGTCACAGGTTTTTCACACTTTTATAAGTTTGGTCCATTTGTATATCGAGTTTAATTCTCCAATTACAATTTCAGGTAACGATGTCATTACCCCAAGTTTGTTCTCCCTTTCTAGAGGTTTAGTTTACATATTTCAGGGCCTGGGACAACAAGGTGTCCTTCAGTCTCAGGCCTAGAGAGTATTTGTTACATCTAACCAGAATGGGAGAACAGTAGCTAACAGGCTATATGGAGTTTTAGAGTTACACACTAAAGCAGTACAGGATCTGAAAAATATAAAAGCTAAATCCTAAGGCATCAGGACCAAAGCAAGTTGCACCAAGACAAAAGCTCTCTTCTTGAAACAACTGAGAATACCCTGCGCGGTACATCTGCCATTATTCATGACTTGCTTTATCAACTCAGGAACAGGACGACTCCATCTTCAGAGTGTTTTGGGGTACTTTTTTGGTCTGGTTTGGGGATGAAAGCATGATCTAACTACAAGCAGTTAAAAGTTCCATCCAAAAATGTCTTTTCTCAAAAGTTTGTGACCAGACCTGGTCTTTGGGAGTTTTGCATATGTCTGCCATGGCTCCAGCATCCATCTCCAAAATAAATTACTCATCTGGAGCTGCCTTCTACTGGAAAAGATTTTTTCATTCCCATGTACTTTAACACTGGTTGTACAGGATAAGGATTTACTGTTCACTGACATTCTGAATTCACACATCTCTCCACTGCTCAGCCTGCATGGATCCAATTCATAAAGCAGAAAGACTTCAGGGATATTTCCCTGAAGGATGTATCCATTTTCCTGCTGCAGCCTCATCTTTGGAATCAGCAATGCCTTCCCATCCTGTTTCCCAGAGGCAAACTATGGTCTCTCCACCATCCCACTCCACAAACCTGGGACATTGCCAAAGATATCTGCAGCCAAAGGAGGGGAATGCAGTTTCCTACCACAAGAAACAGAGCTGCCAATGCAGATGTTTAATGTGTACTCTTCTCTGCAAATCTGTGCTAAATAGGGAAGCACTACCCAGTTCATATGGAAGAACTGATGTGAACCTTCATCCACAAGTCAAACTACAACTGGTCTGAAAAGCACGGGGAAATGTGGGCCAGGAGCAAATACCCCGGCACTGGACACAGCTTTGTGTTACTCCAGTGTTAACATTGCTTACTACTCACACCATACTGCATAGACCACTTCAAGGAGTGCCTTAAAACTAATGCTAAAACATTACAGAATAAGAATGACACAGGGGAAATAATTTAACCATGCACTGGAGCAGCTTCATCCCAGAGCCAGAGATACGAGACAGCACCAGTGGTTTGCTCACACGTGGAAGTTACCAGCAACACCTTCTACAGCAAGGTTAGGGCACAAATTCCTGGGATGTGCTCCAAAATTCAGCCTCTCCCTCTTCAAAAGCAATTGTAGAGGTAAGTATTTCTCACAATGTTTGCAGCACGTATCCCTGCATCTAAATTCACTCACGGAGATGCATGACTGCTTCTTTTGGTCATACACTATGTCTGTGAGTTCATGTGACACCTGTAACTTACAAAGGAACGCTTTCTAAGATGCTGAGACATTCATCTGTTTGACGAGTTCAAACAACCTCTGTTCATTTTTTCATAAAAATCTCTGTTTGGGGCTCCAAACTTCTGGTCTCAGAATACAATTACTCACAAAAAAAGCACATCAAGAAATCAGGAAGAGCCCAGACTTATCCCTAGTTTAGCAAATCAGTTAAAAACTGAGTATTTTTCTTTTCAGCTGTCCAAATCATATGCTTTCACCTTTTCTACATATGCAGAGTTTTATGTCATGAGACAACTTTTTGGAGAATATCAGTTCACACATTAGGTTATATATGGCTATAGCTGATGTCAACACTTGCTGGCCTCTGTACAGAGTTTGGACATTAAAAATAAGGAACAAATGTCCTAAAGCACCCTAACTAAATCCACTGGAGGTTCATTTATCAGACACTCTGTACCCATTGAAGCAAATTTTCTGAAGCATATAAAAATCTACATATTATGATCTGCTGTCAACAAAGAAGTTTTTTAAAAATCCTTGCAATTTGTACTTGTGTAATCACTCTTTCTTGCAGAGCAGATACTTAATTCATATTCCAGTGCCTTCTCATGTTGAGGTACCAGCATTTCTTCAGGTATCTCATTATTTTTGTGTTAGTTTTGCATCATGCATCAAGTTTTAGAGACTGATCCTTCACTATGACACCCTGCTGACCACCATTATACACACAGAGAGTAGATGTAAAATTGTTCTGAAGCATAGAAATTGTCCTTCTGCATAGAAATTGTCCTTCTGCTATCATGCCCCATCCTCTTCCCACCAGCACTGGATGCAAACCACCATGCAAATAATTAATACACTTGCCTCCCTTTGGGTTGACTGATAAAATGGAATCAGACAAATGAATTTTTGGTTCCCACTGATCTTTGAGTACACTGTGTTATGACAGGGTGTGAGATGACATGTCAGATAATGTATAGTGTCACACTCCCCAGCTATTTGATGCCATTTAATGTAATGCATCCTGGCATGTCGTGATGGGATGACACAAAATGAGAAAGAAGCCAAACTGGAAATACCAATTACCCACTCTTAACCCTGAGGCAATAGGGGGAAAATATGCCTGTGTCTGGGTGACCCTTGCTCTGCTTATTGCCTAAGCTTCACCATTCAGGGAGTTTGTTTCGGGTACTCCTCGGTCCGAGGTCATTACCAACCATTCAGATGGTCAAAGTGTCTCTAACCCTCCACTTCATCCAGGAAATCCAGGAGAAGCAGCAGAGAAATCAACTGAAAAAAAATTCCAAATTGCTGTTCCTAGAGTGTCAAGTTGAGCTGATATTTTGTGTCTAATGAGCTGCAAAGCCACAGGGTATAAGGAATAAAGAAAAGGCAGGAGAAAGCAAGGAGAAAGGAGAGTGTGCTGGCAGGCAGGCTGAGTCAAAGCATCCAAGGACTGCACAGACAGAAAGAGTCGAGGCTTGTGAGCTGTCTAGCAGAGTGGAAACAAGCAGGACGTAGGAATAGGACACCCTGTTTTGCTGCAGGTCAGCCCTGGAGAAGGTTACTCTCCCAGCCCCCCCGAGCATTTCACTGACACCATTCCCTCCATCTGAAGTCAACTCTCTGACCTACCAATAACCTGTTTGGGTATTTGCTGCCTAAACTGCTCTCCTCCAAAGATCTGAGTCAAAGCATTGCTTCCTGTTTGACCCCTCGAGCTCTGAATGAGGGCACACTTTCACATGTGGGAATGCTGGCAGCGTGGAGGGAAACCAAACCACCCAGCAGAGAGGCAGGGATGATCCCATGGGATCCCATGTCTGTCTGCTGCACCAGAACAACACCTGTGGCTAACAGGAATTAAAGTGCCAAAATAATCCTGGCTAGTGGTACATACAGGGTGATAGAGAGTGGTGGTTTCATGATAGCTGAGTATAAACCACAGACAAGGAAGATGTCAACAAGGTTTCAGCAGTGTTCCTTCTCACCTTCCAGAAGTTTCACCTTCTTTCACCCTCACTACATAACTCTAAAAGCAACAATTTCCACCCACTTGCCTAGATCCCAAATTACAAAAACATCATACCAGGAATGAGTTCAAATCACGGAGGCAGCTTCCACTTGATCCAAATCTAGTGTACCCTGTTTCATAAGTCTGTATGAGGCTCTCCAAATACTCCTCTGCCAATCTCAGTGGCCAATATTTTCTCATCACAGCAGTGTTTTTGCCCCCATAACTGGTTCCTGTAACCACCCCAATAACTGTGCAGCCCCACTGCCTGTTTCTTCAAGCATCAACGTGTACGCCTACATATGGTTGAAAATGCCTTGCCATTATTTTCTCATCATTTCCCCAAAACCCTTTATGGTGGGTTGGCTGAAGACACTTGGTTCTTCAGATTTTTAAATGGGATTAAAGGAAGGCAAACATTTTGACGTGATATAAAAAACACTTCTCTCACAAATCCTACCCTCAACATGTTCTTTGTTGAAACTTCTAAAATAAAATTTGTATTTTTGAGCTTATTCATAATACTCTTAAAAAAAAAAACGCCGAACACCACAAAACAAACAAATAAAAAAAGAAATCCCCACCATAATTCAAACACAAATTACACCTCCATGAACAATGTCATAAATATACAAGACTTGCATTCTAAATATCTGTCAGAGGCTGCCTTGATCTGTTCCCACTCAGGCTTGCAGCACTCTAGAAACAAAGTGATAGCATATTTTCATTCATTTCTTCCATGACTGAAGAAACATTATCCTAGCTATTGAAAAATGTTTTAGCAATATTGTGAGAAAGATGGGGAAATGCTCCAGAGCACAATGAACACATCTTCTTATATCAATTAACATTTAGCAACTATGAATATGAAATGATGGATGACAGCGACACTGGACTTACATAAGGAAAAATTACATAATTTTCACAAAATTGGAATATTCCTCATGTCAAAGCTGAAGGAAATATAGATTTATCAAAAGAAGAATTAATTTTGTTGGGCTATATAGTGTAGTTTATTTTATCTACTTTGTTTGAACTTCTATTTAAATGTAAGTTCCCCATTTGTAAAAGAGAAGAAGCCCAGCCAGTCTCCAACAGAGTAGCAAAATTGAACAATTGCAAAATCATTCAGTGTAATTGCCAGAAAAACCTGCTAAAAGGATGCAATCAAATTCCATCTAGTGGAATACTGAAAAAAACCCAAAAAAGCCAAAAATCCAGACATCTGAAACTGTTGCACCAAATCAATGTGGCAACTGCAGGGTTTAAGTGAGGTCTCTGTGTGAGGTCCTGAACATGATTGTGATGATTGTGAGCAGGATTATATACATTAAACACTCTAAGTTTAGACGGAGACACAGAATAAGTGTCATGAGTGACACGGCTCAAAGCTGCAGGATTTTTCAGACCTGATGATGACAGAGGTGTTTTTTTTGAAACACAATGTATTCAACCCCTGTTCAATCCTTGAGACAGTCCTACACAGAATCAAAGTACATTTAGGACCTTAATGAAGGCTAATAGAGAAATCAGGAAACAGATTGGGCAGCCTGAGGTGATCAGCAAGGTTCACCTTCTCCTGAAACGAAGAGTATAGAGTTGAGCTGGTCCTCCTGACCTCCAGTAAGCTACATCTCTGCACCAAGTCATAAACAGCATTATTCAACACTGTCCCATTTCTGACTCCTCATCCTACAGCCCATCTGTGAAAAATACCAGCATAGCCCAGCAATCAGTGCTTTTCTGTCAAAGTATGGGTGCATCTGTAGAAATGTGTATATACTGACATACACACACATGAACAACTCTCTATAGAAAGAACATGCCAGTGAAACAAGCCTCATCCCCTTCCCAATGCATGTTTAATGTATTTATGTGTATTTCTAGTTTGTTTTTGCTTTTGACTCCAGACCTGCCTGTGCTGTGATCCTCCTACCATTAAAGTAACACGCTTGCGTTCAAGACTTAGATTTCTCACTTTATAGACTATAAAAAATACAGTTAAACCTTAAGGGACAGGCACTACAAGAACAAGAACATGAATTCATAAAGATTCCACAGGAGCCTCTCAATTACCTTAGTTCCTTATTTTATTGCAGAAAACTTTGCATGTTTGAGTCATTCCAGTCTCAACAAATTGGTAACTGCAGGTAAGCAAAGTGCTTAAACCATTTGGATAGTGACCAAAATCTCAGTCCTGCCAATGACTTCATTTCTGTTGTTAGAGAACTGTTGGTGCTCTGTGAAACTAAAACTCTGCCATCCAAAGGTCAAGCATAAAAGCAAAGGAAAGGCATTAGCTGGTTAGTTGATAAACCTGTGAGCATTATAATATCCTGGAAATTACTCTTATGAGCATATTTTTCCCTGGAAAACCCTTTCCTCTAATGTTCATCACTTGATCAGTTGACACAGAAAAGACTCATCAAAAAACAGCTCGAAAAACTACAGTGGGCTCTGCAGGAGCACTTCCCACAGGAGTTACACTGAACTTTGCTCACAGGGCAGTCGTGTGCACTTAGTGGGAAGGAGATGCCAGACGTGGTCTCAGTGTCTGTGGCCAGAATGGCTCTTACCAGAGCACGACACCTGTGTTTGTGCCACAGCTGCTGGGGGGCTTCAGCAGAAGGGAACACACAAGTCAGAATCAGAGACCCACAGTCTTATCCAAGGATTTTCTGGTCTGTAGTTCCCTGTCACTAACCCACTACCTGCTTCCAAGTATCCTGTTGGTAGAACATTCCAGAAAGCCTTGGATTTCTTTTCAATCAACTAATAGTCCTCGTGGTTTCTATCAGGAGCACCCATAGAAGATATTATGTCACCTGTACAGCAAGCATAACAACTGAAAGGGTCTAAGACACTTGATTAGGAAAATCTAATCCCAAAGTGTATATTTCTTTCTAATTTAGTTCCTTAAATAAATAAGGCTTAGATAATGATTTCTTCTGTTAGACAATCCTTCACCAATAGCTTGAAGATGTCAATCCACATCAACCGAATGTGGCAAAGGAGTGGCAGCCTCAGAGAAGCTGAATTCCTACGATTTTTCTGGATATTGGTAACTGATGGGACAAAGGCTTCTTACTGGCAGCAAGGTCAGTGTACAGAAATTTATTTTAGATACCAAGAATCCGTAGAAATGGTACCTCTCATTCTTGCCAATAGACAAACATGTAAGAAACAAGATTGCTGAAGTTCTACTGCTCACAATGCTTCCCTCCCCCCATCATGCAGTAGACAATACTTAGAAAGGCCAAGAGTCAAACTCCTTGTGTTAACCCAAAGCAGAACATCTCCCTTTACAACTAAATTTTATAAATAGAGGAAAACCAAGATCAAGATGCTAAGGCACTTATTCACAATGACAAGGAGCTGTTAAGACATGAGTTTATGTGACATTGCAGCTCATTCACAGCTGACTGAAGGGAATTCTGGAAAAAGGTATTACTCAATATTTAATCAAGTATCAGGTGCTAACCCATAAACTATTCCATCACCTTCACGAGGTTTATATGGGTATAAATTTAAAGTAGTTCAAAATGAAGTCTTGAGCACTGTATCCACCAGACATAATAATTCTGCGTGGGGTCCTGTTACTTATTATTAGAAACACTTTTATTTCAGAACAGTAAAACACCAGTCTTTATCTAGCTAATTATCACTGAAAGAACAAATGATACAATGCAAATTAAGAAATAGTAGACACAAAATATTATTATTCAAGGCAAGATTTCTGTGAGTAATCCCACCTGAATAGTTAGCAGCACCATCTCTGTCCCTCAGGGGTTCAACAGACGGGAATATACAGGGGTACACGTATCACCCTCCAATCCTATTTTGCAAAACTAATGACTTGGTCAAGAAATACACTGATGGAAATTCAGGGACTCTGGAAAAAGTGATGGAACCAAGCCAAAAAGAACATTCAATACTCTGTTAAGATTCCCTAATTATAGTCTCCTGAAAGGACGATCTTCCTTACACTCACAGAGGGTTTGGGGAACTTACTTCAATATACCTTATACAGACATTCCTGATTAAAGGTTTTGTGGTTGGATTGTTGTTTTCACTTTCACTGAAATCTTGGGAACCAGTCTGAGAAATGATCTTGTTATATTCCAGGAAGAAATGCAAGAAGTAGGGAGTCCTCCTCCTTTCATACCCTGCAAAGCCACTTTATATCACAGATTGAATCCTGAAGTCCTGGGGACCTGTGGTCAGCCTTGGCAGGCTTTTCCCACCTTTTCCCACCTTCCTCTACAGAGATTTTGGCAGCATTTTGAGAAGTCAGAAAAAGTATTCTGCTTCTCAGCTGACCTAAAATGTAAACAGAGTATGCCAGGAAAATCCCAGGAAAAGCAGCTGAAAGAAACCATGATCCAGTGGAGAAAAATCCAAACAGATCAGCTGTGCAGATCAGCTTTCCTCACTTTCACTATGGCACCTGCAGAAGAAAGATTTGTGAGAGAGTGAATAACTGGAAGTTTTCTTATACAATTGATGTCCTGATACACTTAGGAAAAAAATTATTAGATAGGAGTGGAGGAATCCTCTGAAGCACACAAAGTTCAGGTGAGAAAGGAGAAAGAAAATTCAATATTTTAAAAAATCTTTGTTTTAAAATAATCTTTTCAGCATGAGATAAGCATTTTGTTCTGTTTATTATTTGTACATCAGTAGGACAGGGATCTCCAAGAACAAGGTTCTGTGTGTTAGGTTCCTCACGCTGTCTTTTTAAACAGACATGACAAATATGGGGAGAAAGTAAGCAGCATAATTTTCTGCATGAGGAACTAAAAAGAAATTTAAAAACATGCCCCAGGACATTGCAGAAATCACTATCAAGGCACTCATGATCCCAGCTCCTTGGTCACAGTCACTAGCGAATGACTGCTGATACAGGAATCACCTGACCTAGCACATTAACCACATGTTAACCCTCCCTGACTACAGCTCCCTCTTTTATTCAGTCCTCTAGTGCTTGTAGAAAATGGAAAGTAAAGTACATTACAGAGAACTTTAAAAAATCTGATCATTTTTTAAATTATGAACATTAAAAACAAAAAAAATAAAATAAAAGGCTGACAGTTCTAGCAAAACCCACTTAAGCATGATCTCAGCCACCTTCTTAATTCCTGACCCTAGGATCCCTGATTTCCTATTGACTGTGGGCTCTTTAGGTGCTCACCAATTATTCCTGCTTACTCCAAACACTTCCATTCCTTACCTAAAATTTGAGGGATCTGTCTACCTTTTTCAGATGACTGGTGCCAGTGCAGTGTCTGGACTGGCTGGTCTGAAGAAAGCAAGCAGAATCACACCCTTGAAATACACTTTTCAAAATGCAATAAGAGATCACGATGAGGACAGCCAAGCATTGGAACAGAGAAGTTATGCTCTCTCCATCCTTGAAGGATTTGAAAACCCAATGGGATGAAGCTCCAGCCTCACAGCTGACCCTTCTTTGAGTAGGAAACTGGGCAAATTTTTTTCTGAGGTCCTTTCCAGCCTGGATTTATCCCGTGATCTCACGATCTTACTGTGACAAACACATTCTCAGCAGTACTGGAAGTGGACTCTTAATTTAAATGTGTCCCAAATTCTGCAATATGATTCAGTTAAAATTATGTCTCACTGGAAGAAACAGAAATAATAGTATCTCTTCTTTCTACATGGATTTGATACCAAACAAAAACTTCATTTTTATCATTGATACCAGCATTGATGTTTCCAACAGCAGTCAGAAAAGCTCAGGTGATTTCCTAGAATTATCTAGGAAATCTGATAGTGTGATAAATGAGTTATTGAAACCCGATCTCCTGGCCCATCCTGGATCTTTTGCTCCCTTCTCTGCCTACCTGAGTAACAACTCACACCCCCAGCAGAACCACTTGAAGCACCACAAAGCTCTATGCTGCCCTGTGCATGTAGCCAAACAAACTGGTCTCACATGAAATATGTTGAATTTGCTGAACAGACTTGAACTACAAAACATGTGGGCAGTAGAGGCTGCATGTTTTCAATGAGCAGTAAGGGCTGGGCAAGGCAATAGAATACAAACCCATAACAGAAGTGAGTATCAGTGTCTTACCTTACATAATGTCACTTGAGGCAGACAGACTTTGTCCTCTCTCTATGTTTTTTAAAAACACCTATTATAAAGGGTCCCACATTTTAACTAGGCATATTCATTAATATTCAACACATACCAGGAGCACTTCAAAGTTCCTAATCTACAAAATTATTCTTGCTTCTTACTAGAAATTTACATATTCTATTTGTCCAGATGCAGGATATTATTTGACTCTGAAAACTTTGATTCTGTTGTGACCGTCTTCCCAAAATTATATATCCCTGTTGTATGGCACATTTGATTGATGCAGTGTTTTCTGGATAATGTGCCATGAGCTGTGACACAACAGTTTATAGGATACACTCTGGCTGTATTCATTACTTACACCGTTGGTTGGAGACTTCCAAACTGACTCAAATCCATCCACAAAACTTTGGTTTCTGTTTGCTGAAATGTGAAACTGACATCCTTTCCGCCGCCGCAGGTTTAGCCTGATGCTGCTGTAGAATCATTCTACAGCACATTAAAAGAGAGAACATGGGCTACCACTGTGACAGCCTTGAGGTTTTGTCACTTCACAGAAGCCAGTAGCCCTATCAGGTACTAATATCACCAAGGACTTGGTGCACACAGTTGAGAAACAGTGGTTTCATTAGTTATCACTGCTCAGCTGAATTGTGGAGACTGTCCGAGGATTGCTTATCTCCAGATATGTGGAAATATAATGCAACTTTATTGCTCTTTATCAAAGTTTAAGATAAAAGACTTGATCTCATTATCAGGTCAATAGCATGTGCTCTGAGGGTTGTGGAGAGCTACATCAACTCTGCCCCTACACTTCAGTGGATTAAATGCCACATCTCTGTTGCTTGTTTGAGCCCTGTGTATGCTTGATTTAAGCTGATTGACCCCATTGCCTGAGATCCCTGTGCATCGCAGGAATCTAGACCTCCACAGCTTCCATCATACCTGTGCAAAACACAAATACCAGCTTTGAATTTATAGGAACAGCAAAGGAACCTGTAAACATAGAGATATCTGAAGAAACACCTGCAAAATTCCAATAAAATCATATTGTGCAACTGTTTAAGGCTAATGATGGTCTACAGTCAAGGATCTGCAAAAGCGTAGCAGCAATTAGAGGCACTGCGCTTTCTGTTCCCCCGAGCATCAGAAAACACATCAGATACGCAGCAACAGTTATGTAATAGGAAGCAATAATTTCCGGCAATTTCCACATCAGCATATTATAGAATGAACACATTGATGTGGAGCAGACCAACGACCAAGCCACAGGAGGATGGAACACTGGCAAGCAGATTTATAACTCTTGAAAAAAAAATTTAAAAAGCGGAAGAAAAGAAGAAAAGGTGTCAGCTCCAATACCATGCTCTTTCAACTAGAAATCTTCCAGGAACCCTACAAACATTGTGCAACATGATTCCACAGAGCCCCAAGAAGGATGCTGAATGGGTACAAGAGCCTCTATTTCGTACCTGTGTAAAGTTAGGGGAGGATGAGAAGTTGTAAGATAATAGAATGAGACTGCAGGGTCTTGGATTCCCATGTCAGTCCCAACAGAAATGTACAGGGTGAAATTAGGAAAGCTAATTTGGCCCAAAATTCAAAGGTATTTTAAAAAATTTGGTTATCCAGACAAAACTTTTAATACTCTGTAGCTGGAGATTATTGATCTTATGAGAAGATAGTTTGAAATCTCTCAGGAAACTTTGGAGAAAAAAACCCAACTGGCACCTCTTGAACCTGGCACTGGTTAGCCCTGGAGACCATACATGTGCTTCATGTTACACATATGCCAATGTGTAACTTGTGCTTAGATCTCTCTCTGAAAACTAGAGTTGTTAATAGTCTTCTCATGTATTCTCATGTTTAGGAGATTTTTGGAGCAAAAATAGTCAGTAACTTACATTTTATTGGCTGACAGAGCCCCTTGGGAGGGACTTCTGGAATGGCAAAGGAATCCAGGAAGGTTGGACATTGTTCAAGAAGGAAATTTTAAAGGAGCAGAAGTAGGCCATCTCCCTGTGCCAAAAGATGAGTCAGTGGGGAAGACTGGCCTGACTGAACAGGGAGTTTTGTCTGGGACTTAGGAAAAAAAGGAGTTTATGGCATTTGGAAGAAGGGGCAGGCAACTCAGGAGAACTACAAGGATGTCATGAAGTTATGCACGGAGAAAATTAGAAGGGCCAAAGCCCAGTTAGAACTTAATCTGGCTACTGTCACACAAGACAATAAAAAATGTTTATATAAATACTTTAACAAAAGAGGGCAAAGGCGAACCTCCATCTTTTATTGGATGAGGGAGGAAACACAGTGACAAAGGAGAAGGCTGAGGTCCTTAACATCATCTTTGACTCAGTCTTTAAGAGTAAGATCAGTTTTTTTCAGCCCCTTGAGATGGAAGATAGGGACAGGCAGCAGAATAAAGCCTCCATAATCCAAGGGAAATGGTCAGTGACCTGTTACAGCACTTAGACAGACACAGGTCCATGGGCTCAGATGGGATCCACCCAAGGATACTGAGGCAGCTGGTGGAAGAGCTGACCAAGCCACTCTCCATCATCATTTACCAGCAGTCCTGGCTCAACAGGGAGGTCCCAATTGACTGGAGGTAGCAAATGCGACACCCATCTACAAGAACGGCTGGAAGGAGGATCCAGAGAACTACAGTTCTCTCAGCCTGACCTCGGTGCCCAGAAGGGTTACAGAGTAGATCACCTTGAGTGCCATCACACAGCGCATGCAGGACAACCAGGGCATCAGGCCCAGCCAGCAAGCGTTTATAAAAGGCAGGTCCAGACTGATCAATATGTTGTTCGCCTTCTATGACAAGGAGATCAGCTTGGAGGATGAGAGAAAGATTAGATGTGTCTACCTGGACAAAGGTGACAAAGGAAAGCCTTTGACACCACCTTCTACAGTATTCTCCTGGAGAAACTGTCTTCCCATGGCTTGCACAGGTGCCCTGTTCACTGCATGGTTAGGCCCAGAGAGGNCAGGGAGGTCCCAATTGACTGGAGGTAGCAAATGCGACACCCATCTACAAGAACGGCTGGAAGGAGGATCCAGAGAACTACAGTTCTCTCAGCCTGACCTCGGTGCCCAGAAGGGTTACAGAGTAGATCACCTTGAGTGCCATCACACAGCGCATGCAGGACAACCAGGGCATCAGGCCCAGCCAGCAAGCGTTTATAAAAGGCAGGTCCAGACTGATCAATATGTTGTTCGCCTTCTATGACAAGGAGATCAGCTTGGAGGATGAGAGAAAGATTAGATGTGTCTACCTGGACAAAGGTGACAAAGGAAAGCCTTTGACACCACCTTCTACAGTATTCTCCTGGAGAAACTGTCTTCCCATGGCTTGCACAGGTGCCCTGTTCACTGCATGGTTAGGCCCAGAGAGGGGTGGTGAGTGCAGTTAAATCCAGCTTGTGGACAGTCACCAGTGGTGTTCCCCAGGGCTTAGTATTGGGGATAATTCTATTTAATATCTTTATCAATGATCTGGATGAGGGGGTCAAGGGCACTCTCAGTCAGTTTGTAGATAACACCAAGTTGGGTGGGAATGTTGATCTGCTGGAGGATAGGAAGGATCTGCAGAGGGATCTGGACAGGTTGCATTGGTGGGCTGAGGCCAATAGTATGAGGTTCAACAAGGCCAAGTGCCAGGTCCTGCCCTTGGGTCACAACAACCTCCTGCACTGATACAGGCTGTGGGAAAATGGCTCAGCAAAAAATGACCTGGGGGTGCTGGTTGACAGCAGCTGAACATGAGCCAGCATGTGCCCAGGTGGCCAAGAAGGTCAATGGCACCTGGTCTGTATCAGCAACAGTGTGGCCAGCAGGACCAGGGCAGTGATTGTTCCCCCTGTGCTGGGCACTGGTGAGGCCACACCTCGAATCCCACGTCCAGTTCTGGGCCTCTCATTGCACAAGACATTGAGGTGCTGGACCGTGTCCAGCGAAGGGCGACAGAGCTGGGGAAGGGTCTGGAGCACAAGTCTGATGAGAAACTGAGGGAGCTTAGAGTGGAGAAGAGGGTCTTTGGGGGGGCCTTATTGCTCTCTACAACTACTTGAAAGGAGATTTTGGTAAGGTGGGAGATTGGTCTCTTTTCCTGGGTAACAAGCCTCAAGCTGTGGAAATGGCCTGAAGTTATGCCAGGATGGGGTAAATAGGATATTAGGAAAAATTTCTTCATGAAAGGCATTATCAAGCATTGGAACTGGCTTTTTAGGGCAGTGGTTGACCACTGTCCCTGGAGGTATTTAAAAGATGAGTAGATGTGGCACCTGGGGGCATGGTTTAGTGGTGGACTAGCAGTGCTGGGTTAACAGCTGGACTAGCAACCTTAAAGGTATTTTCCACTCTAAACAATTCTATGCCTAAAACAAACTAAAAAAATTAATAAAAAAAACTATAAATAATTACTGATAATATAATTATAAGAGGCAATATTAAAAAGTAATCTTTAAAGGGACAAACTCAACTATGATTATCCTCCAGCTCAGGCCATCACAATTTTCCTAAGGTGAAAGAAGGCCTGATTCCAAGCAGGGTTAAGGTTCATGTATGTCCCCTTAGCTCCCTGGGATAGGAACACTTCTCAGGACATACCATAGAAAGCCACAATCTTTTTAACCTCAGTCTTGCATAAAGTACAGTTTACTGTGACTGATAAACACATGAACGGGTCATGGTACTTCTTCTAGGAAAATCAATTGAAACTTTGCACAAACATCAAGGAAACCACCTGTGGCCCAAATGAAAAAAATATCATTATCCCTGTGGGTTGGTTTTTTTCCAGCAGTGAAGTCTACAGTCAGGGCATGATGAACAGAAATATCAGCATATTAGTATCTATTCAGAAATGCCAGCATTGGGCTTTACAAGGGACAGACTGAATGCAACAAGTCTTTGATTCTGGCAGGCAGTTTGTTTCCAGAGTCCCGAAGGTTATTTAGACTAGGAGACAATTGTTTTTATATTCAGTCTGCAGAGTCAGGACTCTGGGGAAATTTTTTTGTTTTACCTTAAAGTCTTTGGAACATTAAATTTTATAGACAAAAAATCACATCTGCTTCCACACTTCCAAGACATTTACAGGTGATCTGACCTCTTTTCAGCCTCATTAGACACAGCAAATAATTGCAAGCAAACAGTTAGACCCCCCTGAATGAGAAAAGTGGCCAGACTGAGAAAGTAGGATGCACTCTTAATTGGCACATCCATGCACCACTGAGTATTGCTTGGCTTGTTGCTGCTGTGTGATTTAACGCAGTGGTCTGTGCTTCCCCCTGGGTCTGATAGCAACGTGACAAGGGATTTTAAAATGCACACGTCTGGGAAACATAATAAAGAGAAAATACTGGGGAAAAAACAAGGGAGCAGCTGTATATTTATAGTAGGTTTTGTGTAAACAGTGCCAAAGCACAGCTCCACCAAAGTTTGAAGTGTGGGGAGAAAGTGATATAAAGGGGTATTTGGATAAAAATTCGCTTAAAAGTGACAGAACCTGTGGATGCTTGGACTCACTGAAAACCATAGAATCATAGAATGGTTTGGGTTGGAAGGGACCTTTAAAGGTCTTTTTTGTCCTGCCGTGGACAAGGACATCTTCCACTAGATTAGGTTGCTCAAAGCCCTGTCCAACCAGACCTTAAATACTTCCAGGAAAACAAAATCTAAGTGTCTCAAATAGAGTAGCTAAAATGGAGGAATAAAAAACACAAGACTCCTTGAAGAGAAACACAGATAGTTCATTGCTTGGAACCTGACACAGCCACAAGGATTTGCACAAAGAGTTGAAATCCAGGATTCTGTACGTGCTCTTGATTTAAGCCAATAATGTTTCTATAGTCACGCTTCACTCCCGTAGCTCAGGAGGTGATAACAAAGGCAGCACTGTGCCAGTTCTTGATTTCTTCTGTTCTGCATTACTTCTGATCTCCAAACCATACATCACATTCCTGAAAGGAACAAAAAAAGCATGAAGAAGTGACACCTGCATGGTCAAGAAGAACTGTGTGAAAGGAAGTCTTGGCAGTGCCTCCCCTGTCACTGTGACACACGGCCATATTGACCAAGGAAAGAATTTGCTCAAGTTATTTCAATTCTCCAAACTTTCTCCTCCTCCTGGGGAAAATTTTTCTTCAGTTCATTAAGCAGGCTTTGGTGGCACTGCCTGAACAAAATACTTAATGTGCCAGAGTACTAAATTATCTTTCCACAGGCATAAATGTTGATTTACAAGGTTCTTTACAGTAGGCTTACACTTTAGAAGTGGTCCAAAGGGAAAAGACTAGAATGTGCTTTGTGGGAAATCCTGGGAAATTCTAGTTACACACATGTGCAAGTTTAATCCTAAGTGTTTTGAGATCTCTATAGAATAAGAAGCAAGCTCAGCTGTTAAGGGATCAAATGTGCCTCTAACTTTTCCCTCAAGTAGCTAATGAAAAATGTTGATTACCCACAAAACTGGTCCAACAAAACCACATCAGTACTGCCCCCAGGAAGACCGCAGTGGTTGAAGGAGGAGTTCATTTTCCACAATCAAGACACATCAAGGTCCCTGCTGAAAGCACAAGCAACGCTGTTAATGTACCTCCACGAGACTGCCGTACCCTAGGGTGAAAACAGGTGTGATCACTGAAACTTGAGCAAACGCTACCAACTCATTCCACTTTCCATTTCCACTTTCCAAGGGAAACTTTGACCACTGCCTGGAAGGGGTTGGTGCAGGCTGGAAATGAGAGATATCCATCCAGTTCTAATCCTGTCTGTCAGCTTTCTCAGGAGACTCCTGTGAAATGGTAGGGACATCTCTGCATTTATAGACATCAGCATCACATATCTCAACATTTTCTTCAGCTCTCATAGGCACAAAGAAAGTTAACAGTAAAAGTCTGGGCAGCCCACACCCAGCACTGAGGTTCAACAACATCTAGCCTGAAGCAATAAGAGCATAGAAAGAGCTTTCTCTGTTTCACATGGATAGGGAGATGCAGAACATTTAGTCTGAGGCACAATTTTGTGTCACATCTTGGACAGCAGCCAGAAGTTGTAGTCTGAGAAGGTGGTGGGAGAACCAAGCTGGGCCATGGATGTGGACTAACAATGCTGCCTGAGGAAGACCTGGTCCTCAACTTTCTCACAGCAACAGCATCACAAATCGAACCCTGTTCCTCTCCCTCTAGAGCAGCACAACTCATTCTGGAGTCAACCCCACCTTTTTTCTGATATTATTTCTAATTCCTTAGGGGATTTGGAGCAGAGTTAATGTGTTTTATTTTCTCTTTTGCAAAGAAAAATATACAAATATAAGTGAAGTCAAACGGAGTTTTTAGCCCTTGATGGAATCTGGACAGAGAGCAACAGAGAAAAGCTTTATTTCAGAGGAGTCCCAGCAGATATTCACTGACAGTGATCAATGGGTCCCAAAATGGAAGAGGGAAGAGTGGGAACACTGATCTCATTTGGCATGCAGACAGCATCTCCAGTTCCCTGAATGTCCAGCTCAGTGGCGGAGCAATGAGTAAAGGTCGCCCTGGTGACCCCAGTCTGGGTAATGTCCCCATGTGGTACACTGACACACAGACCTGTACAATGAGCTGTCAGAGCAGAAAAGACTGGACACTTCTTCACATTCAAATGGCACTGTCAAAAACTTAAGACAGAAACATGTATTTTCAGTCTTAAATTACACTGCTCAGCACAGACTGAAAAACGTTGGGGCTTGGAAGGCTTTTCAGAGTCTGCTTTTGGTAAAACAAGGAACTCTGTACCAATTCCCCCATTAAAACATCATAGCTGATACAGTAAGATTTATCGGATGAGATTACACAGAAGCATAACATTATTTATGAAGATTACTCTCAATAACTATGAAGTTAGTTCAAGAATGAAATCCTTAATAGGGGTTGCTGGATTCATTCTGGAGAAGTCAGTAACAATATAATATCTACTTTTCAGTCATGTACCATAGCCACCAGGACGCTGCAGACACTAAAAGTGCTCTCCTTGGCTGCTGGAGAAGGTTCCAATAATTCCCTCAGTGGAAGTAGGTTGTGCTTTTTGATCTGGTAGGCCAGGCCTGAAAGAAAGACTGGAGATTTTGCAGACTGTGCACAGCCAGTCTCAGCACCAGAGAGCAAGGCTTTGTGCTCTTTGTATCCCCATCCAGTACCTTACACCCCAGGCCAAACCACTCCCACAGAGCTCAGCCTTGATAGACCTTGATGAGGTCCTCTTTCAGTTGTCTGTTCTCAAGGCTGAACAGGCCCAGCTCTCTCAGCCTTTCCTCATAAGAAAGATGCTCCTGTCCCTTAATCATTTTTGTTGCCCTCCACTGGACCCACTCCAGGAGCTCCGTGTCTCTCTTGTCCTGAGGAGCTCAGAATTAGACACAGCATTCCGGCTACACCTCACTAGGGCTGAGCTGAGGGGCAGGATCACCTCCCCTAACCTTCTGGCAATGCTCTTCTTAATGTGCACCAGGAAACCACTGATCTTGGATGCAAGGACACTGCTGGCTCATGGACAGCTTGTTGTCCATCCATGTCCTTCTCCACAGAGCTGCTTTCCAGCAGGTAAGCCCTCACCCTGTCCTGATGCCTGGGGTTGTTCCTCCCCAGGTGCAGGACCCTGCATTTGCCTTTGATAAATTTCAGTCAGTTCCTCTCTGCCCACTACACTCTTCCTCCCGCCCCTGTACCATTTCCACCACCAGATACCCCATCACCTGAGTGTCTTTGGTACCTGTAAAACATTTCTGCAATGGGAAAATTTGGCACATGCATAAGTGCTCTCTGCCCTGGCTCCTTTTTACTGTTGCTAGTCACTGTCACTGAGAGCAGTGGCCGAGATCAGGTGCTGGGGGAAGAACTGGCCTAAGAGCCATGCAGATGCTTGACACAGACTTGCACATGTTCTTGGCTAACACAGGGAGGAGTATGTGACCATCTGATGGCATTGACCGTTTTCCCGGTACTCCAGGCTTGGAGACAGTCCTTGCTGCATCACCTCACAAGAGGCTCTGTGGCAAGTCACACTCCTGTTCACAGAATCTCCTGTCCTAGAAGATACGTGCATGGTTGAGGGAGCTTTGGGATTTCACAGTGAGAGAGTGCTGACAGAGAGAGGAGCAATGGTGGATTCAGGGAACTTGAAAAACCCAGACTCCTCCCTCTGGATGTATTAAATGGTCCAAGAAAACTCTTTGGGTCAGCAGGACCTGAAGATATACCTAATGAACACTTCTCCTGAGGAACCTTGAAGTCCTGCCTGGCAAAACCACTTTCTTTGCCTCCCACAGGCTGGATCAGAGCCGCACTCCTGGTGGCACCAGCCAGGATATTTCTGCTGGAAGAGGAACTCAAAGCACATTGCATCCAGGAGGG
This sequence comes from Struthidea cinerea, assembly GCA_013397865.1. NCBI lineage: Eukaryota > Metazoa > Chordata > Aves > Passeriformes > Corcoracidae > Struthidea > Struthidea cinerea. The sequence continues at coordinate 767,105 of VZTI01001451.1, forward strand.
GCTAAGGATGAGGAGCAGCTACCAGCCTCCCATACGCACTTACCGAAAACATCCTCCAAAATGTGACTAACCTGCACCAAATCCTTCTGCGGGCACACAAAGGAGAACATGGTACCTTTTGTGCCTTTCTAAACCACTGGCAAAGGCTCTCTGTGAACTGGACCACAGCAACTTCCTTGGAAGAGCAGGCTGGAGCTGCTTGCCCTCCATGTTCACTCTTCATCATGATTAACTCCTCCGTCACAGAGAGGGACACAAGCATCCATCTCTGCTCGGCCAACTGGAATCACTGGCCAGCACAGCCTGTGCCATTTGTCACCAGCATTTATGTGGGAGAGGATGACAGCAGGTGCCATTTCTGTCAGCGTCGCTACGTGAGTCGACTGATTAATTAAGGCCACACGGCCCCCAGGCTGCTGGGAGGGTGAGGAGGAGCAGGAGGGATCATTTGTTAGCTCTCCCTAAGCCCTCGCTGTCTCCTTCAAAGGCCTTTTGAGTAGGTGAACAAAAATCCCATGGCACCTTTGGGCATGGAGGTGGGAAAGGTGAAGTCCCCTGGGAACGGATCTTGGAAGTCACTGTTGGTGGAGGTCCATACTCCAGGAGTGGGCATGAGGGCTCCATGGACTCACTCCGTCTCCTGCAACCTTGTTTTTAAACATGCTGCTTTAAAAGATGTGACAAAAAGGAAGAAAAATGCCAGCAAACAGAGATAATTAAACAATTGTCCCACACCCTGTAAATGAGGAATCTCTATTATTCATGGACCAGAGCTGATGGGTGCAATACCATTTCTTTTTGCTCTCACACTACAATGCATCCATCCAGTTTCACCAGCCCTCACATGACCCTCAGTTCAACCAATTCCAGTAAGTCTGGACAGATACTGATGTGAGACCAACACCCACCCCTGCCATGCAAGTCCCCAGGCTGTCAATGACAGACCCCAGAGCGTGCCTTGCCCATTTTCAGCTAGGCTGAGTTTTGTAACTGCATGAGTCTCAGTGACATGATATGCCATTTAAGAGCTGCCCAAGGGAAATTTGGGTATGAGGCAGGTCTGACTCACAAGGGATGAGGCTACACATTGCACTGGAGCAGCCATTTGGGATTGCCATCCCTTCCTGGTACAGAGATGCCAATCTACTTCCCACAGCACTGCCATTGCTCATTCACCCACAGTCAGACAGTTTTCCTCACTGCTCTGGGCTGAAAAACTCTTCTTGATCCTGAGCAGTGGCCAAAACCATTTGCCGTACTTCAAGACTGGGAAGTAGAAGACACATGTAATTGTGGAGAGACATCAGCCAGAATTGTGCCACTGTTCAAAACTTGCTTACATCTTGCTGGAGCAAAGGGCATTGGTTTCTCTATTATGTGTTGCAATCAAAATAAAGTAAATTCATGAACTTTTATCACCCTAGAGGTATTACCTATTTCCTAGACTCAAAATAGCCAGTTGGCACAGCTTAAAGGTGGCTTGCACTCAGCCTGCCAAGTAATGGTACTTCAGTGAAAGCATTGCAGCTCTCACTCCCCAGCACTTGCGCACACCCTCTGCCCTACTCCTATATCAGCCAAAGCCAGAAGGAGAATAAAGAAAAAGATTTAAGGTGATTTTGCTGGAGACTGAATGTGGATCTTTTATTGGATTGTCCAAGAGGAAAATACAGCTTTTCATATTGTCAAATAAACATGCTGGCCCCTGATCTGTTTTCTAGGGCATTGCAACTGACAGTTCAGGGAAGAGTTTGTAAAGTAGCAGTCAAGTGGGTAAATTCCCTCTGCTCCCCAGCAGCAGTGCCAGGGACATGACAGTCAGCATCAGGCCAACATCTAGTTCACCAAGGAGCAATTATCTGGATGTATTCCCCTGCATCTCTCAACCCTCTGAATTTAAATGGTGAGATGGCTCTCAGCTTGGTTAGCCTTCAGGGAAGGTATAGTGCGAAGTTAATGCACCAAAGCTGACCCATCAATCAGCAGAGCCAGCAGAGTTTACCCCTAAACCAGGATGGACATGAGTGATGCTCCCAAAAGCCTTGTGCAGCCTCATGTGCCAGATGTGACACACTGATCATTAGCCCCAGCTCAGTTAGGAACCCTGTCTTTTGTAGGAGCAAATATCAGGGAGGGCACCATGGAACACCCTGTCCCACCTGTTGGCTCTTGGTCTGACTGGGAAGACAAGGGACAAGCAGCCACAGAAGCTGAGACACTACAGGTGCAGTTCAGGAGAGGCTCCATAACTTGCACTCAAAACCAAAATTTTAACATCTGCATATCCAGTTGGGCACTATAATTGAACCTGGGAAAAAAGTCATTTATCAGCTATCAAAGCAGAGCAGCACGACAGATGATTTGCTGCACCTCCTTCACTGTCCCCTCCTGTCCCTGAGCAGTGGACAGGTCCCTTTGCACCTAGGGAGGAAGCAAAGCCCTCTGGCCACTGCGTGCAGCACCAGCCTTGTACATTGGCCAAGAGAGGGACTGGCAACAGCAAAGCACAGGCGGTATTTGGACAGTCCGGACAGGGCAGTCAAGAACACACCAATGCTCAGAGCTCTCTTCTCCTCTCCCCTTCTCTCTGTCACACTCCCCTTGTCTGCAGGACAGTTCCTCTCCGATGTCTTCTTCTCTTCTTCACCCCGACAGGGGGTGAACACCCTTCCTCTTCCCACTGCCTTGCAAAGCTCAGGCCATCATGCATCCACCCACCGTCCCCCTGGGAGCCCCTGAAACCAGCTCTGACTGTGCCTTCCCATCCTGCAGTCTTTGCTGCCATCTACAGCCCCATGACTCCCCACGGGGACAGGATGGGGACTGGCATGGGTTGCCCATCCCAGAGGAATGCACCCGATATGGGATGCTGGTCTCTGCCTGCTCTCCTGCAGAGCTCCCAACGGGTGGCTGAATAATGCATGGGTAGTAATTTCATTCAGGCAATTCACCCTTTTTTTTTCTGCAGGTTTAATCGTTAGGAGATAAATTGCCCTCATCCCTGGCTTCCCAGATGAGGAATTGTTAGGGGCCAGACCTGCAATTTATTATATTTTGGCAGAGAGAAGGTTTAAATGCTCTGGGGTGGGGTGAGGAAGGAATGAGCTCTCACAAAGACCATGAATTAATGCTGCTAAATACTCACCTCTAATCCCATGTGTTCATAGGCAGAGTGATTGCTTTTATTTGAGGAACAAAAAGAAAGTGAGGCTGTGGGAACTTGCATGAGACTCGGCACAGTCAAGACCAGGCATTCCCTATAACACTCCACATTACTTCAGGCTGCCAGTGGGTACATTCCCACATCATCCTCCCTTCTCTCCGTACCCAGAAGCATCTTTTCAGAGCACCACCCCACCCCAATATAAAAACAACAAACATTCATTCCTATAGGAAGGGCTTTCTCAGTGAGTTTCCATGTATTTTCAGGACTATTTGTATATGTCCTCTCTCCTTGGAAGAAGACAAAAAATAGTTTACTCACGAAATTTGGGACTAGAACTTGATTATTAATGCAGAAGCACTCACTGTCTCCTGATCTGGCTTAACTGGAGTACATGTAGTACCTGGTCTTTATCTCACTGCCTACCTGCATGCTCTCCCTCTCTTCCAAGGAATACTTTACAAAGACATTGCCAAAATCCAATGGGAAAAGCAAAATTCCAGGTGTGATTTTTTTAAACACAACAGGAGAGAATGGTGAATAGTTTACAATAGCAACACCCTGCAGCATGCACCCATCAAACTGAAAAAATGAATAATTGCTCAGTATATGTTTTAGGAATGCTATTTCTGGGACTCAGGATTTCCTGAGTAGGTTCACAATGACCACACAGGTTCTTCAAGGTCTCATTTAAGCTATAGTTGATTAGTCAGGTGTCAGACCATATGAATTACCTCTGACTTTCACTCGTTACGATGAAATGAAGACTTCAGGGTGAGTGAAGAAGAGGAGGACTCATCGGCCCATTTGGCCCTATGCATATCGGCATTTGACACTTAAGTACTCTGTACTGAAGATGCAAAGATAAAAGAAGAAAGCTTTAGGGATATCAAAATACCTTTTTATTGCACCAATTAAAACCTTCTGCATAAGGCCGCTAGATTTCTTAGATCACCAATTAGAATTATCATAGTTTTTGCTCAAGTAATCATTTCTCTTTACTGGAGGAAAAAATAAGCATATTTTTAACTAAAGAGGGGAAAATATCTCTCTTTCATTCTTATTCTCTACCAGCTTAACTCTAAAGTGACAGAATTAAGACTTCAAGTCTTGGATTATCAACAATGGTTGGTATTTATGGAAGCATAAATACCTTTAATTCAGTAATAAGGCTCTGTGATAAATCCTCTGCTGATGTAAATTTTCATCACTTCATTAATTCCATGTTAAAAAAGGATTGACTGATTTTCACTAAGAAGAATGACTGGCCATAGCTGCTGGAAAGCTGATAAGTCAATTGTCAGAAATTTGTCATGCCCGATAATAAGACTGGAGAAGTTAGGAAGGCAGAGAAAACCTTTCAGCACCTGTAGTAACACTCTGGTCTGCTCTGTAATTTAATTAATTTGTAATAGCAGAGAATCTAGTTTTTTACAACCTCTGTGAATCAGAAAAAATATTTGTTTCAAACATCAGATCCGAGACTTAAAGAAATAAACCCCCAATATTTTAATTGTGTGCAGGGGGAAATCTATCAGTCAGGCAAGAAAAATGTTTATATAACATTATGTAATTCTACTTATATTTTCCAACTCATATAATGGCAAATCAAAGCATATGGTGCTTTGGCTCTGTAGAAACATTCTCTCCCAAATATAAGAGCAAGGTTTCTATTGGAAAAGCTATTTAAGACACAGCCACATCCCCTTCAGCATTTTGGAGTCATTCTGCACAGAAGCCTCACAGCTGCAGATGACAGGGCCAAATATCTCAGACAAATATTTTGACTTGGGTTTTAACAGGCTTTTGAACTTGTCCCATGTCTTGCTGAGGATATCAAGTCAGACCTTCAGTTTGCATGCAATTGTCTGCATAAAACACAATAAAGCCAGGGAAATTTCATTATTGCTGTAGCATCTAGAAATCTTCATAGCAAACCAGTGAAACACTGGCAAGTTTCCATTACAAGGAAAGAGAGGGGAAAAAATATATATATATAATAAAAGAAATCATCTCTCATTGGAAGAATTTACACATGCTAGATTTTTGATTTCCACAGACAAAAAAAGGCTTTGTCATTCCAGACCAGAAAGTTTTTCTGTAGAGGTTGTTCCACCTGCTCAGTGGGAATTGCTGTGATTTACAGGAACAGACTGGTGCTTTCAAGGAGCCATGCATTGTCAGGAAAAGGAAGGGACCGACCCGGGAAAATAATAACTTCTACAGAATATTCTTCAACATGATAAATGCCTTTGCATGTGCAATGCAGGTGCATTTTCCACTACCAGCATTCTGTAAGGCGATGCAACAGCTGCCGTTCTCACACGCAGTCCTGCCCTACAGAACACACACCTACAGCCAAACCACGGAGCAGAAGTGCTGTCATTATCACAGACTAGGTAAGAGGATGCTATTTCTTCCCCACAGCTCTTACAGGTGTTGATGGCAAATGTTTGGCTCTTGCTGGAAAGCTCTTGATTGAAGCTGAAGAAGTTTAAGAACCAGCCTCTGCCAGTCTCAGTGACATGAGGTGCTACACACCCCACACTCTCCAAATCTTCATTCAGAGATTTCCAGCCCTACAGCTCTTGCTTCAGAGCTCTGGCAGTCCATGGACCAAGAGACCCCACCCAGTCATCTTTGCACCAAGCCCCTCCTTTCTGGGTTTGCACAAACACGTGCACAAGTGGAGGAGTGCTGCGGTGGGCAGCATCTCCCCTCTCACGCGCTCAGCCACCAAAAGGGAATGACACAAGTTTGCGTCACTGGAAGAGGAAGTAAGTCGTGGCTTGGACCACAACAAACACTTGTACTCGGGCATCCCACTGGAGATCTTGTGACTCTGGTTGTCCCCACAAGACACGAATGCCCTTCTTGCATGCATCTGCCCCACACTGTAGCGGGGGCCCAAGGCCTTGTTCAAAGGCTTGACATCAGTGACACAAGTGCAAAATCAAAGCCAGAGCTGGCTGCACTCCAAGGATTCATCCTGCTGCTGTCTCAGCTGTGCCAGTTGGAGTTAGTTATCGAGGAAGAGCTGTAGAAACTGCACCACAAGTGCTGAAGGGATTGAGAACGTCATGTATGATGTAAACAGGAACTGCAGAGCTGTGGCAGGACCTGCCTGACCTTTGTGGTGTGGGAGAGGACATGATGTGCTTTGCTTCAGCACAGCCTTCATCTCCCTCAGCCCAGGGTGATGCTCAGGGACTGCTAATGCAGATAGCACAAGGGTAAAAACAGATGCCTTTCTAAAACATCAGATGGAATTGCTATCTTCTGGCAAAATGGACAGGTTTCTTTCCACCTATATTCTCTCTGACTTAGACAAGCCCTTTGTACCCACACCTGGTCCCATGGGCAAGCCCAGCATCCAAGTTTCAGGCTCTCCTCAACATTCACAGCTGCAACTAACATGAAATCACACTAGGGAAGAGGAGATCCTGCCAACTACAGGCTCAGTCCAAAACTATTTTTTGGTCTCAGACCCCATCCCCAGGAGCTGCCTGCCCCAGGCAGCTTTTTCATGGGCTACAGATTTCACTGCAATGGGACAACTCCCTGTCTGATGTCTAGAGCTACTGCAAATTCAGAGTCTTTATTAAAGGGGCAATTGATATAGGCAGGACAACATATTCTATGTCCTTCCCTACAACATATTCCCATGTCTTTGCTGGAAATGCTTCCAGCACAGATAAGTAGTTTTTGAATTTCCTCTTGTCCTACTCACTGCAGCATCAACACACTCCAAGTTCCAAGCTGCCCAAAGGGGCAGACAAGACACAGTTTTCAGACAGCTTTTGCAGCCTTTTTTTTCCCCAAACGCGTACTCTGCAGATCCTGAAAAGGTTTGTGTGCCCAGAGCATCACCAGGAATCACAAGATGACATGAAATGGGAACACGCTGACCTTCTGGATGCTTTAAACTCTGGCCAGCACCAGAGAGAAAACAAGTAAGTCAAAAACATGATCTTCTTGGGAGACTTAAGATGAAAAAGAGTAAAATGCACCATTTAAGTCTGACAGTTGTTACCAAACCCACACATCTCTCCTTACCTCCCTGCCACTGATTTATGAATCAGATGCCTCATCCTCTGGACAGGCAAACACATGTTTCACATTGACATAGGTTTTCTTTCCCACACGTCTCTGCTGTGTAAGGTGACCATTTGAACTCATTAATTCACCATACAAAGCAAGTATGTTCCCTTAGCTGGTGTCCTACAGAGCTCAGGTTAAGGGCAGGAGAGTGAAAAGGGAGCACGTGAAAAGGCTGCACTTTAAACTCAGCACAACTTGCTTTCTCTTCACCCACAGCATATGGCGTGCACACGATTTGAATGGAACAAAATAACTCATTACTTCATATAAACCAAGCTGAGTGTATCTGTAACTGGTGCCCAAGTCAATTTGAGCTTGAGGAGGAAACACTGCAGCTTTTTTTCAGCAAAGATACCTGGGGAGATTCAGGTTCTCATACAGTGTTTCACTGTGTCTCAAAGCCTCAGCTGAAATAGTGCTGAGGCTCAGATCAACCAGGTGAGAGAGGCTGAAATAAAGCAGATTTCTCTCGGCCTCACCCTCTGCCTGACCCCATCTGAGGGCATGTCTTCTCGCCATTGTCGGCCCAGTGTTGGGAGGTCCCATATTTGACACCAGCAGCTTGAGAGAAACAAGCTCTTCTTTGCTCTTCCCTTTAACTGCACACAATTTGGTACGAAAGAGGTGAGAACTCAACACTAAGGTGCAGACCAGTAACAGCTTTTAGGTAAAGTGCAGATCCTGGCACCCCTATTGCTCCTACTTTGTACCTTTGTGTCCAAGCCCAATCTGTGCTCCATCACTGTGGTACCTAGACCCACAAAAAAAGCACTTTTACTCATACAAAAGGCTAAAGAACCCTCACAGCTCATGAGTAATGTTCTCCATTCCCTCTCCCAGAGAAATCAGTAATAATCTGGTAAATTTGCACCAAATTCATACTTACCCTTGGATATCATTAGTGTTAGAGGTTGGGAATGACTTTGTTTGTGGCAAGCAGAAAAACTGAGATGAGGAAGCAGCAAAAAATAATTGGTAGATGAATGATTTTAAGGAAATAAATAAGTGGTTAAAAGTAATTCCATGGTCAAGAAACAAGTTTCTCCAGGAACTTTACTGGAGATGATATGTAAATGATAAACCAGAGAAACAGGTGGAAAAAAAAATGTAAGAAATTACCCACAGCCATCTATATATTCACTTCTTTATTAAAACCCCTGATGCAAAAACAGTGCCTCCATCTCCCACTGAACTTTGGGGTTCTTTGCCATATTTTACAAAACAACATCTGTCACCCCAAATTGTAATGGAGATGAATTACTTGCTTTAAGATGCTCAGTACTCCTGACTCCCACAGACAGCCCTCTGCAACTGCCTGAAAAACCCATAATTAGTAGCCATACACCATGGATGGAAAAAATCCACCCCAAATATTACTAGAATGCAGTAACATTATTTCCAAGGCATTTTGAGATGCATCCAGAGTGATGGAGTCCTGGTTAATTTCTTTTATTTTGCTTTTGGTAGAAAGAAGTAGAGAAAAGGGGTTAGACTGAAACTGCCAAGCAGCAGAAGAAAATTATAAATCTCCCATGCAGAAGTTGGACACAGCAGGTCACTCAGTACAGGGCATGTGGGGGAAACCATTTGGGTCCCCTCCTCACCACTTCACAATGCCAGAAAACTCAGTTGATGTAAATTATTGTTTCCCCTTTGACTTCAGTGGCATCATGCCAGTTTGTAGCAGTTGAGGATGTGACACAACAGTTTTCACTCCCAGCAAACACTGACAAAGTTATGCAAAAAATACAAGAATATATGAGTTTGAGGTCTAACATCCTACTGGGATAATACCACTGATGGCCCTGGTATTTACATGAGACTATAAAATAGGCCTTTTAATCTCTTCTTGTCCTGACCTTGGGTTTAAGGTATTACAAGGGTGGTTGATAAACAAGCAAATAAATTCTTACAGCCAACAAGCAAAGAATCATCACTGCCACACTGCTTCTGAGCTCGAGTATTATCTCAGGCAATCGAAAGTTTAAAGGGAAGAAAAGTCAGCTGCAGCAAAACTGCCGGCTGTGAGAGCAGCGTGTGTCCTTGTGTCCATATGGCTGCAGCGTGCCAGGAGGGGAAATGCCTGGAGCCACTGACACCAGCCCACTGGGGGCCAATTCTCCTGGTACAGCACTGAATTAACAGGAAAGAAACGTGTCCTGCACAGCTCAGCACTCTTACCTTCACAATGGAAAATCCTCGCCTGGAGAGAGACGATAATGCTGCAGGACCTGTGTGGAAGAACTCCCTTAACACAATGCAGGTGGGAGGATTTACCATCCCCGTCTGTCCCAGGCCCCACGGTTGTTGTTCCAAAGCTGAGGTGCTCTTGCAGTGATGCTCCAGGAGATGCTCTTTCTTTGCTAAGGCAGACACCCTTACAAACAAGAAGCTGAACCCAGCAAACATAGCTGAACCTTGCCATTAAACCACTTCAGGAACTGAGTGACAATGACGTTATGCCTAACAGCCTGCAAGTGAACACACTCTTCCAAATATTGACAATTTTGAATCTTTCCACTGGAAGCAAAGTCAATGGTAAATATAGCAAATGTTCTGGAACAGTGACAGGTGAGGACATAGGCACAGGCCAGACAACTCAATTGTCCTTCCCCTACTGTCCCAAAAGTCTGACCTGCTTCCTGCAGCCTCACAGCACCAAGGGAATATTCCTGTTGCAGCAATAAAGTTAACTGGATCTCGGAGAAGTTTAGTGCAATAGGCAAGATAACATTCAAAATTCCAAGGGAAATAAAAGCTGGGAGCCCTGCCTTTCCACTGTCAATATAAAGGGAATTTCAGCTGTAAAGACTCTGCATTTTATTTCTGCTGCACCCTCATAAGGCTGCAAAGCAATCCTAAGAAAACAATAAAACCCAATACACAAAATTCAGCATCGATTGTGTTTTCACATGTTAGCAACATCAAAGGTCTTGCTCTGCCCTGGAAGAGGACAGTAAGCTTTGACTTTCTGTCTGTGCACTTAATTTGAAGCAAACATTATGTATACACACCCCCACACCCACATATATATATATATACACACAGACTACTTATGCAGAAGAAAACCTCTAATAGTTTGTCTTACCAAACATCCCCAGTGGCTTTTATTACAGCACTGCAAGTTTCCTAATGTTTTATGTTCTCAGATCCTAAAGGGAACTATTAAAGGGCCGATGTGTGATTCAGCATCCATTTGTGGATGAAGAATGCTAACGGCCAGCATTGCCGCGGCAGGGGGGCGGCAGGTCCTGAGCGATCTCCAGACAATCAGGAGGCAGTTCAAAACATTGCTGCAGGGATGTTAATCCCAGCTCAGCCTGCAGTAAAAGCTCCCTGTGCCATTTTGCAATGCGGCAAATGTTCTCTCTCCTTAGAGCAGCAATTTCTTCTCCTCTCGGTTTTGTCTTACTACATTTAATGCCAGTGCCAAGGTTATTTCCTCCTCCAGAATCTCTCAGGCAAAACCAAAATACTTGCCAGATGTCTAAGGGAGCCACTGACTTAACAGAGTCAATGCATAGAAAAAGATCTGCCATTTTAAAAGAATATTTAATTTCCTTAGAACTTCTTTCTCCCCACCGCTGCTTCCCAATAAACAACTGTCAGCTATGTGATATCTCAGCTGGAAAGAAACCATAAAGATCGTACAAAACTGCTGGGCACAGGAGTTTTCTGTGCAGACTCCTGTGCAACACCAAGGGGCAGCAAGATGAAGGATCTGGTGGTCCAAGGGACAGCTCGATCCATGGATTTTTATTTCAGCGTTACAAATGATTGCCTCCAATCCGGAGTTTGAATCCTCAGCCAGCAGATGCTTATTTAACTCATGGCAAGATCTTGGCAGGAAGTCTGACATTTTCAGAAGATAACTGCAGTTAATAGCACAGATCTATTTAATCACTTCAGTCAGGACAGAATGACCCAGTGTTGTCTTCTGACCTGATTTATGAAATGATGGCATCAACTAGAATAAAGCAACTGGCTGCTACAGTGTTGATGACATGATGTTCCTGCAGTGCTCGTACACATGGTTTTGGGGACAGGCAGAAGGAGAGCTAAAGAAGCTGCAGTGACAGGCAGTCACATCTTCCTCAAGGACCCCAGCTTGGCGTGTTAGCATCCAAAGAAACAACAATTGGACACTTTTTTTCCCACAAGGCAAAATTTGGGCTTGGAAACCTGCATAATCCCCCTAAAAGAGAGTCTGAAGACATAAAGAAATAACTAAAAGGGGAGATACAGTTGTTATTTCCAGTCTCTCCTTCCTTCTAATTCTCCTTAGCTACTGTCCAGAGAGGCCACCACCCCCATAGGACTCAGCACATCATGACCACACTGACCATCAATAAACAGAGCTGGCTCCTTACTGCGACCCCTCCATGGTCACCTTCAGACCAGCTCCTTCAGAGGAGTCACCTCATCAGTTCCCCCACAGCCTCTGAGATCTCCCTCCCACACGAAGCACTAGTCCAATCCCCAAGTGTCTGCTAAACCAGTGGTCTGCAGCTTGTAAGGTGTGGACCAGCCAGTGATGGGCTGGAACTAGCCTGTGGAAAGGGAAATTGGCCTGTGAAATATTTCAAGGAAAAACAAACAATGCAAAAAGGGACTTCTCACTTATCAGCAGGACTTTGACAATGTCTATGGAGAACACTGATGACTGGTCAACGGTCAGGCAAATCATGATTAATACTTTGTCATCATTGTTTCTCATTTAAGAAGTTTGTAATTACAACTTTGCACAAGATTATAGTTCTGGTGATTTCACTGGTGCAAAACAAGCTGGCCTTCAGGTTTTTCTTAATAAAGCTCTATGGTCCAATCACTTAACACCACCAGTACACAGACTTCAGGCTAACCAGTCCTTGCTGCTTCCAGTGTAGAAAAAAAGAAAATGGAAAATGTCAGAGTATATTTGCATCAGAATTTTTTGCCTTCCTTGTCTTGCAGACACTTTACAACCCAAGGCTGTGTGCCATGAGTTTATATCTGCACCTGTGCTGATTCAAGTGTTGCCCTTCAGAAAACGGCAGCAATGAACCCATCAAGGTAAAGAATTTCTTCTGAATGTCTAATCTAAACCTATTCTCTTTCAGTTTAAAGCCATTCCCCCTTGCTTTATCATTACATGCCTTTGTGGATTGATCTGACACATGTGACCACAGCCCCTTGACTCTCCCAAGGTCACAAGGAGAGAGAGAGATACCTGAAGGTACCAGGGCGTGCTCCAGCCTTGGCCAGGCTGCCTCCTCCCATCCCACCTCTCTGCTGCCCACTGATGCCAGGGGAAAAAGTCCCATCAATTTCAAAATGTTACCTTTGGTCTTCAACAGCCAAGCAATGAGACAGAAGGACTAGGAATGCATCCCCTCCTTCCAGCACACCATTTTGCAGAGCATTCCCTCACAGATGGCTTTCAAAAAAAACCCCAACCAACCAACCAACCAACAAAAATATTATCATTCTTACTGGATTTTCTTGAAAGAATCAATTTACTGTTTCTAAGTGTTTGGATGAATTTGAAGGCCACAATCATCAGGAAATTATCTAAATGATGTTCTGAAAAACGAGGATCGTGTCACGTCATCCACCACCTTATCAGTGAAATGAAAGACAGAAGGGGAAAATAGTTTTCATGGAAGTCAAAATAACACCCTAAAATGAGAATGACCTTTATGTGTTCTTGCTGCTGAATCTTCAGGTTTTGTATTGTGAAAAACCACGTGACAAGATCCCTGCACAAGATGCCAGGCGTTTCCGGCAAACCATACCGACCGCAGCATCATTAATTTAATCTTCCACTACCCGACTCTTCTCCTGACTGAAAAATCAATGCTAATAAGGAGCTTTGGGAAAAGACTCTGTTGATGCCTCATCTTGTATGGACTAATTTTAACCTGCTATCTAATGACTAAGTGGCTTTAAAGAACCTATAAACCCAACAAAGAGATTTTTAAATGTCTCTTTCCCAAACGGTTCTCTCTGCTGATGAAGACATCTAAATGCATGAGGATGGGTTTATGTGCTACCTCAGCCACTCTGTCAGGAGTGCTGGGGGTGGAGGCCAAAGCCTTGTACTTCAACTGCATCAGCCCCCACGCTCGCATGCAGGAAAGCACCAGCAATGAATCCGACAAAGAGCAATTCCACGTCGTCAGAGACAGTAATAGGATCTGAATCAGCTGAAGGAAAGGAGCGTGGGGCTCTTTGCTCATTCGGATAAATTGCTGCTGAAGCAATAACCGAAGCCTGAAGAACAAGTGGGATCTTAAGCAATGGTTAGGATGGGATGAAAGCACCACCCCAAACAGCCTCAGCTTCACTTCTGAGCACCCCCTCCAGAGCTGACCTGAGGTGTGCCTCTCTTTACCTTAAAGTCTTCGTGGAAGCAGCCCACCAGGTCACGAGGCATCTGGGAGATTGTTCCTCACCTCTGAGGCTCATCTGTTCTGAGCCACACAGCTTTTTCCCACTTTTTGGAAGACTTCCAAAATTTGCTGTATGGACACACAGCCCTACTGTAAATCATACCACCTGGGGACCACTAAGTTGTGAATTAGGATATCGTCTTTTCTGAAAAACTTCCTTTTATGGCCAGTCAGCTCTTCCAGTTCATTTGTCTCTTCCATTCCATGTTGTATCCCAATATGTAACCAATAATCACATTGATCTGATCACCAGAACAGCTGCTCTCCTATTTTTTACCCCTTTCTGCAGCTCCTAGCACTGTGAGTGCTTGATCTTGAAATCAAAGGTCCTGAGATACCTCCATTTGCACTCAAATACAAATAAACACACCAGTACTTTTAGCAGATTTTTAGGAATATGCTTTGTTTTTTCAAGATCCACCTATCAACATTGGAAAGTGCCTATGAATTTTTCTTCCAAATGCAAAGCTTCCTCCATACTGAACAGAATATTTACTGAGTGCTCACTAAACTTCCAAAGGAAGTTGAAATTTGTTTTCCTGTCTATTCAGCAGCTTTGACCACAGAGGTAGATACAGGAAAGGATGGATCCAAGATTAAATATTGACTCAGCCTGAGCAAAAGCTGCCTCCCTTTTACAAGAGACACTGAGAGATTGTCGACTGCCAGTTTCACAATTCCCTCCTGAACACAGTAATACATTTATAATAATGCCTGCTATTAATACAAATGAGGGGAGGGGGGGAAAAGCCCTGGCTGCAGGATACAGCAGAGTATTTATCCCAGCTAAACATCACTGTCTTATCACTGATAGGAGTAGGAAGGAAACTAAACTCCACTACATCAAACCAGCTTTTAACACTGAGATCCATCCTGATAATATCACGGTAGATAGTTTATCAGCAGGATCTCATCCATCACTAACTCCAGACAGGGAGTCTGTGATGAGGTATCATCCCATCAGAGCCCTGTTTCATTCCCCAGTGCCTTGCTTTCATCCCAGTATCAGCATGCCAGGCACAGACACCAGTCCAGCCCCCATGGGGCTAATCCCAGAGGGACCAATGCCTCTTGGAAGAGCTCTGTGCTCCAGCAAGCTGCCAGCTGCAGGGAACCACCATCACTTCAAACCCTGAGGCTGGAATGAGGCTGCTCTCACCTCTACACAGAGCCCCAGCCTGTGGCTCACAGGAAAATCAGACATGGCTGTGGGCTGTTCTGTGCCCCATTTCAGGACAGGGATGATATTTGGTAATTGACTGGAAACACATGCCCAGGCACACAGGTGTGTGCAGCCCACTGTGCATCCCCATGAAGCTGAACCCTTTGTCTGACTCCGCTTCCCCTCTATGCCAAAGGTGGCTATGTCACCTACCAGGGCCACATCTGCCTCCATACTGGCACAACTTACCTGCCTCAGATGGTACAGGTTCCACAGCACGCTGTGCCCAGGCTTTCCAAAATCCCATGTGCCCAAGCTCCGTGCCTGAGTCACCAGTAGCTCCCTTGTCTGCTCTCTGCAGGGCAATACTTGCAGCTCTGCCCTCGAGCATCACCCTCCGCACATGAGAGGGATGAGGAGGGGGCTGGTCCAGCTGAGGTCTTGGACCACAGCACCTGAGGTGGCTCTGAGCCAGCAGCACACTGCAGCTTCCATCAGAAAGTGCCAGCTCTGGCCAACATGCTTTGGGATTGCCACCAACACAGAGATATCAGGATGGAAAACAAACCCAAAATGTGGTGGTGGTGTGCTTTTGTGCTCCTGCAACAGCATGTTGCATGAAATAGAAAAACTATATAGAGAAGAAGTTTATTGTTTTCCAGTAATTTCCACAAACTCTTACCATTCTTTATTTGGTCATTCTACAGCTCTCACCCATCCTTAGATTATCATGCAGAAGGAAAATGGGATGAAGCTGAAAGATAACAAAGCCCTGGCAAGACTCCAACCACGATTAGACATTTTGATGAGTAATGAGCATGACCAGAGTTATAGCAGTAAATATTTAATGTTATTTTTGAAATGAAGTCTCAGGAAAGATGTAAACTCTCATGATTTGAGAGGCATTAGCTAACCTCTAATTACAGAGGGAAGGGGAGGAATGGAAACTTTTCTGAGATAAGGGATAACCTAACTGCTCGTTGCAGGGTTTCTTGGAACACCCTTGGTCTGCCCCGCTCTGGTCATTGTCAAAATCCAGGGCTAGAAGGCTTGCAGGTCTGAGGGAGCTTAGCAGCTCCTAAATTCCTAGAAAAGCAATTGTAACATATACTTTGCTTGCTACAAACATTTGATTTTCTACAGTAATTATAGAAATATATTATTATCTAAACCAAGATGTTTTGTTACAGGCAAAACATTACCATAGCTACCTTTTTTTTCTCTTTTCTCTTTTCTCAGGAACTGCAATTAATAGCTTGTCCATTACAAATATCTAGGTTTTCTATATGCACATGTATATATATACACACATAAATATGCAACTTAGTTGCTGCAAACTATATTAAAGTGTTTTTCTAGCATATAAGAAAGGTAGAATGAGAAAACAGCTTCCCATTGCAGGAGAACCAAGCCTTAACACTTTTACAGGTCGACTGTATAAAGCAATAAGGGAAAACCATAGGATTCATTGATATACAATATGATCTATTCAATTCTCAGAAACTTTATTAATGTGCAGTCTGCTTTATTCTCTTTCCTCCATACAGTGTTGGATCCATTTATTGTTCTGGGCTTTTTTTTTTTCAACTCATTTTCACCACCCATTTTGTAATAGCCAAAGCAAGAGCTCTCCAACCTTGACTGGGTCCCTCAACACAAATGCCTCACGACATTACATCACTGTGTGCCCAGGTTACAGCGCCTTCTGCTTTCAGTCCACCAAGGCAGGAACGTGGGGAGTGCTTTATTGTGGAAGCAGTTGGGTTTTGGTGTTACACGGAGGAGGGCCAAAAGGTACTCCTTACAGCTGTCAAGGCTGATCACAGTCCTCAGATCCACAACCTCAGCACAGAATGGTTTCACTCCTGCCCAAACGTGTGCTCTTTTGCTGTAGCAGGTCACCAAAGGAATTTAATGGTAAACCACAAACTTCTGTCTACACCACCTAGCGATTTCTTGGGTATTATTACAGGCTCAAGCCCATCAATATTACCACCCCCCACGCCCGCCTCACCCCTGGAGAAGGCCTAAGCTGAGGAATGCCACAGGTATGCAGAGAGGTGGCCAGAGAGCTTGTGAACTCCCCACCCCTGGAGGTGTTCAAGACCAGGCTGCACAGGGCTCTGTTCAACAGAGCAACCTGGTCTAGTAGAAGGGGCAGGGGGGCTGAACTAGGTCCCTTCCAACCCAAACAATTCTGTGATTCTGTGATAAAGCAGCACACAGGGCAGGCGCCAGAACAGATGTGCTGGAGCAGTCAGTGCTGGTCCAGTCACACACGGCAGCATTTTGGACTAGTGAGAGCCTCCACGTGCTGCAGGCTGTGCCAGATTTACAGCTGCTGTCTCACCAAGGGTGAGTGTGTTCTCTCTGCAAGAAGGAGCTGCAGAAATACCTGAGCTGTGCAGGTCAGGCAGCACCAATATAGAGAGCAAGGAGCCTCAGCAGAGATGCCCAGTCAAACGTGCCTGACGGGGCTCCTTTTGGGGCCCTGCTGAGCCACGGCTGAACTGAAGGAGAAGAGGAGCAGACAGGTTTCTTTAGGATCTGCCAAGCCCATGAAGCTGATCAAAGCATGGCAAGCAAAGCACTCCAGGCAGTGCCCTGACTAACAGGCAAGGGGTACAGCGGCAGCACTGACATACATTGACAATGCCGCCGTGGTGTGCCACTACCTCCAAAGCAGTGGTGCCAGCCAGCTGGGGCTGTGCACACCCCCTCATGAGCTGGAATGCTGGGAGCAATGGCCTGACTTTGGTACAGACCATGCAACACGACACACTCCCATTGCAGCACTTGCACTGGCTGAGCCAGCCTAATGAGCTTCTCTGGTGGCTGCATTCAGACAGCAAAATAAAAAAGTGAGAGGAGGGTGATTCCTGTGGGACTTGGCAAATCTAGCAACACCAATCCTGGGCAGCCCCTTTGGTAATGCTGTTCACTGTGCAAGACTCCCTATGAAAAATTCACATTATTTTTGTACATTTTCCTGAAAAATTACTCCTCTGTGACATGGCACTAATAGACACTGATGGGGTGGGAAGCAGCACTTGCTCTGCATCCTGGTTTTGATCTTCCACTGATGCTACTAAAGAGTTACAAGCCCTTCCTCCTAGCCCAAATCCAAATCTCATGCTTGAAACCTGAGGTTCAGCAAGCACTGACGTTGTTTTCCTTCTGAGAAATGGGCATTTCTGGCAACAGGCTGTTGATTAGAAGAGATGACAGAACTGCTGAGTGGCCAAATCACTCCTGAAGAAGAAATACAATTCCATTAGCATCCCCAGAAACTCACGAAATGTAAATTTGTCTGCTTTCCCCGTTTACAGCCTACACTGTGCCTATCAGCATATCTGTTATCCTTGCATAAAAATCTCCTTAAAAAGGGTGTCTCAAATCTCATCAGTGACTTGGTCACACAGACATTGTGAAGTCCAGAGCCCTGCTCCCTGATGCTCATGGTTTATAAAAGCATCAGGATGTGTCTGAAGTGGGGCTCAGGGTGTCTGCTGCCCCTGCCACTCCTCGGTGCGTCCCCAAAACCCAGCCCAGCGCTTGGCCCCAGCAGCCCTCCTCCATCTCCAACGCCTTGCTGAGGAGGAAGCGGCGCAGACTGACCGAATTCCGATCCCCTTACACAGCCCCTCCGAGTCACTCTCTGGACGTCTCAGCACAGCCTTGGCCGCTTGCTCAGACCCGAAAATGCAGTGAAGATTCAGAGAGCTAGACTCTTCCTTTAGAGGAGAAATTCAGTGTGCGATATCCTCAGCCTCAGGCTAATCACACCCCAGAAATTTCCCTGCATTGGATGTAGTCTCAAGCTGTGGCTGTTGTTATTGACATTATTTAAAACACAAAACAAACAAAACAAAAACACTGAACAGTTTTGGGGAATAAGAATCCAGCAAGAGCCCCAGCCCAGGGGTAGGAGGGAGATGTAGCAGGCTAAAGAAATCCCTGCAGTGCCCAGTATCAGCTCCTCCCTTACCTGCAGCAAAGGTTTAATTGTAACCTTACAGTGCTGACAAGAGCGGCACAGAAGGTGATGAGAGAGATGTACACACACGGATGCACAGAGCACTTCATAGTAATAGCTTGAAATGCTGATCTAGGTTCAGACCACAGAAATTTCCTATGGTCTGATCACCAGCTTTCCTAGACTCCAGAAG
Source organism: Struthidea cinerea (assembly GCA_013397865.1). NCBI lineage: Eukaryota > Metazoa > Chordata > Aves > Passeriformes > Corcoracidae > Struthidea > Struthidea cinerea. The sequence goes on from VZTI01001451.1 coordinate 786,131, forward strand.
AAATCTATCCCCAGAGCAGATGGGGTGGGCTTGGTCTCCCTTCGGATCATTCTTTTAAGGGTTTCCAGATCCAAGCCCCAGATGAGCCATCCGTGTGCTGGGGAGCTGTTTGGGGCTGCAGAGACCAGGATTCAGACCTGAAGGGTAAATACGAGTACAAAGCATGGGAGGGACCGTGAGCTGGCCACCTATAGAGCAACTTCGGGCTGGAGGGAAGCAGCTGATGAACTGTGAACAGCATCATTCCCGAAGCCTCACTGACAAAGAGACAGCTCTCCCTGCTATAGGTGAAGAGGGACAGACGCTGAAGATGATGGTGCCTGTGAGGCTGAATGTCCTTCAGCTAAGCAACTGACTGAAACCCTCCTGCTCTGCTTCCCGAGCAAGAGCTTCCCATGACAAGGACCTAAACAGAGCCTTCTATAATAAAACCCACACTGTAAAATCTAAAGTGTTTAATTAGCTTTTGACTAACAGCATATTTCAAAATCCTTTAGAGACTTGCAGATCAGCAGAGGCACAACTTTGGAGTCCAGGACCGTTCTGTTTCGAAACGCATTCCCTCCTTGAGAGCAGACGCGCAATTACATTCCCGCTTCAATTGCTCCTCATTTGCAAAGCCAGAGCATGAAGCAAGTTGTGTTAATGTGTCAAAATGGGGAGAGAAATAAAGAGAGTAATGGATCGCTGAGTCTTTGAAGGGAAAAGTAATATTGCAGTAATTCATAGGAAGGCGAGTTTGCGGGTGGGACAGTTGCTCTCAAAGAACAGCGGCGCTCAGCCAGTAAATAGGGCTTGCTTGAGAAGAGCATCACTGCCATCTTCAGGACGGCTGCTTTCTCTTTCCCAACATGCAGCAGCTTTTCTGAGAGCAGTTTTTGGTTTATACAGTACAAAAGAAAGCTTTCTGCAACTCCAGCCAAAGTTATATTTTCAGTTATTATTGATGCTCTGTGGAGGATGTTTTGGTCCAATGCTTTCCAGCTTCTGGATTTTGGCACCTCGAAGTGCCGATGCAGAAACACCTCATAAACATAATTTCCAGTGCAAACTTCAATTTAGGATGAAAAAGACCTGTCAGTCAGTCTGGGCCACTTCAGTGCAGTAAAATTTCCTAATGGACACCTCTTGCCTTTTATTCAATCCAGATTAAATGTCTCCAAGGAGCCACCCCCTTCCACTTCTCTTGTAAGACGTTTACATTAGTGTAAGAGAAGTGTTAGGAAACTCCACATGACATCAGCCAACTTTCCTTCCAATGGCATTAAATCATCATTCTTCTAGCCAGAACAGTCAATCAGCTGCCACACACAGAAACCATCTCTAGCCTGGGCCTCCAAGTGGTATTTCACTCTCAGGCACTACAAGTCATTTCAAAGATGTACAGTACTGAATGTTGAGCCTATCACCTTAAAAACAACAGTAAGGGTACTAACGATGATAAAGGCAACTGCTTTAAAGCCAGAAAGAGCACAGTTAGGATGGCCACATTACTTAAGCTCCCATGTTCCAGTATGCACTCCCACACTATGTTTAATCACACCAATGCTGATCAGGGGTCACAGAGCTGGTTATGAGGACATCAGTTTTATTCTGCAACATCTCATCTCCCTCCACCCTGCACTTGGACACATCTCATGTGCCCCTTCACATGATGAGTGTGTTTCCAGCCCATTGGATGAGCTGGATGTGTGCACATACTCCTTTCCCAAGCCTGGACACTGGCCCATCATTTGGCCAATGTTCAAGCATCACTTTGACACAATAGGCACATGTGAAATCACGCAATGCAGGAATATGGGGAGCCAGGACAAAATAAGCAGCTCAGTTGTTTCCTTGCTATATCCAAGGAAGAGATGGGTCAGGCCACAGATCAGACCAGATAGACCACCTCTGTTACCTGCAGCAGGAGCTGCTTCTGAGGATGGGGACACCCTGAATGGCAAGGAAGGGGAGAGAGCACAGAAACACTCCTGTGGAGACCTTGGGATCAACAGGAATTTGCCACCTCTAACGAGGGAACCCCACAGCAGGAACCAGGACAGGGCACAGCACTCCTGTATCTCACTTCATCATCACAGTCATCAGGTGCTTGTAACTCCTCACCTCCACTACTGGACATCCCTGATCCCTGCAGTAACGGGTTGGCTCTGGGACAGGGCTCAAGCATGAGCAGGGAATGAAGGGCAACCAAGGAAAGCCTGCAAGTAAGTGTGGCCCTGGGACCTCCAGGACCACTCACACACAAGGGCAACCTCGGGAAGCATGTTCATGACACACCAAGTCCATGTATCCTGTGCACCAGCTGCACTCAAGCATTTGCTGGTGAAATAATTACAGCAGTGAATCCACATAATAAAACATCCAAGGGTTCAAGTGATTCAGCAGCATCAGCTTTATCTGACATCTTTCTGCAGCACGCTGTATCCTTGTATACGTTCAGAAAGAGCAGTGTTTAATCTGGCAGATCCCCTTGAGAAAGCTCAATTCTACCACTTGGCCAAGTCTTGTAATTTGGAACACACCCACAGTAGCTTGATAACTTCACCACTGGCCCATAGAACCCCCCAAAGGCCCGCTTCTCACTGCTACAGCTGTGACAAGAGTCCACAGCATTGCACATATAGAAGAGACCAGATGATACCTGGCTAGATTTGCTCACCAGGTACAGCCCTTTGTTGTAACCTTGGCAGAAGAGGTAACCCTGTCCAGGCACCTTTATCATAGTGATAAAACTGAAGGATGAGACCAGCCTGAAAGGGTCATTAGCACAGGGGGAAGCAGATCACTGGCCAGATCCAGGGCACCAAGTTGATTGCAATCATCCAGTCTTTAAATATCCTGTGTGATAGCAATTCATTACAAAATTCATATGCAAACTGATACCATGAACTTTATACTGGGATTGCTTTAGTCCTTGCTCCACTGCCCCCGAGCTGCTACTATTGATCTGCCAGCAGGCATTATACTGGGCTTGGAAGAAGGGCTCAAAAAACTCTCCTTAGGCTGGTAAAAAGACCAAAAGGGCAAGAAAGGGCAAACAGCTTGGTAGCTTAGAGCTAGTTTTCTGTTTGATAAAAGAAGCTGCTTCACAGAGTTATTTCTCAAGAGTTTGAGAAATAAGCAACACCATCACCACAGCCAAAAGAAGCATCCTCAAGGATGCCTTCTGCATCCAACAGGACTTGTGACTACACGTTTGCAGCACCAGGGAACACCACACTGAACTTCCTGTTGACACACTCCTCAAATCCCACAACTAACTATAAACTCACAGCAACTGCCTTAACTATTCCTTGTTAGTTATTTCACAAGTCTAAGTCTTTGCAGGGACAGAAAGACACCACCAAACTTAAGAAACCCAAAGAAAAGGAAGATGAGTAGCCTTCTAGTGAAGCAGCAGTCCGAACATCCCTGCTGCAAAAGACAGGCTGGCATTGGCCTTGCAAGCCAGGAGAAAGCAGCCAGAGGACAGTTCATCCTGAATGAGATGTGTTGCACAGGAATGCTCCAAGTCCACATGCAACAAGGCCATTTCAGGGTCCTCCTCTCCAGATCTGCTCCAATCATAATAAAACTACATGGAAATAGGCAGCATTTCTGGCAAAGTGAAATCCTGATGTGGTTTATAAACAGAAGACATGGACAGGAAAGGACACTTTATTTAGGAGAGACATTTCCATAATTTAAAGTGAAATTTAATGAACCAAAATCACCATCACTCAAGTAGGATGGTACTAAAGAACTGCAGAACCATTGCACAGCTGGGGGTGGCACACGCTGTCAGCCATGCAGCCTCCTTGCTGTCTGTGGCACACATCACACACACCACTGTAGACGTCTCCCCCAGAGACCCATCTGTGCCTGGAATCTGAGGCTCACAAGAAGGGAGCAATAGTGTTTACACTCAGACACAGCACCACAAGGAGAAGGCCTTTCACCCACAACAGCTCCAGGCTGGTTACACCAGCTCACAGCACAGGGAGGGTGGCTAATTTGAACATAGCATTTAACCATTGAGTGCCACCCAGCCCAGCCCCCCAAAATTACAGGCTATCCCACACAACAGGGTGGAGCCATCCAAACAGTGCAGATTTTCCCCCAAAACTTACATAGAGGCTGTTCAGTGGCCAATACTTAGTGCTGGGCCTGCCAGCTGCTCTCCTGTCCACCAGCACAGATAAAATTAAGTGGGCAAGATTAAAGAGTGGTTTTGCAAGGAAAAAGCACCAAAGCTTGAGGAGGAACACGTAGCAGTTTCAGCTCAAAACTGCTAACAGCTGATGCCTGGTGCACTGGAAGAACCTGTTTCCTTGGAAAGCTCATGAGTGGGGAAGCTTATGGAGCTGTGGGCCAGCCAACTCCAAGGCATGCCAGCTCTAATCTCCCGTCTCAGCTGCGTGCCCAGAGAAACTGCAAAACACAAATGCCAGAGGAAAAAAAAGGAAGACTCCAATTATTGTCAGACCACAAGAACAACGATGTTTAAAAGCAAAGATGCCGTCAGGGCAGCAGAAAGGAAGATCTGTCCAAAACAGTCGACTGAAGAAATTGTGTTGTTTTAGTCAGCAGCCACTGAGGTAAAACAAGGAAGGAATCTGCTGTATGGCTGGTTCTGCCACCTCAGCACTCAGGCCTGATTTACTGTTTCAAGTGTTTTTCAACAAGATCAGAAGTAAAAAAACCTGTCAGATACACAAGCTGTGCTTAAAACCCATTTTCTGTAAATTAGGTTTCCTTTAGAAAGCTTTACTTCCAAAAAATAACACTGGACAGGAGCATGATTTACTCCTCCTGGGATTATTACTCCTTAACTGTATTTGCAGCAACAAGGCAGACACTAAATTATTATTTTTTCCTCAGGGTGATGAACTGATGGGGACAGTTTCTCTTTTAGATCCCTTCAGAAGGGTTGGTTGTACACAGTTTGTAACAATCACATGATTCTGGGGAAGATTTTTTTTTCCTTTTTAAAAACGCCAAACAAATCCAGTTTTGTTTTTTGTTAGCTTGATTCAACTGTGATATTGCCAAAAGGACTAGAGTAGTATCATACCAAAGCAAGAGTATTTCATTCCTGTGGCCAGCAAAGCACATGGGTTGGTTTCTCTGTGGCAGAGACCTTGGCTAAGCATCATTGGCAGGAAAGAAAAAATGTATTGCCCTGTCTAACAGAGATACACATACAGGTACCCACAATACACACCCAAACCTCTGCCAAAGTCTTCAAGTGTCATGATTTACAATTTTGCAGATCTCTTCTTTCCAAAACAAACAAACAAAAGATAAAAAGGAAAAAAATTCTTCATGGTGCAGAAGGGGTATTCACAGGAAATCCAGCATGGTCACACTGATATGTTCTACCTGGAGCCAGCATGCAAAGTTACAAAACATTACTTGTCCACCAAATAAAACTGAGGGGCTCACACTTCCCTGCAGGTTTCAAGTCTCCTTTCCAGAACGCTGACAACTCATGTTAGACATAATTACAACAGCACCAAACACATGAGGAGCACTAATGTTTGCCCATCAGGGCAAAACATGCCATTTTCCAGTTTTCTAGCCATTCTCAATTCTTATTTACACAGAATACCACAATGGCTAAGGCTGGAAGGGACCACAGTGGGGCCATCTGGTCCAACCTCTCTGCTCAAGCAGGGGCATCCCAGAGCACATGGCACAGGATCATGTCCAGATAGTTCTTGGATATCTCCAGTGAGGGAGACTCCACACCCTCTCTGGACAATCTGTTCCAGTACTTGGTCACAGCACAGGAAAGAAGTTCTTCCTCATTTTCAGGTGGAACTTCCTGGGCATCCGTTTCTGCCCATTGCCTCTTGTTCTGTTGCTGGGCACCATGGAGCAGAGCCTGGGCCATCCTCTGACACCTCCCTGCATACACTGACAGACATAGATGAGGTCCCCTCTCTGTCACCTCTTTTTGAGGCTGAACAGGCCCAGCTCCCTCAGCCTTTCCTCGTAAGAGAGATGCTCCTGACCCTATGCTGGACCCACTCCAGGAGCTCCATGTCTGCCTTGTCCCGAGGAGCCCAGAACTGGACACAGCACTCCAGGTGAGGCCTCACCAGGGCTGAGCAGAGGGGCAGGATCACCTCCCTGACCTGCTGGCAATGCTCCTCCTAATGCACCCCAGGACACCATCGGCCTTCTTGCCCCCCAGGGCACTGCTGGCTCATGGACAGCTGTTCTCCCCCAGCTCCTTCTCCACAGAGCTGCTTTCCAGCAGGTCAGCCCCCACCCTGTGCTGTTCGCCCTCAGGTGCAGGACCCTGCATTTGCCTTTGCTGAATTTCAGTCAATTCCTCTCTGCCCATCTCTCCAAACTGCCAAGGTCCTTCAGAAGGGCTCTATGTTTTCCCCTTCAACCCTTTCCCTCCCAAAAGAGCTTTTATTTCTTCACTAACCTATGTAAGACTTGTTGCTATAAATTGTTACCCAAAGAACAAACATTATTTAGTATGCTGTGATTATTCAGATTTTTACACAGTACAAATACCTAGACCCACAAGAGTACGCACCAGTAGAGAGCAAGGGGAGTTCATCTCCCCACCCCTGGTATGGAAAGAGCCCAGTGTCATTTCTGATGGCTGTCCTGAGGAGGCAGCATGGGTAGCCTAGATGCAGGTTCTTCAGCAATGTCCACTGGATCCATATGAATTGCACCAAGTTCCTCACCACAAACCCTATCTGAGTAATAATTCTGGAGAAGCAGCACAGAGTGGAGAGCAAGAACCCTAAAACACACTAGGCTTAAATCACTGGATTAGGCAACTGGTTACTGGTAATGAAACAGCAGAGTTTTCACTATATAAAATTTATAAATTTATTTTTTTGTAAAAATCCAAAGAGCACGAAGACATCTCACTCAAAATACTGGTAAATCAAACCACACTTAGAAAAATGAAAGCTGATTTTATTATCTTATCCACAGCCAATCATTTGACATGAACATGCATACGTAATTTTGCTACGCACACACCACAGTTTAACGTTAGTTATTAAAGGTTAAACATACAACATACATCCTTACAAAAATGAGTCAAAATGCAAACGTAACTTTTAAACAAAACAGTTTTTACTCATTTAAAAAAACTTTTGTGTTGGGTACCATTTTGTACAAACACAGTTAATTTAAACAAATCTGCTTTTAGTTTCCTCATGGTTGCACATGAAAATAAGCTGCAATAGAAAATGAAGTCATCAAGGGATTTTTAAATAGCAGAAGTAGGCAGTCTTGCCATGCAGAAGAAGCAATATTAAATATTAGTTTTTCAAAAAAAGAAAAAAAACCACAAGTTTAAAAATATTTAGTTCAAGTCACAAATCTTTCCCCAGTACAGAGAAATCCAAATGCAACGCATAATTAGCTGCCACTTAGGATGGCTATTCTGAAAAGTAGAAATACTTTCCAGAATTGATAATTTTCATTGATTTGGCACAGAAAAGAAGTCTGAGCTTACTTAGGTACAAGAAAGTGATTAAAAAAAAGGTAAACAGGAAGAGAGAAAATAAAAAGCAAGAATGAACGAGATAGTAGTTGCAATCACTAGAAAAAAAATCTGTGCATCTCAGTCATTGCAGAATACTGTCTACAGCAGGTGCGAATTCCAGGTAATTGTTATTGCAACATGGATTTAATTTGCTTGGAGGTAGTCTCATCATTCAAATGCTTTGTTGTGTACCTAAACACAGAAATAAAGTCAAGATGAGCATAAATGCTACTGTGCTTTAGCTTACAAATGTGTAATTTCTTTGTTTATGGCTCAACCTGACTACACCAGAGCAAAACCCTCAGCCACGGATCATCACCCACTCCATGATCACTGAGAACACAAATCAGACATTCTGATCAGAAAATGCTATTATCAATCAGAATTATAGCCCAGCAGCCTTGCACCAAGGGGAGCTCAAAATAAGCCTCAGCTGGACATTGGCTTTCATAGTAAACTCACAGCAGCACTTGTGACAGGTATTATCCATCAGACTAACGCTGAGGGCTCTGCAAACAGGAAACACCTTCAAATAAAACAGCTTCAGAAACTCTTCTTCAAAACTTCCACTGACCAAACCTTTCTAAGATCCCTCAAAGACAATGGATTTAACCACTTTTCAGTTTAATTTCCTGCTTAGTTAAGTGACTGTGCTGCTAAAACTACAGAGCATGCATGTGCTTATTTCAGCTCCTTCCCCTTTCAAAATTCTCTAGGACAATAGCACATTTTTAAATCACTATAAAAACTTAGCTATCTCTATTTTTGAAAGATACCCTCATTGCAGGCTTTTTGTATGACTAGTTTCCCTGATCTTCCTTCCTAACTAATCTAAAAGCAAATAAAACTTATTTTGTAATTTAAATTCAACATGTTAAATTAGCACTTTCATTGTTATCCACAACTGCAGTACTATTTCACTTGTTCACTTGATAAATATATAATGACTTTTTAGTTTGGAAGTTAAGAACACTGTAGATTTCAGCACTTTTTGGTAATTTATATTTTCAACAAATATGCAGCCTAAGGTTTTCTGAAATCTTGAAAAGTTATTGCACTTGGTATTCTGCCCATGTGGAAAAGCTGAACATGATTACAATACTCAGATGAATTTGAAATTACAAAGAGCTGATCTCCCTCCAAAATCCGTACTACCTTCCACTTGCTTTTGAAACATACTATCTGTCTCTTGGGAAAACAAGAGAACTTCTCGCTCCTCCAGAATCAAAGACTTAGATTTGGACTTAATTTGTCATGATGACATCTTGAACCTGTGTTTTTATCACACAAGCACACAGCAGCTCACCTCTGCATCTCTTCCTAACAATTCCAAATGTGGTTTAGAAAAGATTTAAATATCCTACCCCAAAGAGCAATCAAATGTACAAAACCAGGACTGTTACAGCATCCATGCATGGAAAGGGTTGGAGCAGGGAAAGAACAGCTTGAGAGCAGGGACTGGATTTACACTCCTAACCATGAAGTTAATTGTGGTTGTGTAATTAATCAAAAGTTAATGTCACTGCTCAGTGCAGTGAGCACCTGAACTACACCTTCCATGTACTTTCATGGTGTCAACAATGATGGGAAAAAATGGGGTACTAGTAAAGACTGGTGATCATGGCAGCTGCAATCACAATAAACTAGTCAGAAAATAAATGATAATGCAGCATTTTCCCTCTGGAAGCCTGTGTTTTTATTGATCACCATCTCAAAGACTGATCATGTACATGAAGTTCAGAGATTAATATGATTTTAGCATGGAAATAATCACATAAAATTTCAAATTAGGCATGGGTTTTTTTATATTAACTAATAATCTGAAACGACTTTGCAAAAGAACCCACCTACAATACCACATTATTTCACTACTATCCACATCATAACACAAAAAATAAAAAGAGAGCAAATGAAATTAAAGCAGTTTCACTACAGATAAGGAAAACAAATCACAACTGCACACTTTCAGGCAAGACAAACCAAAGCTTCCACATTCCAAGCAAGTGCATGAGTAACAACACCCAGTTACAGTTATTTGTTACCAAAGGAATGATACTTTTCCAAGTAAGGACAAGAACAAAGACTTCATCTGCCTATTGCATTTTGGCACTTTCTGCCACTCCTCCAATGCTGGACACCCACACAAAGAACATGTTACTGGCTATAGATACAGCTTTATTGACCCAAATTAGCAGGTTTTAGATTAACAAACTGCATTATTATTTTTTCTTTAGTTCTCCAATTAACGTAGCAAATTCCTGTCTCATCTATTCTACAGCAAAATATAGAGACTCGTGCCTTAAGTATTTTCTGAAAAGGAACAATTTCTAGTTACTTACCATGCCATACTGACTCATTCTTAACCTGCACGCATAGAAAAAGTTATCTTAGAATGAACAATTGCAAGCTCACAACCCTGTTTAAAACCCAGAGGCTTCTTCATACATCCTTGTCTCAAGACTCATTGGAAGAAAAGCCTGCAATAATCACATTCACCTTTCCCTGTAACAGTCACTGAATACTTTGCTGTAAAGAAAATTCCCTGAACAATTAATGAAAAATCACATCAAAACATTAAAAAAAACCCCAAGAAACAAAAAAGAGTACCTGAGAGCATTTAGAAGGCCTTCTACACTGTTAGGAGGCTGGTCTTTAAGAACTTTGATGCATCCTTTCATCTAGGAGTTAAAAAAATTAGTTTTTTCCATGCTAATACCTTCTGAGTTTACAGGAATGTTTTGTATTCAGTTTGTCAAAGATCAAAAATAAGTATTTTAAAATAGCAGCAGTGTAAAGACATTTTCTGGGCATTAGAAAGGAATTAAGCTTTCAGTATTACATTTTCCTATGACAGACTGGCTTAACTACTTAAAAAGCTGCATCAGTGCACCCTCAGCAACTTTGCTGGCGACACCAAGCTGTGTGGTGTGACTGACACTCTGGAGGGAAGGGATGGCATCCAGAGGGACCTGGACAGGCTGAGAACCTCATCAGGCTCAACAAGTTCAAGTGCAAGGTCCTGTCCCTGGGTCAGGGCATCCCAAGTACAAATACAGGCTGGGTGGAGAAAGGATTGGGAGCAGGCCTGAGGAGAGGGACTTGGGGGTACTGGTGGATGAGAAGTTCAACATGACCTGGAAATGTGCTCTGGCAGCCCAGAAAGCCAAACGTGTTTCTGGGCTGCAGCAAAAGAAATGTGGCCAGCAGGGTGAGGCAGGTGATTCTTCACCTCTGCACTGCTCTTGTAAGGCCCCACCTGGACCCAGCTCTGGTGTCTCCAGCAGAAGAGTGACATGGACCTGCCAGGGCGAGTCCAGAGGAGGGTCATGAAGATTATCAGAGGGCTGGAGCACCTCTCCTGTGAGGAAAGGCTGAGAGAATTGGGGCTGTTCAGCCTGGAGAAAGCTCTGAGGAGACCACAGACAACCTTCCAATACATAAAGGCAGCTACAAGAGAGCTGGAAAGAGACATTTTACATGTCAGGGCATGGAGTGATAAGATGAGGGAGAATGACTTTGAACCTTGTGGCTGCCACATCCTTGGAAGTGTTTAAGGCCAGGTTGGACAGGGCCTTAAGCAACCTGGTCCAGTGGAACATGTCCCTGCCCATGGCAGGGGGGCTGGAATTGGATGATCTTTAAGGTCCCTTTCAACGCAAACCATTCTATGATAACTTTAGACAATGCAACTTTCATGTCTAACTCTGCTTTATCAACATTAAAAAAATGGAACTGTGAGCAAAAATATATGTTTATCATAAAACCACTAAGAATTATTACATTCAGCCATTACATTTCTGATCTGGATCTTTCAACACGAGCACTGTCTACAAGTATTTCTAGACACTACCTGAATTACATAAAACCAGATTTTTCATGACCCACTTACACATCCGAAGGCCTAGTTTGTATTTCTCACTACTGAAACATATATTTTTTGCTCACAGCTACCTGTTTAGCACCAACCCAATGTATATATCTGATACTAGAACCTGGAAGACAGAAAAGGAGCCTACACAGAATTTAAATACTCAGGAGATTATTTAGCAACAGTAAACTTACATCAATTTTTGAAGTTTTGGCAAAAGCGCCCACCGGATGCACGTGGTCATAGAGTATGATGACACCCACCATTACCCTCAGACAGAATGATACTGTTTCCTCATTTGTAAACCTGCTTCTATATTCACTGTAATTCAAAACCACAGGTTATTATCTATGAAACACAAGATAACAGTACATAGTAGTAACACCCAAGATTAGATTAAAGACAAAAATTCTACTACAAATCCTCAGAGAAAAAAAAAAAAAAAAAAAACAACCCAACCAAATCCACCAACCCCAAACTTTTGAGAGTTTTCTTTATTCCTTTCAATAACCTGCCAAAAGCCAGATGACTGTTTAGAAAGTTATCTGAAGATTAATAAAATTTTCAAGCCTAAAACAGGATCCTGCTGCTATACCCTTTGGATTTTTTCAGAGACAAAAAACACTAAAACACTACATACTAACTTTGTCTCCAATGCTTCCTACATTTTCCCTGGCACCTTCTAATACACATCCAAATTTCTGACTTAGAAAAAATAAAGGCAGGCTAACGGACAACATTTAACTACTTTTTTAAATGGAACAGTCCCTTCCTAAGAAGGGTAAGAATATAAATGCTTGGAGCTCTTAATGTACTCCAAAACAAATGTCCTGTGGTATTTGGACAGAAACTTATTGAAAAAGACATAGCTCATGCCCAAATAATTTTACCAACAGAAAACTATTTAGAACACAGAAGAAACAGATAAAAAAAAAAATAATCAAAGTTTAGTCTGACTTTGGTCGTACTCCCAGTGCCTCTCAAATGTACAGCAGACAACTGACTGCCTTCATGCCTAGAAGCTGTCTCTTAATTCCCCTGAGAGGAGCACTGTCATTTTGTTAGAGCCATCAGCCGGGCCAGCCCGCAAGGACGAACCATCCCCTGCATTGCCCACAGCCCCTCTTTCAGGAGGCCCTAGGCAATCATGCTCAAATAGTCTATTCATCTGAATTATACATGAGAAAACCACTTATAAAGAGTGCCAAGAGGTTGTCTAGCTTTCACAGCCATTCTATTTTAAAATATTAATGTGTTTAGAAAAGTAGACCGCATGATTTGCGTGGCTGGCAAAATGAGACAAGGTGGTTTCATGTCAAGGTAAACAACTAGGGCTGGTAAAAAGGAAACGCCATAGTTCCTAATTACCCCAATTACATTTCTTTCACCTCATGCATCACAAGTCAGGTCTGAAGTAGAGAGATGACTCATACCCAACCCAAGCACTGTTTGTACTCACGGGGTTTCCAGCATGACCCTGCACACACTCGCCATGGTGCTTAAGCAATCTGTTGTATTCTCTATCGGTAAATTTTTATTCTGCAAAAGAAGATTAACAGTTTCCAATTCAATTACTGTGAAATATTATACTACAAAACGTAAGTCAAATCAGTTATCTACTGGCATGGCAATGTGGAGCAATTAAAAACATCAACACAACTATGGTAAGTCAGGTAGTCTTGCATTATTTTTTTTAAATGTTTCCATATAGATTAGCAATTTACAGAGGAAAGGCTACTACATAGGCTTTGCCTGCTTGTTTGTAGTCAAAAAACTACACCATTAACATGGCTGACTTTGGAAAGTTTTGAAGGAATCATCTAACCTACTCCTACAAAGACAAAAATTTCTATAGCCAAATATATTTGTCTGCTGTAATAGCAAAACTTAAAATTGTTGCAGATCAATATCACAAAGAAATATAAAATAAGAGGACAATTTTCTTAAGGCATTTCAAGCATAAAGCAGAACTCAGAGAAAAAACCGTTAAAAGATAAATGTAACTTTGTATTAATTATGTAATGCACAATTATTTACTAAGAAATAGTGGGCATTTTTTGCATGTAAGCCAAAAATCATCAGTTACCAGAAAGCAAGCACAATACTTGTAGTGACCAGGTAGTCAAGGACAAATAGAGAAGCCTCAAAATGTTGAAATACTTTTCCAGTTCAGGTTCCTCCTCCCTTTTGCAATAATGTAGTATATTTGACTTTACACAGTGTAACAAGAGAGTCTTGGGAAGGAGAAAAGGAAGCTACATTTCAATTCCATTCCCTTTCAAGCACAGAGATTCAAGCTGTTTCCCTTCCAATTTTCTGAAACTTCTGCTCTAAATCACCACCACAATGCAGGCAAAATACTTACCTGTCCCACCTTCCTCTTTGAGGAAAGCCATCATTACTGATGTGACACCATCCACTAACTTTTGGCAACGCACACACAAAGTGCCTGGCTGGAGTCCCTAACCCTACAGCATCCGGGAACGACACACATTTCATGAGGCTTCAAACCCCAAGTTTTATTTCTAGATGCCAGATTAGGCCTGGTGGAAGTTGTGTTCCCCATTCTGTCTGGCCCTGTAGTGCTCTGAAGCACATTATCCAAGCCATAAATTTATACTCTTACCTCTGACACAAACTTTGTTGTGGCATCACTTAAGGTTTTCAACATTGGCGTCGCTTCAGCGTAAAATAAAGACATTCTGTTTGCCAACTCATTATTTACTTCATTTTCTCCCTCTGCCTAAAAAACAGAAGAAAGGGTTTAGTTGTTCTGTATATGGAGAAGAGAGGTGGTAGCAGAAGATTACATTTCATCTCATCCAAGGGTTACCTACTGGGACATTGTTAATCCTCATGCGGCTCAGAGTTCTTCTATAGTAGCTGAAGTCATTCTGTATAGCAGGATTTGTCATCTATGCAGATACAGAAGCAAGAGAGTTGTGACAAATTCAAGAAAAATATCAGGACAAGTTTTCGTAAAATTAATATACCCAACAAGAAAATACTCAACTTCCTGAAGCAAAAAGGCCTGTAACATGTTGGGAACTGGGAAGCACAACATAAAGCTTTCTGGTTTCTCAGATTCAGAACAAACTCTAACAGGAATGAGAAAAGGAGCAGTCTTCTAAATAGAAGCTGGAAATTAGTAGGTTGAAAAAAATTGCTTCGCTAATTTGACTCCAAGGATCAGACTAGCAAATTAATTATCATTTCAGCTTAGTTCTTTACACATTAGCAAGAAAATAGCTGGACTATGGGTGCGCACAAGCTAAAAGCAGCAGCATTATCCCAAGAGATATGCCAAATTTGGGTGAAGAAACATGATTAATATGAACTGAAATACAACAAGTGCCTAAAGCTAATACGATATTTCATCTGCTTTCCAGTTTAACCTAACTCTAGGTCATGAGAGCAAGCCAAGCATATTGGATATTTGAGTACCCACCACACATTCTATTCCAGAACAGAACACAACCCGGATTGCTTCACTAAACAGACTTGGCTTCTTTTTCCAGCCTTTATGATTACAAGCTCTTACCTTGAGCTCATCAAATCGGAGTGTAAAGTGAAGAATTTCTGCAAATTGCTTAGCAAGAGCCTGCTCTCGCTCCAGGTGCTGTGTTGGGGAGTACGGAGTGCTCGTCAGGGCTCCCAGCAGGCCTCGCAGCCCTGCCTCTGCAATGACAGGAGACGATGTTGCAATAAACAACTGCACCTGCTTCTTGTATCAATATTGGCTGATATTCTGCACGCTAGACTTAAAACATACGCCTGCCAAAATATATGGTGAAAAATAGTAAAGAGGCTTGACTGATTGCTTATCTATGTGTCACTGCTGTCATATATACTCACAAATTGCTGTACAGATCAGGTCCCATCAGCACTGACAGCCACCAAAAAACCTTTGTGAAAAGTTTTACTCAAGCTTTGTCTGCAATACTTGTGTAAAACACATTTCAATAACCTATGTTAGCAGACTTTAGCCTTTACGAGAAGACAGAATTCAAGAGGCACATAACTATAAGACAAGTCACATGGTATACAAGATAAACTTATAATCAAACTTCCTGTTCATCTTCTTGAGAAAAATACCTCACCCATTTAAAAAAGCAGAACTTGCTTGCACAAAGTTTCCATGTTTTAAACACATTTTTTACAAGTTATGTTAATAAATTTGATTAAAAATGAGATAACAACAGAAAGTTGGTGAAAAAAGAAGTCCAGTAGGTTTTATCAGTTTAGCCACCACATCAGTGAGTTTCAAAAGAGGCATGAAGCACCATCTCAAGTGTTGCATCTGTATGAACCAAGACCAGGCATTTCCACAGATCAAATTATTTCTGGCGTTTAGGGAGGAATAATACAGTCTCTTTTAAACACTCTTGGTAACAAAAACACTGACAGAATTAATTCCTGATTATTTAGTCCATTCATTTCCAGTCAGTCAGCTAGTTACTGCTTTCCAGTTACTAAAGGAGTACAGGAAGAGTAACAAGTGTGCTCCCAATCTCTCTCTCCTCTCAGGTATTCACTGAAGCAAGTTTGCTGTCATCCAATCCAGTGTATGGGAGGAATCTATGCAATATGAGCTTTTTTCCACTAAGGAGTTGACCCAGATGTGATTGCATCTGAATATGCCAAATATACTAATTAATGAAGACAAAACCCCCTTTATTTAACAGCTTTCCACTTACCTAGTCTTTGAGAAAATTCATAGAATTTCTTTAGTTTGCCTACTAGTGGAACAACTGCACCCCATGCCTTCTCTTGCAGCTTCTCATCATTCGGATGCTGTATTGCCTTAAATTAGAAAAAGGGAGAAGAAAAGTATGCTTAGATTGGGAATAACTGATGCACTGCTGACAAAACAACCCCAAACAACAAAACACAAAAATCCAAAACACCTATGCAGGACAATTGTTTGAAGAGCTAATAATTAAAAATCTACCTACTAAGAAGTTTTCAGTTGAGAGACAAGCATGTACTAACCCACGTCTGTTCCGAAAAGGTCTAAATAATTGTGTTGAAAGTAAGCATCCTGAACAGGAAAACAGCTTGGAGAGAGTATAAAGAAATGGTTAAAAATCGAGTTACTCACATAGGAAAATTTACATAACCAGATCTAGTTAATTAAAATTAACAACTTTATTGTGGTTACTCCAAGCAAAAGAATTTAGCGATCAAAGCCTCATCCTAATGTTGGTATCTGTCACTAATTCCCAAATTTGCAAAGAAAAAAAAATTGCTGTGAAATTCAGGCTAAATATTACAGTAGGAACATCAACAACATAAAGCACCACCAGGACATAATGTATACCACAGCTTCGAGGGATATATTTATAGACTTTGTCTTTACAGTAAACCTCCCAGACACAGAATACCTTAAATTCAACCTCTCCAGTTAGCAACTGAAGATATACTAAGGAAACACAAATAAAATGCTCATAACTCTCCTGCAGCATTTTCACTGTCAAGTTCTTGATTCCAAAAACTGTTTCAGTCAACTCTGGGCTGTGGCTTGCAGCACACTCCTCTCTGGTCCTAGAAGGTTTCCTTCCTGCCATGTCTACCTCCTCTCAGAGGAGTATCTCTCCTTTCTCCTTGGGATGTGCAGGCACATATTCCTGCCTGATCCTACACAGCCTGTCCCTGAACACGTTCCTTCCTTGAAGAACAAGTAAGCTATCTCCCCTCCTAAGGGTTTTGTGTGACACAGTTCTTCTTCTTAAACCTACCTGATGAATTCCTTGAAGAGAAAAACTCTCAAAGCTGAATGGCTATGAGTGTCTCAATTCATATGGAGTGAGCAGACACTCCTCCTATCTAATACTATTTTTTAAGGGTATGTTACAGTGAGTAACTCCTTCCTTCAGGAGCAAAGCAGCCTCCATTGCTGCATGTGAGGAAGAAAGAAAGGGTATTGGGAGAGTATTTATCCCACCCTTTCTTAAACAAAGGAAAAATGAAGTGACATTCTGTACAGGAACTTTGCTTCTGATCCAAACATCTACTTCAGTAAATAGAAGTCAATTAAAAGTTATGGAAAATGAGATGCCTTTTGTGTTAGGATTACCAAACCAGGCTTCTCCAGTTACCATACAAGAGGATGCCAACACCACTCAGCATTGCACTGTAGTCACACCAAGCTCTTTCCAAATTTACTATTAACTCAAAAAGAGCATATGTGGGAATACAAAGAAAAATCAATAGCAACAATTCACTAAAAACTCTGAGAAGCATCTTTTGCTATTACATATGTGGATTAATATGATTGAAACAAGCAACATCTGTTTTGCTGTTAAAAAGAAACATTCCAGAGCAGAAATTCAAGACAGTGATTTTAATAGACAACATGCTCTGCCAAAACAGCTCCTGCAAGCAAAGTTAAACCCCAGCAGTATTTGGTTAGGATCAGACAATGAACAACCACAGGTTATGCACAATTGTAGCGCTCTAGCTCACCTCTCGTATTTCATGGCCAGCTCCTCTATATGACTGCAAGTCTTCCAGTATTCCTTCTGCATCCTTTAACACTACATTCACCTGATTATAAATTTCCTTTTCAGATTCTGTAGGTTGGGCATCTAAACAGCAGAACATATTAAATGTATATATATATTTATTTTTAACAACAACATGGAATTCAATAGGCACACCATCACCTATGGGACAAATCCTTCATGCAGCAACTCATCAAGAATTTTCATTCTCTGAAGAGCTACTACAATGTATAAGGAACTCCAAGAGACTAATTGTATTCATTTTAGTAGTCTCTTCATTTACCATCCCAAAATTTCACCTGGATTCTATCTTCTTGACTTATTTAAAACTGCGTTAGGAGAAGAAATCCTGATGAGTTGTCTTTATGACCATCATATAATACCACCTTGGGGTGCAGTAGAGGCTGGAAGAAACTTAGGTAAACACTCAAAGGACACATTCACTGCAGATAGCACAGGAGGTGTCGATGTCTATTGTTATCTAGAAACACTGCATCAGATTATTTTCCATCGTGTCTGCCTCATCTTTAACTGGTTGGGAAAGGAGCTGTATCTTTTATTTCTAATTATTTTTAATTCTCAAAACATATTTTTTATTGCACTCATTGCACAATCAGAGCTGAGAACAAAAACATCTAGTGTGAGTTTGTGTAGGGCTTTTTTTTTTTGTCCCGTCTTTAAAGATATAAGCTGTCTCCCTTTTTTTTCTAATTAGCTAAAGACTTCCCAAAAGTATATTGGGTCATAATTTCAAAAAGCTACATGTACGTTTTTAAATGTGATTCTGTAAGAAGTATGTTTTGAGAAGAACCAACAAAAGGTTTTAACCTTTAAAAACAATCACCTAGTACAAGTATCTCAAACATGGTTTACCTGAAACAAATTTTTTTCTTTTAAAATTCTGATAGAAGCTATAAGGTTAATTCCTTATAGACTCGTATTTTAAAAAATAATT
Source organism: Struthidea cinerea (assembly GCA_013397865.1). Classification (NCBI taxonomy): domain Eukaryota; kingdom Metazoa; phylum Chordata; class Aves; order Passeriformes; family Corcoracidae; genus Struthidea; species Struthidea cinerea. The sequence goes on from VZTI01001451.1 coordinate 804,967, forward strand.
GTTAGTTACTGAAGCCCTTGTAAAAAAAAAACCTACTTCTCTGTTAACATGGGCAGAATCTATTATGGAATAAATATCATTGTATTTTAGTCCATTATTTCCAATATCAAAAATCAGGGTATTAACAATAGATTCTTTTTTATAGCGATGAACAAAAGCTATCTAAGGACAATATATCCTCATGACTTTGTGCCGTTTGACGAGTCTGGAAAATGTCTTTTTAGAAGTGCTTTTTCCATGATCCATATGTACAACTTTCCATGGAAGTTAGGTACATCTTTACATTTGAAATAAAACTCCCACAGCATCTTAGTGCTACACGCTAGAAAAACACAAAAGAAAACAAAGTTTGTATTAGGAGAAAATAAATTTCACATGCATTGTCTGTCTGGATTTTGCTGTAATTTTTGCATAATACCTCTTATTTTTATAGTTTAATGCATTAAGAGTGGGCTTTATTAACAAATATGCCTATATATAGACCTTGCAACAGTTTAAGTGATATTTTGAGAAACACAAAGAATTAGCACAGGTTAAAAAGAACCTGGTCACTCCTTTAAAAATAAATAAATAAAAGAGCACCACATTGATTAGGCATCGAGTAAAAGTGGCCAGTGCTTTTCAGACCATCACAAAGGTCACATAATTTTGAAAGCTGCTGAAGACTGCTGCAAGAAATGAAGACAAAAAATGAGGGAAAAGAGCAGACAGGGAAACACCAGTTGACTGGCAGCAGTTCATGCACGAACATGAAATGCTATAGTGAAATACAGACTAAGACGTGAAGCTCTGTAGCATTCCAGATTGTGTTGTTAAATAATGCAATCAAGACTTGTCACTTGGATCGTCTCACACTGAGAACATCTCCTGCCTATTTAATTTTTCATGCCATTTTTATTCTTTACCTTGTGTAGCAAGGAGAGCTCATTTTTCAACACTGGAAGGGGCAGAGCAGAAGGGCCCACAAGAACTCCTGCTCCTCATTTCAAAACCCACCAATGAGCAGAACAGCTGTAGTACTATGACCCTCCATGTTTAGAAATGAAAATCATCTTCTAGATACAAATTTAGTGCTCTTCACTGGACAGCTGTCTAGGCAAATCAACACCATCACCACCTCTCTTAGTGTAGGACGTAATCAGCCGACTACTGTATTTTAGTTCCCTAAAATGTTCCAGGAAACTTAAACCAAGGGTTGATAATTTGTTGGGGTGGTGGAGGTTTTTTGTTTGCTTGTTTGTTTTGATTATTACAAACTTCTAAATATCAATCTGTTTTAAAACCAAGTAGGTACTGAGTTATTTCTTTCGGTATTTATTACATTTTCAGTCAACCTAGTCCTCTCTAATAAAAGAAAACTGTAAACCTGATTTGTCCCAACTCCTTTCCTCTGCTGTTTCTAAAAGAGAGCTCAAATTTAAAAATCAAGTTTATGTCATTTTACAATCCCTTCACAAAACATTTAAGATGTTATTAGGATAGGGTTAAAAGGCATGATATAAAAAAAACTTCAGGGCCTAATGCTGGCTGACCCAGAGTAAAATTGGTTCATTTGCTTCCCAGTGCTGGTCAGGGCACTGTATTCTGAAAGCCCATCACTGGGAAGAACGAAGGAGAGGTCCCTCTTCCTAAGCACTGTTACCAACTTGAATAGATGGAGGCAGCATTCCCATATTATGGGAATAGCATCCCTCAGTATGTACCTGAGGACTCAAGCTACAGGACCTCCTTCACTTGAGAATCACCAATTGTGGAACTCCTTTTCCCCAACGTGGAGCGCACAGAGCAGGAAAGGGAGCTGTACTTCTGGAGTTAGTCTTGGCAGCTAGAAAAACAGCAGCCAGCAGTGCCAGGCATCCAAACAGGAGGCTGAAGGAGGTATAGAATTTCACGGACTTCCCTTCTCCCCTGTCCATGTAAGTTCCTGCTACAATGTTACAACACGGTTGTGCCTTTATCAGCAATGCTTTCCACAGAAAGAACAAACCCGGTAAGCATAGCACAGCTCACTGAGATGTTCTGAGGCTCGATACTGTGGCCACAGGAGCTGACCCCTGGTTATTCAGGGCAACTTTACTATTTTTAATCCAATAGGAAGAAAAGGGAAGATGGAGGTTCTGCAAGTAAATGGGGAGTCAACTGTAACTTAATTTTAAATTTAATCAGAATGTTACTGCACTAGATGCAATATACATTTAGAGCGCAGAATGCTCACATGGCAATGTATTAGAGACAGGAGACTTGAAACAATATACAAACATTGTTACATGAACTAAATACTACAAAAGTGAGACAACATACAGCATGCGGGGAACACACACATTTAGTGACTATTAAAATAATATTTGGCTAGCCTACAGAACTAGTAGGGAGAGAAATTTGGGGTTAAAAGTTTACACTGCACAGCAAACTATTTAAACTGAGATTTTTCCCAGGGAAGAACACATCAAGTCATCTGAAACTGTCTGGGACAAAACTCACAAACAAGGGAAAAAAAAATGCCAGACTGCTGGAGATGAAATAATTTATTCATCTCTGTTGGCACTACTATGGAGAATGCTGTCTCTGTGGCTCCTCTGAAACCTCGCCAAGTTCTCCGGAGATAATGCAGGATACTGTCAGCACTAGCTTGAGAGCACCATCTCAACGTACACTACATTTTAGCTACTATTCAAATCAGTAAATTTGGAAAGGATTTGCAACTGTGACAGTAATGACACCAATGTAAAAGTTAAGCTGTAAGTTTCCCACATTTTAGGTGGTTGTTTTATATAAACAATATTGACCTGTGTACTTTGCTCATGTTCTAAAGGCACTGCACAGAATTTAGAAGAATACTCAAGACAGCTATTTGTTTCAAATAGGTAATGTTAATGACCAAAGAAAGCATAAGCTTAACCTGTGCGGAGGCAAGCAACAGCCAACAGTTCATATTTTTTGCATGGATTCTGATAGTCAGTCACACAAACCACTGGAATCTAGCACCAAGATAAATATCTGGGGGGAAAATAATGGTTAGAAGTCTAAAACCTTTCTAAATTTGAAGTTTGTAGCACTAGAAAGCTTTATGAACATTAGTTTTTAGCTCTTTATGGTACTATGCAAGAAACATTGGAGCCTGCTCACTCCAAAGACATACATGGATTTAAGAACAAAAGACTTCAAACTGCCTATTATCGGGCCAGGCATAACACAGAATTGGCAAATTTGTTTTTAATACAGAGCTTACTTGTCCTTCCACACAAAACCACAACATTAAGTATCACAAGATTAAGTGCCAAGTCTTGAAGAAAGATCTTGGCTGTGTCAAAGCCAAGATCCTGTCAAGGCAAGCTATCTGAAACAGAGGAGAAAGAAGCATGGATAGACAGTATAGCAGCAGAAACAAACGCAGAACAGGGTCAAAAATGAACAAAGAACAGTCTAACAATTCGGCCATAATAGAAGTCACTTAATTTGACTGCGTATGTAAGCATTTCACGTCAGCAACCTGCTTACTCTCATGCCAAATCCTGTTCATGCTCAAAACATGCATTTTAAAACAAAACTGATAGCTAAAGAATCTGTATTTAAAAAGAAAAAAAAACCAGCAATTTTATTGCAATTTAATTTAGAACTATGCCTCTTCTATCCAGCTAACTTGAATTTCATTTACTCCAATTAAGTTTTCAACATTTGCAGATTAAGCTGGAGCTTCACAACTCCAGTGGTCTCACACGAGTTCTCCCACTTCACTAAATTTTACCTACTCTGACGATATGCGAGACTTGGTCTTAGACACATTTTGCTTTCTTGATAAACTTCCCTTTATGAATAACTTGTATGACTAGCATCTTTCAATAACAATATATTCAGAAGAGACAAGTGATAAAAATCAACACTGCAGGGTAAGGGTTTGGAGAAGTTTTAACTTTAAATGTCATTGAAGCAAAACCATATTTCTTCAAGCATTTGCTTTTGTATTATAACTAATATAGACAACTGCTACTGTTTCATCAAACAACTGAAAAACAATTCAGGGGAAAAAAGATACAATGCACCTCAAATTGTCCATATCATAATACTTCATCAATTTTTTAATTATGCTATTCCATTGTATTTTATTACAGGGTCAAAATGTACTTGAACATTAATTTCCTTATTTTATGCTAGCTGATGTACAGCTGGGTAAAGAAACAGCACATCCCAAAAGAAAGTAATAAAACATGCATAGCAGAAGCCAGCAACACTTACCTGCCATTCTTAGGCTATACTTTACCATGCAACAAAAACTAAAAGCAGAGCTACTGACATACGAGAACCTTCTAGAATACCTGGCATTGATCAGACAAGCTACATGTCTCTTCTTTTCAAAATCAATTTCATCTCTATATGCATTGAGACCCCCTTTTAAGAAGGCATGAGGTTAAAGTTCTGTGCCAGATCCAGTAAGGTTCACATATAGACCTTTAATGTGATGATGCTGGAGCTATGAATAGCTGTTGTGAGCCAATCTGTGTATGCACCATCGTTAAGCCACACTGGAAATTACAAGAATCAGGTTTCATTTTTAGTTCTTCCTTTAAGAAGCACGTCTCTCCTTGGAATTTCAGTAAGCCTTCAAATAATTACAACTATTTTTAACATTTTGATTAAAAGTAGCCAGAATTTTGGTTTAAAAAACAAGAACCACATCAAGGTTTCAAGAGTCAAATGTAATTTGAAAGCCCTTTCTGAAATAAAGGTTTTACATTTAAGGACTTGAGGATATTTTAGAACAGGTTATTCCTTTCTACCAAAGTTTGCTGTACAATTATTCATAGCTCAGGCATGCAAAGCAGTTAGAAGGACGGCAAAATGAAAACATACATTTAGTACATGACAAATGCAGTCTACTGCAGGCAAAGAGTAATAGATATATAAAATCATCTTCTCACTTTCAAAATCAAGGAAAAAATTTGGCCCCTGCTCAAGGTCTGTGCATGTCAAAACTTTTAGAAGGTTCCCCATGTTAAGGTACCTGCCAAGACAAGAATGAGAGAAAAGAAAATTTTCTTTTTATAAGAAAGAACAGCCCAAATGTAGTTGATTGAAGCAGTGGGAAAAGAAGACCAGAGAGTTCCATCAGGTACGAACCCATCCTTCAGGCTGGGTGAAGGGAGATCCCCACCTCGAGGATGCACAGCTGGTGACTCCAGCCATGCAGCTTTCCTGTAAGAAGTGACCGTGTCACCAACATCCTCACAGCTGCCCCTTTGGGAAAGGGACAGAATCCAATCGAAGGCTTTGCCAGCGACTGTTCTGTCCCAGTACACCCTAGCACCAGTGTCCTGAGCAGGAGTACTGCCTTGAGGGCCAAGTACCAGATTTGAAAACATTAGCCATGCTAGATTTTAACCTGATGGGACAACAGAAGGAAAGAGCTTTAATTTTGTCAGCCCTTGTAATTGTGTCAGAAGGCTGCCATAGAAAACCACATGAAGATATACCATTTCAGTGTGCAGAAAATGCTAACAGAGATATGCCGCAGATCTTTTACACAAGGTGCCTAAAACATCCGTGAAACTCCAACAGTTTCACTTTGGACTTTTCGATGTAAAAAAACCCACATCAACTGCACGATGAATGACCAAAGCAGTAACAGGAATGATTTAGCACTCACTTTTGTGTATGAGAGGATTACAGTGAACAACTGCTCAGCACAGATTACTATGGCATACTGACAGAATTTCTCATTTCATGATTACTTGATTTGCAGGCAGATGGATGGACATCACTGACCACAGAGACCCAAAATGACTAAGCACATGGAAAGAAAATTTACACAGCAGCATGATGGTGGCTTGGCAACTACTGGAGGAGGGAGGAAAAAAAAAATAGGAACAGAAAAATCACATGCAATTCTGTCAAATTCCAACTTTACAACTGAGTCCCCTGGCCTTCACTGCAGCAGGTATAAGCAACCCTACAGTTACCATTTGAAATGCACCAGCTGTGAAGGGCTGAGAGACTTACTTTCAAAATCCAAGAAAAAATGTGCTGCATTGTGGTCTATGTCCCTGGTTAGCACCTTAATGAGATTACCCATGCCAGCAAACCTAAAAATAAAAATGGCAAAATAATTTAGTTCCAATAACCATTTCCTATTTTAAGTACACGCCTGGGTCTCACTGGAGCAGGGCTCCCATTGAGTTTTGCACTCTGGATTCATCAGTTACTGGTGGGGAGCAGAACTCGTGCACTGTACAGCGCATTTCCATGCCCCTTCTTCCTAGAGAGCAGTGTTTGTTGAAAAACTGGAAAAGTTATAAGCTTTGACAAAAATAAAGATGTGAATTACCGGCTCTTTTTCATCTTTGTTTAATACATACAAAGAACATGTGACCTATGACAACTGAGCAATTGTTTTGCATAACTGCAGCACTCAGTGCCAAACAAACCCATTATTGTTTAGGACAAAAGCAACCTCAAATGGAACTGGTGTCATCATAACACTTTTTTCACTACCTCTCTGTAATCCAAAACAGATTTCGCAAAGCCTCTCAGTAGTAGTCATCTGTGGCCAATGAACAGTCTTCCCATTAAATCACAGAGTTACAAGTAAAACACAAATTAGACTTTTCCAAAACCAGGAGAAAAAATCAAGTTTCAACAGTTCTTCTTATGTTTGCTGTCACATCCCAGCTAAAAGAAATGAAAAGTAGAAGAAAAATGAAATAGTTGTTAGATTACTTGAGATCAGATAAATTATCGAAAGTTTCAAATGTTACCATAAGTTTCAGAAACCAATACCTGCAGTAGTAGTATGAAAACTGCATTTCGTAACAAAGCAGCCTTTTCATGAACCTTCCCAGTTATACAGAGGCTGAAACTATACCTAATAACTATTGCTCTGAAATGCCAAGAGCTCACTAGAGTGCTGCTGCAAGGCAAGCAAGACACCACCCAAAAATCTCATCTCAAATTATTTAAAGAATAAGCTATCAACAATTTGACATTGGAATTCAAGCACAAGACATAAACAAATCAATTTTCAAATTAGTCTAACTATACCAACCAACAAGTATATGCTCTATTTTTTCCTGATTTTTACTTTTACTGAAGACTCATGTTTACCTGGAGGAAGGTAGCACAACACTAAGAATCATTACTTTATTAGGAACCAAGGAAACTGAAGCAATGTGAACTCAAAACAAATTGTCTGGCAAAATACATTTTCAGAACCTGTGCTGAGAGATTTCTTGACAAACTAAGAACATACAATTTATTTTTCAGGATCTGCAAGATTCAGCAATCAAACAAAGCTTGAGAAGGAAGGGGCAATTAATCCCAAACTGCTGAAAATAACCCAAGTCTTTGCTCCAACAGCTTCTACAGAATGACCAAATGACTGTTAAGAATCTAGATTTTTAGCACTGTGACTTTGAGTGTAACCCAGCTGACCACAGGGGTTCTGCACACAGCACTTCATCAGGAGGTGTATGCTGTCTTTTTCACATGTTCAACCTTCTCCTTTAAACTCAAGAAAATGCAAGACCTGCTTCCTAATAATTTGAACTTACTTTCTGGAAATTCAGATCAGATTTCTCAGCCTATGAGAAGCACCCATTAATTCAAGGAATTTTAAAATTAGGGTGTCCAGCTGAGAGACTCTTCTTAACAACTAATCTATTAAAACATGGTTCTTCAAAGATGCAGCTTTCCCAGGACCTTCTATCCCACACCTTAGCAAACTATTTTAAAGCCAAATGTGCACCAATGCTGTGTAAACACACAACAGCAGAAAGCAGAGAAATTACCTTTCCATATCTCTCAAGCATGTTCTGTAACACAGGACTGAATAAGCCACTTTGTATTTCAGAGTTTTCCAGATTATGAATGTTCTTCTTGTTGGGGAGCAGACAGAGACACCCTTAAACAAATATTCTCAACAGGGCCAATAAAAAAACAGAAGCTGCATAATGGTGATCCAGTCTACAGATTCAGAAACCAAAGCTCAATCTCAGAACAGCGTATTACATGTTTCAATTCCAACATTAACAAACAAGCAGCAAACATGTGGCAGTGAATAGTGCTAATGGCCTAAAGAGTTCCTATACCTGCAATTGCTGCTGTGATTCAGCTGCACCAACCCCTCCTCCACTAAAATATTTTCCATATCTCAAAAAAATGCCTCTGTGTAGATTTTGCCTTTGTTTTGATATTAACCAGGCTCCTAAGAGTTTACAGGCTCATGCATGTGGTTTAAATATTGAATAACATTACTTGTGAAGGTCAGAGTAGGGGCATGCTTATAGGGTTGAAATATTTTGAAGCTAAGTTCACAGAAGAGCATGTAGGCACTACAGAACAGATTGTTTCACTGAGCACCTACCACCTCCTAATACAAGTAGGGAGTTGGGGACTTGGTTTTGCAATACAAATACCTTCACCCCTCGGGAAAGTTTGCCAGGAAGAATATATGGTTTATTTTCCAGGAGTTAAGTTTAACAAAGAGAGAAGCACAATAAAAGTTTTGGCACTACAATGGAACAGTCAGTGTGATCTTCAAGCAGAAGATGCAACTGACCTAAAGGTAACATCTCAGTGAAGAGCCTCCCTGAGCAAAGGAGAGAAATTGATGATAATGGATTAGTTCAACTATGACAGCAGCAAGACAACAAGATGAGCTATAGGAATGTATTTCAATTTACATGACCACAAAGCTGCTTGAACACTTTTCATAAAGAAGTTCCTAACAAACCTCTCCCCTCGTGCGTTCATTGTACTGAAAAAATCTTGATAAACTGTAGTCACACAAGATGTGCAATCACATTTGCTTTCTTAACAGCAAAACATTCACTGTATATTCAGTTTCTATGGAGTGCATGGAAATCTAGCCAAAACTGGACAAATCCAGTATTTTTGAAACTCGAATCAAGATGCACTGTAACATTTACTCAAGGATCTCAAGCATTCTTTAAAACTGGAAGACCTGCTGTGTTTAAGAACTGTGAAAACAACAATTTCTCAAAACTGTAATCCAAAAAGACTTTAAGCTATGAAGAACCTGAAAACTCAATTTAGACAGATATTGAGAAGATGTAATTTCTCTAGCATTTTTTGGGGGGACACTTTCAGCTTAGTATTCAAGGCAATGAATGCAAGAGCCAAAAGGTCAGAATCTACTCTTCTGACAAAGCTAAGCACTCCCTTCTTGAGCTCTGAAATGACCTTTTAGAAACAAGACCATGGTGCACCTGTGGAACTTCCCAGATTTGTGGAAGCAGCTGCAGGTCAATGTGCCACAGCCAAGGTTAGACAGCCCTACACTTCCGTACATTATTTTCCTTCAGAAGGTATAGCTGAGCAGCAGGCAGAGCTGACCTGTTGTACTCAGAGGGTTACACTACAGAGGGGAAAATGAAATCTGACCTTTCTGATAAGCTGCTGTGTCAGCAGAATACCTGGACCAATCTAGAGTAAACCAACCTAGCTCACAGATGCATCAGGCCCCTGACAGATAAGAAAAATATTTGCTAGAGATTCTTGTTTTGTTCAAGATGGCTCATCATTTGCAATTTTTCTGGGCCCGAAACACACGAAAGAAGAACCACTACTGGCTCTAATCCTAAAGATTTGCCCATAGCGTGAGAAGCAGACTACAAACCCAGCCATTACATTTACCTTCAGTGACCTCTTCTGCTATTTGATGCCCCGTAAAAGCAACACCAGCATGAAGATTTTGGCAGTTCTGTGAAGACATACCTTGGTAATTAACCACATGGTGGCATGCCCAGCTAGTATTAATTTACCAAGCACTCTTCCAATTTCCTTGCAAGTCCACAACTTCATCTGAAGTAAGTAAAATTACTGGTTTAGAAAGTCAGATGTGGTTCCAGTTAAGTAGCCCTGACGCTGAACTACCATTGCCTAGTCAAGAACATCTCCCAGCACTAACTGCACCCTTCTTGAGCATGTTGCCACATCAATCAGCCCCAGTTCAAGAACAAGTTAAACCTGTAAGAAGACCAAAGCCATCAGCAAGCACTACTGTTGATTTTAATGTCCTGCAGCTGGGCTTTAGCTTGGAGCTAAATACCTGATTCAGAGCACTGACTGGAGGTGACCTCTGTGGGTGCTAACCCACCTTTTCAGCCACAACTCTTCCAGCACAACTGGAACAAAATGCACACTGAAGCTGTAATCCTCATCAAGAAGAATTCTGCATATTGCAATCTATAACATCAAAATATTCACATGTCCAGCCTGAAGTACACTATAAGTCACTACCTATTTGTTTTTCCACAGCTTCAGAGCATCAACCTCTGTCCAATTTTATTTGGTATTGTCATTCAGAATACAGTACACTTCTGAAAACCAATTTCTCGCTCATGGGTATTAATGATTTTAAAATTTTATAGTGCAGTGTCCAGAGGCAACTCATTAGGTAAACTAACAGCCTAAGACTCAGTAAAAGCACACATTTAAACCACTGAAGTTTTCTCCTGCCACAAGTCCAACATCACAAGATTAGAGCAGAACAAAAACACTAATTTCTGTCCAAAAACTGACTGTCCCTGTGAGGCTGCTCAGAATCCCTGCTGGCATGCTCTGCACTCCAGCACAATACTCGAGCCACGTGGAGCAGGTTATGGGAAATCGGAGCGCAAGCCAGGAACATGGCTTAAACTTGACCTACTTGCAGAGGAAGACATACGGAATGCCACATTGGATTAGGATGATTTGGCCCATTACAGCCTTATGGGGTTGCATGATGTTGCGTGTAGAGTCATGATCAGACAAGCGGAAAGCAAAGGCATATTTTCAAAACAAGTCTTGCACGCATGCCCTTCCTGTGGAAAACATCCCCGACACATTTCAGTGCCCTCCGCCCCCCCAGGCTAAGCCCAGGGGGATTGTAATAGAAATACACAATGCAAGTAAATTCATCTGAGCACCAAAGAAATTTACCCTCTCACACCTGAAAGAAAAACTGTGCATTAACAAGGATGTTGCTTGCAACTGGCGAGCAGCTGGAGAACTTACTCTCATTACAGGTAAAATACTACAGAGGTGTTCATAAGTGATATTTTCTATTAGTTTTTGTTCTGTTGGGAGAATAGTATGCTTTCAAACTAGTTTAAAAACACAGTTAAATAAACAAATTAAAAATATTTGGTCTTGATCCCTGAAGAAAATCTGCTTCAAGAAAACATCAGCTCACCTTTTGGAAACTTATATGCTATTCCCAATACTAAAATCCACAGTATGAAAACTACTCCCTGCAAATCTCGTGTATGTAGTTAAGCACAACGCTATACGGAAAGCACATCTAATGAAACAACAAACATTTTGTTTCTGGGATTTCAGCTTTAAAGTTTCATTTGGTCATGGAAGTGTGGCATAAATCTCCAATTCAGAGATATTTTTGGCAAAACAGTAAGCAAGAAAGACATTTATAGCATTAAAAGTCTAGCATTATAGTGGAATACGGCTGTATTATAACACTCACAGTGCTACTACATAAACAAAACACTCACTGAATGTCTCCCTATACTGTTTTTCTAGAAGGATAATCCTATCAGCCTGTCAATTGTTTCAAGGCTTACTGAACAGAATCTAGCCATGAACAGGGAGCAGGAAAAAAAAAAAAAAAAGAAAAAAGAAACGAGGCAGCAAATAGGTGTCTGCCCACATCAGCTGAATCCAAGGGAGCCCTTAGCAACACATGGCATCACAGCCTGGCAGCCTATGGGATCCCGTGTCGCTTTCTCTGCCAATGAAGCAGCAAAGCTTCACAATCAGTGAGAACATTTCTCCCCTCAACCTTAAATGCTAGAGACTGCTGCAGAGATGGAAACAGGCTGGTAAAATGCACTGCAGGAATCACTCTTTTCTAAGCTGTAACATTCTCCCTGGATACAAACATGTTTTTCCTAGATGAATGCACATTTACTTCTCTTCTGAATAGTGCTAGAGCAGCAGAGATGCCTTCTGACACATTCTAATTCCTACTATTGATGTTAGTGGTGTTTCAAGTAATTATACAAAATCCCAAAGTAATACCATACATACCAGAAAATAAATAATTAGAGTCAATATTAAAAAAAAAAAACCAGTAGCTATCACTCATTAGCACCTTCAGATTTAGGAAGGAGAAGCTTGCTGCCATTAGCTTGAAACAAGTTATATTTTGGATAAGCTGGTTTCATTTTCAGGATCCATCATAGCTCTAACATCACTAACATCAAAGGTAACAGTTCAAATTGTGTCACCTGTGTAAATGTTCTGAATCAAACATATGAATGACGTGCCAGAGCCACCCCCAGTTCTGCACAAAACCTGCAGTTTCATTCACCAGTGGACAAGTTGTTTGAGCAAGCATTAAGATTCCAGCAGTTTTTACAGACACTTTTGGGACACAGTTCCCAGTCGAAACCCGGGCCCAGACCTGCACACAGCTCTGCACTGCTGACACCCAGTGGCCACGAACCAGGGACTGCAAACCAACCGCAAAAAGAATAAAAGATATGCAGGCCAACCCACCCCCCACCCCAAAACAGCTTATATCACTGAATTATTGGGGCTTCAATCATTAGCATCTTATCTCAGTAGTGGAAATACAAATTATAGAGTCAGATAGAAAACCTTTTTGTACAGGAAGGTAAGTATTCAGGCTACTGAAAAGCTGTTTGAAGCTGCCTCTGATGTCAGTTCATTTCACTAAACTGACTTTGATACAATAACTTGTTTTAGTTGAAACTGAAGTTTTTTGTTTTGGTTTGGTTGGGTTTTTTTTTTTGAGATCACACATCATCAATAAAGTCTCCTTTAGAACAAAACTGTATTCAAAACTTGTCATATCAGGAGGATGGAGGTCTGCCAGGGAAAACAGACTAGTGAATAGACTCACATTCCTCAAAACCAGAATTGTAAAGTACGGTCAGGGCAGTGTTTATTCACACCATTTTTCCTCTTAGAGGAAATCAAGGGAAAGGCCCTGAAGAGTCCACAGTTTCTTTAGAAGCAGTCTTACAGCCTTGTTAGTTTGGGAACATTTTAGTGGCACAGCTGACACTGAATAACGCATTTGACAGGAGCTACAATAAAATAACTAAGCATGCTCACACAAGTCTGGAATGAACCCAATTTGTCTGGAAGAAGTACGCTTGTTTTTAAAACAGAACTTGTATTGAACAGGGTAGAGACTATGCTCCAAAAATCTGCTCTCATTTACCCTTCAACAAGTAACTGCACAATTTTTCCAAGAGTGAAACTGGGGCTAAAAAAAATTAATTTCGCTTTCCTCTTTTAAAATAACACAAGCCTAACATGCTTTAACTTAATTCTGCAAACTGCTCTTTTTAATTCCATTACGTTGCAGCCATCGGGAAAACCCACCTTTTTCAGTTCGGGGACATTTCCACTGGAATGCAATTTGCACTCTGCTTTGTCCTCCATGCGCAGAGCCTCTTGCAGCGCTGCGATCCCCCAACAGAGGCCGCTGCCCTACCGCTGGATATCCCCGAGACAGGGAAGCTGGGACCAGTGCGTCCAATGGATCCCACAGCCCAACATCCCGGAACCAGCCACGTCCCTCCCGTCCAAACACTGCGTTCAGTACTGCGGCATTATCCTGGAAACACCGGCTGACCTCGAAGCCTGCCTTTTTTCAAAGTAAACTGGGAACGTTTTTATCAAGTACACAAAGATACAAAAAAACCCATTTATTAAGAGCTGTAGCAGATTTATGTTTTTATTCTTTTAGAGAAAAGCTGCTTACTCTACAAAAGATGGCATGCCTTTTAAAACTGCGCTATACTACCACATTACTAAGAAAGTTTCATATTTCAAGGATGTCAGCCTATAATTTAAGAACCCTCAAGCTCTCGTCTCCAAAAAAAACCCAAACCCAATAGTAATTTGTATGGTAAGTCCTTCTCCTGCCAACTTTTCGCCTCTGTATAAAGAAAAAAAGCCAAACACCAACCAAAACCAAAAAAAGCCCAAAACCCCCAAAACCAAACCTGCAAGTTTTATTTAAATGCTAAAAAAAATAAGTATTGTTTCAATTCGTTACTTCCTAACTAATCCAGTTGATGTGCCATTTTTCAGTTGGTATTTCACATGGTAAACAGCACTCCTCTTCCTGCCTAGTTTGATTTGGAAATGGTTATCTTTCAGAGCAGCTGAATTCCCATGTATCACTGCTACACGTTTCAGTATCAGAGCTGGATGAAGCTGCACTGAGGATCCCACAGCCTTGGCAGTGCTGCCATCTAATGCACCAGGACAAGGAGTACAAGCACCCAAATTGCTCTGCAACATTCAGGTAAAATGTTTTCTTTGAGTTTCGTTCCAAAAATGTTGCACCCCTTCAGTGCCTTGGCTTGTAATCCTGCACTAACAATTGCATGACAAATTATCTCCTCACCAAGCTGACAGATATAAATAGCCATTAACATATTCCATCTCCAGGGACTTCAACTGGCATGTCACAGTGCTAAACCACAAACCTTGTGTGTATGAACCTGACACTGACTGTCAATCTGAGAATTCAGTTCAGTGACACAGCAGCTCTGAAATATCAAGGAGGAAGGGAAGGCCTATTGCCTTCCAGATCACAGGGCTGGAATGGCAGGTTTCCATATTTCAGGACAGCTTTCTGATTACTCTGTGGTCTTTCCTTTTTCTCAGACACCAGTCAGACACAATGTTTGTAGAATACAGAAGGCTAATGAAGCACATAAAGATGATGATGGTATAACAGAGGATGAGTAGCAGGATGATGTTCCTTCCCATTCCATCTGTTTTCAGAAACAGTAACAAACAGACAGGCATTAGGCAGGGCACAGGGATAAAATTGGTCTCCACATGGTTGTTTATTTATATGTAGTTTCAAAAGAGACTCACTGCAAGATAAGGATCTACAGCCATCTTTGTTACATCCAGTTACTTCGTCAGATCCCCTCATAACACATAGCACCAACTACTTCTACTGAACTTGGATAGTTTCTCTTGTTACAAAGCAAGTGTTGAAAAAATTCCACCTAAACAACAACAACAAAACCCCAAAAGCAAACAAACAAACAAAAAAACCCCAACCCAAACCAAACAACAACAACAAAATAAACAACCAAAAAACAAACCACCTGATCAAACTGGTCCAGATTCCTCTAGCTGTGCAAGTATGATAAATTTTTATCCCATTTTCCATTTCTCCCACCATCTCAAACATTATTTTAACCTTAAAATCAAACTACAGGTGCCCAGTAGGGCTAAGATATTATAAGACAATTAATTCTCAGCCACCTGTTGGAAATACAGGGAAACATTTGCTGTTTTACAGTGGTATCATATAACCTGCAATCCTTTAAGATCAGTAACAATACACAGAATATCATGTAGAGTTATGATTTTCTGCACTGGTTCATCTGTGAACTCTACAGGTCCATCTCATCCCGTCTCACAAGAATTTTGCAGCAGCTCTTGAGGAAAACCAGGTACATATGCAGAATGGAAACACATTAAGAATACAGAATACATTTAATAATCACATCTGGCTTTGAAAAATACTTGATCAGAAAATACTTACATACTAGAAGAACCACAAATACATGGTGTCTCTGTTCCCACTCTTCCCTAGGCACCTGCTCACACAACAGTTCAGGTTTTACTGGATATTAAGCTTTTTTTCAGTTTTTCACCTTATTCAACAGCAACATCTAGTTCAGTTTTTCCCCATTCTTTAAAGCTTAACCAAAATTTTCTATAGTCACCAGTTCTTTACTTTACATGTTGCTTGGGTAGGGTTTCTGTCAGTCCCTCCCAACCCTGGTGATTCCCTGAAGGATTTATGATGCTATCAAGCATCTGGCAGCTACTTTGTCTCAGCACAGCTGGAGAAGTTGAAAGCATCAGGAGTCTGACACCTCAGCTTCTGCTGAAGTGGACACCACACCACCTTAACTTACAAACATTCTCCCTTCAATACCTGAAACACTGTTGGTTCATAGTTTCTTCAAAGAAAATAGAAGTTATTTGACGTGTGCTGTAGCTGTTTGCTGGACAGCATTCCTCTTCCTGCAGGCAGCACCATTCCCAGTAACACTCCTTGAGTTTTCCTAGCTTTTCTGGATAACTCTCACCTTCCTGAGCAGAAGCAGCACTACTCTAGTAGAGGAATAAGTTAAGGGTGTAAAAGGATGCGCAAAACCAAGTGCACACATGCAGAGGGAAGAGAGATGGTGATCCTGCAGCCTGGACTTGCCTAGATGGACCCATGGTCTGACTCAGTTTAGTGACTTTTATAATGTATCCTTTGCAAGTACACACAATCCTGTAAATTAAAAATCGGCACTTTAACTGCAGATTTAATAACACCCCCAATGACTTTGTAAATAAAAGCTATTAAAGGAAAAAGGTACTACTGCTGCTAGCACTGCATGTTTTTCCATCAGTTCATTAAAGATTTGGAAAATGCTGCTGTATGCTTGCCCAGTTCCTAGGCTCATTCCTTAACACAGAGACACAGGTCAGTAAGCAAGAAGGACTGTGGGCCTGAACCAGCAGTATCATAAACTCTCCTAAGAATGACAAAAATGTGACAGTTCATCAAAACCCGCAATTCTGCAAAGTAAGTATTTTAAAACATGAATTCTGCACTGAAATAAAGACAATTACTTTAGTAACACATTTATATGCCATATATTCCTAATTCTGAATGGAGGATTCAAATAGTTTTGGACATAGCACTAGAAAACGTTTTCTACTCTTGTTGACAAAACTGATGACAAATTGTATTGGGTTTGTGCGGCAAGATTGTGGTGGCAGGGGGGCTATGAGGGGGACTTGTGGGAAGCTGCCAATGCCAGCCAGCTCCAGGATGCACACACCGCTGGCCAAAGCTGAGCCTGTCACTGGCGGTGGTAGAGCCTCTGGGATAATGTATCTAAGAAGAAAAAAAGAGTTATGGCAGAGAAGTAGCTGTGGCCAGAGAAAAGTGAGAATATGTAAGAGACACCAGAAGTATGGTGTAGACAACCCAGATCAGTGAAGAAGAAGGGGGAGGAGGTGACCCTGACACCACAGCAGAGATTCCCCTACAGCCCGTGGTGAGGCAGCTGCGCCCCTGCAGCCCATGGAGGTCCACGGGGGAGCAGGGATCCCCCTGCAGCCCATGAAGGAGCCCACGCCAGAGCAAGCAGACGCCCAAAGGAGGCTGTGACCCTGTGGGAAGCCCATGGTGGAGCAGGCTCCGGGCAGGACCTGTGACCCTGTGGGGGACCCACACTGGAGCAGCCTGTTCCTGCAGAACTGCACCACATGGAAGGGACCAACACTGGAGCAGTTTGTGAAGAACTGTAGCCCTTGGGAAGGACTCATGTCAGAGAAGTTTCTGGAGGACTGTGCCCTGTGGGAGGGACACCCCAAACAGGAGCAGGGAAGGGCTCCTCTCCCTGAGGAGGAAGCAGCAGCAGAAACAACCTGCGATGAACTGACTGCAACCCCCACTCCCCATCTCCCCACACTGAGCGGGGAAGGGTGAGGTAAAGAGCTGGGGATAAAGTTATGCCTAGTAAGGAAGGAGGCGTGGGGGGGAGGAGCTCCGATTCGATTGGTAATAAACGCAACTAATTTTCCTGAACTGAGTCTGTTTTGCCTGTGACAGTAACTGGTGAATGATCCCTCCCCACCCTTATCTCAGTCCATGAGCCTTTTGTTGTATTTTGCCTCCCTTGCCCAACTGAGAAGGGAGTGGCAGAGTGGCTTTGGTGGGCACCTGGCATCTAGCCTGGGTTAAGCCACCACACAAATCCATTTAATCAGCTCCTCAGAATTCAAAGCCTTTTTGATGATTAATCAAAAACAGAAGAAAAATAAATCCTACCTCACGTTTGGTACCATTACCTTCCCAGTGTGACAGATGATTGATAGCTGTGCTGGCAAAGCACAATAAACATGAAATATAACACAGACACTCTATGCAGTAGCTTAGATGACAAGCAGCAGGTTATAAAACTAAGAGCTAAAACCTTCGCATGAGCATGTGCTACCTTTTCAGTCTCACAAGCTGGTTCAGAGTACTGGTTTTTGGCATAAGGCATCTGGTTCAGCTACACAGTAGCTTTACTAAAGAGACAGGGAGAAAAACCACCAAAACATTATCTCTCCATTCATATTGTTCAGGAAGCTGCAGTCTTCTAGGATAAGTTCACACAAGTGGCCAAACCACTTTAACTCTGTGCACAATAAAAATACCTTCTCTGAAGTAATGGGACTTCACATCACTCTGGTGAAGAGTTTTCAAAATCAGCCTCACTGGGGTGTGTGGTGAGGCCCTGTACAAGCAAAAACCAAAACCTTGTAACCTGGTTTAGCACCTTTAACAGAGAGGCATAAATCCAGTCAGGGATCAGGACTCCCAGCAAACACCTCAAATTTCAAGAGTTGTTGAGGGAAAAGAGGGAAAACAAGTTCTTGAAGGGAAAATTACTAATATTCAAACAGTCACACTTTCTCTCCTTTAACATACTACAATTTCGCTTATTTGTCAGCAGTTTTCAAGCAGGTTAAGTTTCAATTCTTACCTACAGCCAGTGCTGCGCTCTGTTCTTGGCCTCCAGTCTGTTTTAAAAGAAAAAAGAGATTATGGAAATTAATTCTTTTGCACCAAAAGTCTTAAATGCAATGCAGAGTGACCTTGGAAAAGCAAGCACACATCTGTTCCAGACCTACTGGTTTTGTGTATGTACTTCATAAACATAGTCCTGGGTCCATACACCACCGGGACTTTTAAAAAATATGCTAAGAAAATAAAATGCAAAACTATGTTTTGTCTATAGGCATACAAATAAATAGGGAAAGCCATTATTTGGCAACAAACGTGCTTCCAGGGAAAACGGCTGCCATGTTAGATAATCCATAAGCACATATATTCCAGAATAAATTTAATAACTATAGAGTCAAAGCTGCAATAAAATACCAGTGGCAAACTGTTCCGCTTGCATTTCACTTTGCTCTAACAAGAAAATCACACAAGATTCTAATCCAACCACAGAAATGTGCACTTGAAAAAATTCAAGGCTTGCATGCTGACCTCCAGAGAAGGCATTTTCAAGTCACCACTGAAAACCGTTTGCTTAACAAAGAAAACTAGTGTTCTTGGACAGCCTCAGTGTGCTGCACACATCATTACCACTGTCTTAACATGGCAAAATAATTCTGTTAATAGTACAGTTTAAAGGAGAAGATACGGAGTATTACAGTAACTCAAAAGCTTCACAGGAAATAATAATCTAACATTAGCTAGGGAAGGCTCTTAAGATCTACAGCACCACAGGCAAGAAAGCAGAGTGGAGACCATAGTAAGAATGACTCTTCACAGCCCAGAGAACAGAACATAAGCAAAAAGATGACTATCAGACATGGTTATAACTGCAGAAGCTTAACTCTCTATTCTTTCCAGAGCATGCATCTCCCTCAAAGGAGCTTTTCCCTTCACCAGGCTTCTCTAGGTTTGGGTAGCAGCTGCTTTTGCCTTTGCCTGTTGACTTCAGCATCCCCTTACTTTCTCAGAAATAAGCACCAGCCAATGCTTTAGGACAAAAAGATGGTTAACAACGCTGTCTTTGTAGGAGCTGCTGCAATTTCCTAAAACTCACCCCCTCTCATTAGGCATATTTTAAATATGGTTGGTTTATTTTCCCCTTCTCATGACTTCAGACTGCTCAATTTGCGCTTTGAGACAGCACAACAAAAATAAAACCCTGGAAATCGCTGGTCCCCTGCAGGTCGGGGCTGAACACAACTGACATTGCAAAGAGAAACTGAAACCAAAGTTAGACCCAACACTACTGCAAAAAGCTAATTTCCTGAAAAAGAGTGAAAGAAAAGTCAGACAGGACTGAGCTATAAACAAAAACTCTAAATTCATTAGAATGAGCAGACTACAGAAATAAATTTGAAGATGAGAGAGAAAACCCCACTATGGCAGCAAGCCTTGCAACTTTAAAAAAAAAAAAAAGGTGCCCTAATGGTACTAGTTCATCACTACAGAAATACCCATATTTCCAACTGATAGAATTATTAGAAAAAAGTGAGCATTGCTCAGCTCTTTCCATCTTTATGGACACAATGCTGCACACATAAAGACACAAGCACTTACCACCTGCAAGAACAACGTGCTGATCCTCAGGTGGCTTGTCCTGAAGGCTTCAATGAATGAGTGGAAGTTAATAATTAACAAAGCCTTATAGGACTCTTGTGGTAATGAAGGCAGGAGGAGAAAAGCAAAGCCATTAGGCAAAAGAGAAGCAGCCAGGAAAGCTGAGAACTACAGGTCAGTTGGACAATCATCGATAACAGGCAGAGAGAGGTTAGCACAGGAACCCATTAACTGGTTTCCTATCTTTTAGTACCTGTGAGCAAGCCTTCAGGCAAAACAGCTCACACTGAGCACAGCCGATGCTGACACTTAGTTTATAATGGCAGGCTGATAGGTATTTGATTTTTTTGCAGAGTGTGACTTCACATCATAAGGTGTTTTAAATTAATAGGTTATCAATGAGCAATATAGTAAAGCATTGCCTAAATGGATAAGAAATTGACTTAGTAGGGAGGAACATCAGCAAAGATGCATTAAAAATGGCCAGATGTGAAATTAATGGTGTGATGGATTCTTTACAGAATTAATTTTTGCACTTCAGATGCACCTTAATTCAGATGAAAAGAGTATCTAAATGAACAACTCTGACAGGTTCAGAGTGCACTAGTTGGTTTTCCTGCTGGGATAGAGGACCTGCAAAACCTCTGAGCGTCCTTCTGACTTACTGTCAAGGTTTAGATCTGCAGATTAATATAGAAATATCACAAACAGGCATAAGATGAGACATGTATACTATATAAATAAGTAGGTAGTGAAAACTGAATAATACAGATTCAGCATTTTTCAATTCCTTGTGACTCCGAGGTAGTCAAATATTTAATGTTACATTACAGAGAAAAGCAGCTCTGAGCAGGAATATTAACTTTACTCAATGGGTTACAGCTCATGGAGTCAAACAGCAGAAATATTAATGGATCCCATCCCAGGGATCTCATTTAGACACAGAACCCCTTCCCTTGAATTGCAGCCTAACTTCACCGCAGCAGAAACAGGCCAATGCATATGCCAACATCTCAGGCCAACTACAACAGAAATTCAAAGAATTGTCACAACAGCTGGAGAACAAAAATGGAAAACTGTCTACAGCCATTAGAGAGGGACAGTGAATCATCTAAACTGCAGCATAACGGAAACAAAACCAAGCACCATTCAGTTTGTCAGAGGAAAAGTCTGTAGCTGACACAAGTCAAATGGTACCCAAATATAAAAGATGCAGTAGTAAACTTGGCATCACTGTGAATAATGAAACTGGAGGAAAAAAAAACCCAACGAAAACTGGGTAACCACTGAATAAGCCCTGTGCTTTGGGCATCCACCTCACGTTGAACTGATGTTGCTTAACTCAGCAATACATGAAAACGGATTTCACATGAGAACAGCTGACCATTAACTTCCTGTATGAAACCACTGTCTTCTGCCCAACTCTGGCTGAACTAAGAAGCCTCTACACTCAAGCATAGACTTGTCAGTGGCTGTCAGTCATGACTTGCTACAAGAATGGTGATTTTTCAGGCTTTCCAACACTCAGGTTCTTGTTCCTATTAAAAAATGAAAACACTGAGTGGTAAGAAATAATTAACAACAACTTTGCACCAAGAGTCTAAATTACTTTCTGTGTACTCAGTTGGTATCTCAGCTCATCAGGGAACTTCAGAAAGCATCAGAAACCTTGCAACACTTACTAGCAGAAGCTTTCACAGGATTCACGTACTCCATGTGAAATACTGGGCACCCAGACTAAAGTCATTTTCAAAACACCATCGGCTGGTGCTTTCACAGAGCAAATGTTTAAATTCCTAGTTTGCAGTTCAAGCTTGCACTAGGACTCCCCTTGGTAAGCATCACCAATTTGAAATCCATGTGAACCAGCTGTGGACTATGGCACAGATGTTCTCAGTCCATTAATCTTAGCTGCCCTTGGATGCAGAACAGAACACGATCTAGCTCAAAGACTACCTGTCCTGGCAATTTTTAGATGCTCCTGCTCTCTTGGTTCAGTTTCAGACTTGAAATTACATTTGAGGAAACAGCTCTAAAAAACTTGTTGCCCTTAGAAGCACACACTAAAACATAAAACCCAAAACCTGCTCAGTCCAAAACAGAACCGCAAGTCAAATACATCCCACATCTTGTGGGCAATAAAAAGAGAAAACTAAGAAATGTTTAGTAATAAAGCTTGATTTTTACTTTAGTAACAATAACAGATGGCTAAGCTATAAAAAATAATTCATTGCTAAGATCATGTTTCAAAGGAAGTTTCAGGGCATCTGCAGATGAACCCATGGTTCAATGCTAAATGGATGCAAACTCCAATATTTAACATCAGTGATTGCAGACAGAGATTCTTCTATATCTGCATGGCAATTTTATATGAGACTAAAATTAGCAAAGGCAGTCTATCACTACTCCAAAGTGACTTCAGTTCTTCATAAAGAGCAAATGTACTGGTTGCTTGCTATAAAACCACTTTTTGGACTTCTGATTGTAAAGCTTCATCTCAAATCTCTCTTCTCCATTTTCATTTATCCTGATGAAGCTAAATTGCATCTTAAAAGTCCATGTGTTATATTAAATCTTTCCCTATCCTATATAATTTCTCAATGCTCTCACAGCACCTAACATTACTTGCTGCACTCAAACCCATGTTTAAAATTTGTAATTTAATGATAGAAATGGACTGTGAATGTATCAGAGGGTTTAGTGTTCCATTGTAATTTTTCAAGCTTATTTCATTTTTCCTAATTATTATACTTTCATAAGATACATTATTTTTAAACTGATACTGTCGCATAGCAGCTTCACTTTGCGACCTTAATTTCAAGATTTTTTTTTTTAATACCTTTTGTAGTTAATGTATCACCTTATATTGTTGTGGTGGGTTATTGGTTGGACTTGATCTTACAGGTCTGTTCCAACCTAAAAGATTCTCTGAAAGCTTTCAAAAAAGTTTAGATGCTGCATTATAGACCAACAGGAGGGACACAAGGTTTTATACATACACCCCTTTCAACAACTTTAAAAAAAAAAAAAAAAGGAAAACTAAAAGATACTTGAGAAGCTTGCATGGCAGAAGAGGATATTCACAAAAAATTAGTATTCAGCATGAAAATTTATATTTCATCCACTTACACATATGTATTCCACAACAAACCATTACTTTGGCTTAGTGGAAACAGTAAAATAAACTATCACAATATTCATTTTTGCATCTCAAAGTTCTACACAGAAAAAAACCCCTGCAAGTTCAACATCAAGTAAAAGGGACTTTTTAACCAAATCAAAAAGTTAATTTAAAATTGTCAAATAAACTTTTTCACTTCTATAAACAAGTTAATAAAAATAAATGTTGGGTAACCAGAAGACAAATAATGGATTTTAGTAAAATAGAGATGGGACTTCATCAGTTGTTTAATTTGGAGTTGGGTTTTTGTTTGTGGTTGGTTGCTTTTTTTGGTGGTGGGGTAGGGGGTAGAGCTGTGGTACTTTAGTCCAAGCTACACAGCTTCTGGTTTTACTGCAAGAAAAAAAAAATGTTGAAAAAGCCTGCAAGAATTATTAAAGCTAGTCCTGTGTCTAATAGTCAATTACTCAACAAGTGCACTTTCTATTATTGGTAGCATATTATCTCCTGTATTTCTTTTGAACCTTCATAAATCCAAATCCTGAAATGATTTAGTACCAGGTATATAACATATGCAGAATTTTTAAGAACGATCTAGAATTCAGGCATTCACTCCTCAAAAAAAGTACTGAAATATTCCTAAGCTAGGAAGAGATATGGGATATCAACCTACACCTTTAACTGATATTGGCATTTGCTCCCCACTGCGTGTTTAACTTCTCCATGACTAACTGGCATCGCTATTTTTCCACAGCAGATGCTTCCTTTGTTGTTACGCTGTTAACACCCAGTTGTGAAATGTTCCTGAATACCACCCGAGTGATTCAACAGCTTGTCTAAAATATACAGATAATATAATTTACTAGGAATATGGCAGAGTTTAACACAGAGTTCTGGCTCAATATCATCATAACAGAAATTAAACTGTGCCCTGTCCCAGGAAGTTTGCAGCAGTGTTCATTCACTTGCACAATACAAACAGTAAGACAAGGAAAGGTCAGCAGGGCTTTGCCATTCGCATTATTAGTGGTGTAAGAGTAGCTCTGAGCAACTCCAAGACCCACAGCCCTATTTCCTAATGCTTGAACAGAGGAGTCCTTATTTCTAAAACTCCACATTTCTATTCCCAGGGTAAAATAAACCACTTTTGTCAGGACGGTCCTAGGTTATATGAACAGCAAGGAACTTCCATTGCAAAAAAAAGCCCAACCACAGAAGAGTTACAGTAACTTACCACCTAAAAGGTCTTTTTACTGGTTTTATTGAGTTCTAACCATCAACTGTTCATCAGCGGTATCAAAAATTGAGAACTGAAGCCCTAGTTACCCCCTATGATAGGTAAAACTCTACGATGAACTTAGACTTAAGCTGATTATGCTACAGCTATGAAGTATCCCAGACAGCATCTCTGCTGCTCAGAAATAATGGATGTGTTTATTTCAGATTGCAAAGAACACAGTTTAGATTTTTAAAAGCCTGAAAAGTCCTTCCTATGGGCACCAGCAGCAGTAAGTTTTGCCACAGGCTCAGGGCTGAGAAGTTTCTGGGGAATACTAAAGCGGTTCACTTTAACTCCTTCCCCTCAGGGTCCCCAGCGCTGCCCCACTATGCAAATCTCAGCAGAGGCAGCTCCTTCCAGTTGTAACTCATCCACAAAAGGAGGCAGGACTTTTCAAAGGGTGACTCCACGAGAGCCTTGGGACAAGCAGCAATTTCTGTCGAGGAGGACAGAAGAGCTCTGCTCCTGCCAGAGGATCTGTCACAGAGCACTGAGACTCTTCAAAGTGCCTCCAGCTTGTCCAGGAGTTCTGTGAGCTCTACCTACACAAAGATTTGCAGTAATTGTTGCAGCTACAATTAAAAGAAGAAGAGGGCAGGGTATGAAGAAGCTTTTCCAATCAGCTATACAATAACACTGCAGTAATACAGTTTTGAAATTATTCTAGTAAAAACATAGGTGACTAGAATACTAAAAGCAATTGTATCAATCATTAGCTGTCCAGAAAGGAAGAATCTAACCATGCTATTTTAACCTGTGATCTCAAATGTTTATTGGGTAGCATGTGAGATGAAAAAACATACAAAAATTACAGAATACAGGGTAACAAACATGAGAGAGAAAACATGGGAATGTCCAGGTTCAGCTCCTAGGGACTGTGGTGTATATTCAACAGCTTTGTCCAACAGGAGCTATACAACAAGGTCTTAATTGCAATGTAATGGCACTGAGTCTCAACAGCTGCACACTATTTGTGTTCAATAATTTCTCAAATTAATTCCATGGTCATCTAAAAGGAGGCAAGCTGCATCAGAGAAAGTTCAGATGAGACACTGAGGAAAGCTTCTTCACTGAGGGGATGTCTGGTCTCTGGAACAGGCTCCCTAGGGAAGTGGTCATGGGACCAAGCCTGACAGAGTTCAAGGAGCATCTGGACAATGTTCTTAAGTCACATGATTTAGTGGTAGGGAGTCCTGCAAGGAATAGGGAGCTGAACTTGATGATCTGTGTGAGTCCTTTCCAACTTGGGACATTCTGTGATTTGAAATAATAAAACTGCAGTTATGTAGTCAAACAATAAGCTGAACACTAGCAAGATCTAAAGGACTGTATGTTTATAGTTCAAGTGCCTACAGAGTTAAAAAACCAACAACCCTCCCTCCACAAAACCTAGAATTATCCTTTAACAAGCATTTAAGAGTTCTTCTCTAAGTCAGGAAGTGAAATAAGCAACATCTGACATTAACCTAATAGAACAGACCACATAAAACTTAAAATGAATGTCCAGTCACCTGTCTCAACAAGCACAGCTTTTCAGGCCAAATGTCTTTCTGATGAGGAAAGTTTACATATTTCGCTGTCCTGTTTAAAAGTGACTTTTTGAAAAGTCAAAACAACCTTTAAATTAATGTCTTTGATTTGAAGGCTCATTGGACAAACAGAATTAAACAGTTCATGTTGTCCTGAGCAACTATTTACAGGTAAAGAAAAATAGCAGCTTTACCTTCATAAACAAATCGGCATGGCTGAAGTCTCAAGCAGAGCACAGTTTACTAAATAAGTCTTTAAACCAAATTCAAAACTCACTTATTTTTAAATTTACTCTATTAACTGTTGAAGTAGGGCTACTACATATAAAGGAAGGATATTTTGGAAGAGCTCAATACTTAATTCTGCTTGATTACAGAGAAAAAAATCTTGTCACTGATCATTTGCAGATTATTACGATCTTCATTCAAGGTTCAACTTACTTTATATCTACTGTGGGAGAAAAGATACAACACTATGTTTCCTCAGCATAGGCACATTATTTACATTGATAATACACTCTATTAAACACTAAAAAACACAGCATTGCATAAAAGCTTCTAACACCTCAATCTATTCCCGTGCTATTGCAGCGGGACACATTAAACAAGACCCAAGATAAAATATAGCAAATAAATAGAAGACAGTTCAGCCTAAAACAAGTCAGCTGTTCCTCTTCTTTGCCTTAGACACCACCATTAACACAAAATAAATGTATTTCTATGCTGGTAGAATATCAGCATCATGATGAGAATTTCTACCACACCATCTTGAGTGTCAAAATCACAAGTACTTAACCTCCATGTACTAAGAGCCATTTCCACAAATCCACTTTCACATGGATGAGAAATCAACTCAAGAGGCTCTGCTGAATTTACAGGCAAACCTACAACAATATATTTAGAGCAACACTGCCAAAGAAGATTGTTTTTAACTTGTGGCACAAATGGGAAGTACAAGTGGTTTCAGTTGTCAGAAAGACAATTTTTCTTCATGTATTCACAGTCTATAACATCATTGTGGCAGATTATTCTTTTACCCCTGATGTTCCCACATTACTCTGCTGTTGGTATCTGGTGCACTTTGCACTGAAAGCTTTTAAAAGCATTTGTAATATCACCACTTTCTATGTTGGTTACATAGGTTTCCTCAAACAAACAGACAAACAAACCCTTCTGAAAGCAGCCATTAAAAGCTGCACATTTACAAAACCTATTTCCTTGTTTAACAGGGGAAACATTTAGCACTGAGAAAACAAAACAGAACCTAGCTTTGTATTTCTTGCAGCGTATTTGACTTTATATAAACTTCCCCACCAGTCAAAACCAAACAGAATTCTGTAAACACATGTAATAGGGCCTTACTCAATACAGTATCTCTTCTGCATGAGATCCTTCACTTCAAACTTTTTTTAGGCACATAGGTATGAGGACAACAAACTTTCCTGTTCTTTTTAAATTTAACACATATTCAGGGATTTGCACAAAAAGACTCACATTGTTACTGAAGAAATTTTAAAGATTCCTCACAAGAGGAAGCACAACATTTAAAGATGTGTCAGCCAGACAAATGTTACTTTCATAAGAGCTATACAAGCCACAACAAACAGTTCTCAAAATTAATAAGAAAATGACAGGTATGCATTTGCTTCCATTTTGCAAACATAATACTGAAGGTGTTTTCATATTTATTAAAATTAGCATAAATGCAAAACCTGTTAATCCACCAACAGTGCAATATCGGTACTGGAACAGAGACTTCCCAACACGGTAATCACTTTGCTCAAAACATCTCCCCATCATCATTACAGGGGAACAATTCTAAGTTGCATAGAAAGATTTAAAAATCTTCATGCATGCAGACAAGTTCAAGCTGCATGTAAGAGATAACACTGTAAAATGAGAGTGAATAATTATCAGAGATTATACGTGAAAGCAGAAGACAATTATCAAGATCTTTTCTGAATCACTGATACTCTGCAAAAATAATCCCATACAAGTTAAGTTAGCGTAATGAAAGAGAACAGCTAATACAAGAAAAATAGGGCAAACACTGAAATGTTACATGTCCTTTAGTGTCTGTGGTAATAGACAGTTGAAACACCATAACCAAAAGAAATACCACCTGGATAAAACCGGCACGCATGTCTTCTACAACCATTTGGGCTAGTCTGCACCACATCAAGGACCAGCTGGATTAAAATTTTTATCTTGGCACCAGTCATGCAAGACCCAGACACAGACACAATCTGCCCCAAGGGACGCAGCATCCATGTGTCACATCCTCTTTTCAGCACAGTCCCAGAGTTGAGGGCCTGAGCTGAGAACCTGGCTCAGGTCTAAAATGCAGTAGAGCTCAGCAGGCTCTCAGCTCCTGTCTTCCCAAATCAAAGTTAATGCTGGAAACAGTGAAACCAAGTTTGTTGTTGTTGTTGTAGTTTAGCAGCACTACCCCAAGCTAAAAAGGACTTACTGATCCTAAAGGAAATACTGAATTAAGACAAATACTTTACCACAGCTGCAGACAAAGAACTACTTCATAGAACTACCCAGTCTCAGTCAGCATGGCCATCCTGTTAAACTTCTCTCTCCGAGAGAGATGGGGAGATGATAGGCTGGAAAAGGAAGCCAAAGTAGGGAAAAAGACAGAAGACTTCAATTCTAGACTAATGAGCTTTTCAGTCTTCTGTACAGGACAAGCTATACATCCAAATTTAGAGACAGACACATTACTTATACACATCATATACAATCAGAATAATCCAAAGTATTATCCTGAAAGTTACTATCAGATAATTATAACCTGGTTCAAAACTTATGTTGGCAGTACAGTGCTTTGGTACCTCTAATGGTGGCATGAGGTACATGCCAGAGGTTTTTTCTCCTGTAAACTGAAGGTCATACACTTTCAAACCTGGTCTTTAGGAATGAGTCTCATATGCATTGTAGCTTCAGGAACTGCAATTTTACAGGCAACAAAACTATTGAAATCATTGCTCAGAAATAGCTGTACTATGCAAGACATCTTTATGTATATTAAAAAAAAAAAAAAAAAAAAATACAAAAAAAAAGAAAGGGAGGAAGCAAAGCGTTAGTGCCATNTTTTTTTACTATGTCATTCTGACAGATGCACATTAGTAACTTCTATAAGCTTTCAGAACTTTGCTATCATTAATTTAGGTTTGGCAGAGTAACCAAACCAAGCATTTTAATATTCTCTGCAACAGCTACACAAAAGAACTTCATAAAGTTATCCTCAACTGCTTATAAAATTTAGGTAAATTAACTGGCAAGTGAAGATTAATAAAGCATCTGTAAATGCTTAAGTCATGAAAGCTTAGTATTTTCTTATTGGCTAGGATGTGCTTCTTTCCATGTTCATCCCTGAACCCAGCCACATCACCCCACTGGCACTAAGAACTCTCTCTTGACACCAGTTTAATGAGCCCTGCAGCTCAAGTGGCAGCAGTAAACAGAAAGGTAGGATCCAAGCTTTACAGGTGTATAGTAAGGTATAATTACAGAGGAAAACTGCTACTTCATCTACAACATTCGGTATTTGAGAAGAGAGCTGTAACTCTGGTACCCACCATCAATGTGCATATGATTTACCTGTGTCAAGACATTCAAATGTCCTAAATGCTCAGGTTTCCTTGTGATTGCTTTGTAATACTGTAGCTCAACATCTTAACTTACGGGCTGGCAAACTGCTATTAAGTGGTCATAGCTCTTCACTGATGATCCTTGTATTGTTCAGTACGTAAAAGCAGCCTGCACATGACTTTATATGTCTGGGAATCACAAGATATCCTTAGTTTTATTATCATACATTATTCTCAGTGAAAATTAGGCCTCAACAAACATCCATTGAATAATTACAAGCACATTAATGGCATCTTCCAAAGCATGTGGACTTCTGTTAAGGCTTCCTTTTTACTCTCTCCAGACTCTGAAGCACTATATTTTAAGTTTCACTGTTGGCACTATCACATTTCAAATAGTATTTATATAGGACACAGCACAGACACATTGTATTTGTCTCAGCTAAAGAGGCAAACAGACCATGTTTAACATGCCACTACAGGAAAGAAAAAAAAAAAACCCACAGTCTTTTTTTCTCCTACTGAGAGAGCAGGAATTCAATCAATTTGTATTCCAGTTTAAATACCCACATGTTATCCACTGCTACTGAGTCTTTCGTCTGGTAAGCTACAGACAGTTAGAAAGAAAAAACATTGCATGAACTACTTCTTGCTTTCAATAAATCAAAATATTTTGTACTCCTTGGCCTAAATTATTATGGAAAACAAAGAAATATTCTACAAGAAAAGAAACCCAAGCAAGTGTTTACCAGTTAGTAGTATCTTCTTGCAGTCTTAACAGAGAACTCCTTTCCTCAGATTATTGATGAAGCAGCTCGTCCTCAAAATCTGAAAAAACAGAAGAACTCCATTAATCATAAAAAATACACAGTATTTCAATCACATATACCAGTGCCAGGGGTAAATCAAAGTTAATCCTGCAGTGCCAAGGGACCTACATAATCCTTTAGGAATGCAAATACAACATGCCAATTTCAAAAACACTTGGTGATTTTATGGAAGTGACATTACAAGCAAACAGAGAAGCATCCTTACAAACTCTTCTGTGAGTCAGTAAGGCTATTGGCTAGCCATGATCACAAGCATCAGAAATAGAGCATTGCATCTCAGCATTACCCAGTTAAGTTACATATAGTTACAGCACAAAAAATAGAGCATTACATCTCTGCATTACGGAGCCGAGTTACACATAATTGCAGCAGAAAAAAGTAGGTCTCAGTTCAAGCTTTATTTACAGTGTCACATATATTGCACACAGGGAAAAATACTTCATTGCTACAGTTCTCATCAGTTAAAGAAAAATGCCACCAATGGCAGATTTTACCTATCTGAACTTCTCTAGGATCACTAGGATTTTCTGCTTCAGAACTAAGTTTCTGTTTTGGAAAAATCAGTATTTGTATGGCCAGACAAAACAGCATTTCCTACAGAAATGCAGCACTAAGATTGCATTGCAAGCATTTGGAGGGTGTTTCAGCTCATTTGGAGTAGGCTTATATAGCAAACAGCCTACCTTTTTTGGTACAGTGATTGGATTAGGTGAATTCAGGGAATTCAGCTAATTTAAATACTTGAGTGTTGTCACTTAACCTGTCTCCAGTAAAACCACTGCTGCTCCTGCTTCAGATGTACCTGGTACCAGAATCCTTCTTTTTAGTATCTCACATCTCAAAGTTTCTTTTAAAGAGTGATCTTCCCATTTTGTCCTCCCATTCTCTTTCTGCTTCTTAAAGCAAAGTCAAGCATATTCTGCAACATGTCTGTTTTTAGCACAAACTTGGTTTAGAAATATAAAATCCCTGTCATGTCATTTCAAATCCAGCTGAAGAGGCATGAAATATTCAGCGTTAATTTGTATTTAATCAGCTATCAGCAGTTCCTCTTACATCAGGTAATCCTGATTAATGAGCATTTAACAAAAATATGCTGCTTTGCAGTTAAATTTCTAATCACAAGGGCCATAACATTACTGATTTGTCCCAGCTTGGGAAGGGTGGAGGGAAGAGGAAGAGCTATAAAGTATTGAGGCTGGGGAATGATTTTAGTCACAGTGAAAAGTACCATCAAAAGATGCTACCCATTGCCTCCTGCCCTCTCTGCAAAGGAAAAACTTGCAACCTGAAGAGCACAGCTAGGAGAAAAGGCAAGGATTCTGAGATACTATGCAAAATTTAAGGGCCAAATAAAACCAAAGGATCCTATTCACCGCTACACTGAAGCAAATAGTTGCAACAGACAGTTGAAAAGCAAAACCAAAAAAAGAATAACATTAACCAACGATAACTTTTGCCAATTTGTGTCAAGGCAGCACTTCAGACAAGCAAGTGCCTGTCAAGTCAATGTGTTGGTGTTTTTTTTTCTGCAAATGTTGGAAGAAGCACTATTTCTCTCTCTTGCAGAAGGGGAAATCTAAAAAAGACCCAAAACACATTCACTCCATTAATGCATAGGCTTTGTTTTAACAATTGTTCTACCACCTTATTCAGCCCCTCCCATTCATGGTCCTCTTGCCAGACAACTGCATAGGTTAACAATTCCCTTAAAAACTGAATGGAAGCCATAAGATCCTTTCACTCATGCTGCTTGGCAAGAGCTGCGCAGAGCAGTTCTATCACGGCCTACAGCCCATAACAGGATTGAAAGTCCTGCTGCCCGAGTGACCATTTAAGAAACTCAGCATGTGCAAGTTCCTTCAATACACTCAATCAAAAACACTTCCTTAACCCTGCTACACTGCAATATGAAAAGCTTCTTATTCAGTACCAGAAATGGATTTTTTTTCAAGCATGATTGATCATTTCATTAAACAGAAAAATTGTTTTATTTCCACTGTTCCACTGTCAGGACACATAGCATCATGTTGCCAAATTCGAATGGTTAAATCTCCTCGTAACTACTGAAGCCACAAATACTGAAGAAGGATTTTGGTTTACTGAAAGGAATACCTAAGCCCACTAGAGACCCTTCTGCCCCCTCCAGTCCTGCACTGCTCCCACTCCTGGCTGCTCGGCATTTCCTGTGTTGTAGCTCCTCCTCCCTGACAACCCATTCTTGCGTGCTGGCTTCAGGTGAGAAAGGGAAGCAAGAGCCAGCAGCAATAGCTATGGAGCAATTCTGGATGGGAGAATTCCACCTGGCAGAACTGCCACATGCAACAGTGGATTGAAGGGATGACGGAAACATCCAGAAAAACAGTGGAAGCACATAATCTGCCAGCACTGGGCAAAGAATTAAGCCTGATGTGACAGGAGGAACTGGAGAGGAAGGAGGCTGCTGCACAGGAGCACTGGGCAGCACTGCACACAGAAAGGACAAGGGTGCTGAAGTGGGAGCACACGCAGAAAAAGCTGCGGAAAACATGGCCCCTTTGGAAGAACTCTACAGCTTTCAAGGCAACAATTGCTTATATATGATCTAGATTAACCCAGTTCAGTCCATAAAACCTGTCAGGAGAGATTTTTTTCTTTTTAAATAACAGATCCCCAAACTGTAACCTATGGTATAAATAGCACAGCTGAGAAAAACCAAATTAGCTGCCATCTTAGTTTACAGACAAGATTTGTTCACTAACTAATTTTCTGTACTTCAACAGACCTTTGTGGAGTAAATTAACACTGTTTCTTTGACAGTATAATGAGAATAGCAGGTGAACAACAAAAGAGTAAGATCATTCCCAGGAGATATCCTTGCCTGCCCTCCACACACTGTGTTGGCATAGCTTTGTAGGATGATGAATTCAAAAGAAGGAAGGAGACAATAAACCTACTTGCTCCTGCTAAATTAGGGAGACTTCACATCTTCATTTAAGCGACCATCCCTTACTTCATTAGTTTTGTCACTTAAGGGGAAGGTGGAATTAGTACAGCATCTGATTAAATCTTGTTCTCCATACAAAATTCATGCTCAAGAAAACCATTATCCATAAAGATGCAAAGAGCCTTCTGTGAATTGCATGGTGTTTGCTTTTCCCTGGCGTACATGTTTCAACAGGCAGAGTCACAGCCAATGCTTCCCAAGCACTCATTTGAGCTACAAGGAAGAAAATTTCTGAGAAATTTATTAATGGCTACGTCCTCAGGAAAAAAGGGTAAAGCCACTGACACAGGGCTTAATAGGTTTTACTGAGGGGGTCACGGTACTCCATTCAAGACAGCTTGCTGAAATACTGAGGCAAAACAGGCAGTTATTACCAGATACAGCAGTGCCTACATAGGGGCTCCAAGTTAAATAATTTTGCAGTCTTTGCCACCATTAAAGCAAGACTGACACTCACAGCCCAGGTAAGCCCTGTGTCAGAGCTGGCTACATGCCTTCACAAGCAGGCAAGGGGGATGACTCAGGGCTGAGATGCAGAAGGAAACAGATGCAGAGGTCAGCCCATCCTGAAATTCTGCCCAAACCCTCAGCTGCTGACCCAATAACCCACACTCCAGTTCTCCACCCTGCTTCAGTCAGACAATTGCATCCCAAGGACATTACTGAAGTGACCACCTGGGGCAGCCTGAGATGCCATTTCAATTCCCCTTTAATTGGTAACCTATACAGCATCTTCAAAAGCCCAGACAAATGTAAATTTCACAAGTTAACATGCAGGTTATTTAAACTCAAAAGCTTTGTCTGAATTCCATTTAGGAGTAACTCCACCTAGCCTGTATACCTAACACTGCTGTATAGATATGAACCACATTTAAAAATCACATTGCACACATCATCTTTGCCCGTGCTTGATTTTGCTTAGTCCAAAACATAGAAAGCAAGGGAGAGACAGTAATGTGGATTTAAGGTGATGTATCCTCCCTAACACAGATCACAACAGACTGCTAGACACAACAGCCCATCATAAGACATAACTGAAATGCAGAGTATACAAAATGCGTTGAAGAAAAAATGAGCCATAAAGATAACTAAGTGTCAGAAGGCTTATGGTAGCTTACAAACAATTCTGGTGTCAGACATAAGACAGCACACACATTGAGCAGTCAAAATAATCCCTGCAGAGCTTCTGGCAGGCTACTCTTCATAGTAAGGCAGCTACGGAAAAAGAGGCAGAAAGCAACACAACCAGTGTTCTACAAAAACAGGAGAACATACAAATATGAGAATTCACTAATAGCTCCATGGCAAGAAAAACTTGAGAATTTTATATCTCACTAAAATTATATGGACTACCCTTATGAACATATATTGCCAAAACTTTAATTTTCAGTTGAAAGAGGAAATTCTCCTGTGATTTGAGGAATTAGTAGTCTGAGAACTATTCAAAAATCCCCAGTTATTCGCTTCTGCACAGCTGAGAAAGTAAGTTCTCCTTCCTTTACTTCCAGGCCAGAAATGAAACCAAGTGTTTAAGATCAAATAATTACACTGAAACTCAATAGTTTGAGCTTCAACTGTACATCCTGCAGTTAATAACACTGATGCTAAGACACATTCCAAAGTTAAAACTATTTGCCTCCAGAGGACTGCAGCTCTGCTTCCATGTAACATTGGAGCACTCTGCCGACACCCTGACCATTTTCAACATCAAAGTATTTATTTTGTTCATTCATCAGAATAGCATCAGTTACAGGACTTAAGCACGCTAGTCCTTAGAGCTGCAAAACCACTAAAATATGGTTAAAAATGTACCTCTAGTATTTATCCATGTACTAGAAGCTAATTTTGAGAGTAAATTAAGATCATCCAGTTAACTAAGAGTTGCAAAGACAGAGATGGAGAATACTCACACACAACCTTCCCCTGTCCCACAGCAAATATTTGGCACAGGTTTAAAGTATTATCAGCCCAACACAATGCATTCGCTGAAGGGTAATTTACCAAATAGAACACTGACCAGCTTTTTCTCTGGTAATTACTCCAAAGTCATGGAAAGGATTTCCAGTTGTGAACACTTTCTCCTGTCAGTATCACAGCTTTAGAACACTGGACTTGGTATTACAAGCTCAGTACTGTGGCATGGTTTAGCAACTTCCCTTAAAAATACAGATTTTCAAATTAACTGTAAGTATTACAGAAGAGCTGAATTTTAGTAATGATTATCCTTATAACCTTTTTTAAATTATTTATTACTAACAATTGGGAATAGCGTGTGCCCCGATTCCACAGACTTTGCTCACACTGCAGAAATTCTGATTCCCACCAGACCATCACCGACCTTCAAGCCCTCATTCACCCAGCTTCTTGGAGCTCAGGAACCTACGTCTACATTTACTGTAAAGGCAGCAATAAGAAGAAAGAAGCTTTTGTTAAAAAAAAGAAAAAGTAAAATGGAACTGCTAAGTACTTACTCCATTTAGCCATACAATAAGCATATTCCTCTGTTTCAAAGACAAATGTAGAAGCAGTAAATATGCCTATCATTTGAATACTCTTACATTAGATAGGCTTAAAGTTTAACTATGAGCAGAGAAGAATATATTTGATGCTGGACTTGAAGTAGCACGATGAGTATTTTCTCCAGTTCCCTTTTGAAACAGAGCTACTTCTTTGAGAGTGACTCAAGTCCTTCGAGTGACTCAACTCAGAGATGAAGAGGCAGAACACAGATGACATGTTCTCCAGATTAGTTATGGGGCAGGTTTCCATAGCAGGGTGAAAAGGGCACATACGTACAGTTATACACGAACTGAGGCAGGACTAATCTTTTCCTATTTCTAATGAAAGGATGTTCTTGATACAATACAAAGGAGGAGAACAATTAAGTTCAGATCATGTAACTGATAGAAACTTGGTCAGAAGCACACAGTCCTTGCAGAAAGTTTGATAACTCTTGTAATGGATGTCAGGAGCAAGTTCTTTCGACTTATAACCTTTTTGCCATAGAGAGAAACAGGCACAAAGCACAACCTTGAATTATTTCTTCACTCTCAAGTACAGATGCCACTTATCTTTTGACCTCAGATAGCTTATGTTTTCTCCTTGGATACACAACACTCAACCAAGGCACTGAATTACATTAGAGAAACCAGAAATTAACCCATGGAATGGTCACTGAATCAGTGCTGTTTCTTGTACTATCTATAGAGGCACATTATAAGAAGATTCTCATGTGACCAGAACCAGTGGACTGCTTTCTAATGAGCAAGCTACACAAACTCTTCAAGAAGTTAAAGCTTGTAACTATAGGAGAGAAGCTGCACATCCTAACTGCAAGGACAGTTTAAGATCTCCCTTGGACAGAGATCTATCCTAAGCAAAGCCTAAATGCAAAAAACTTTCCCATTCCATAAAAATTCTTTCTCACCAGGCTCTGCTGTGCTTAGTCTTTCCTGGATACACACCTTAAGCCCCTATTCGTAACATGTCCCAGCTTCAGTGTCCTTCATATTTTTACTTATAAAGTGTCCCAGCTTCAGCAGGGAGGGAGGCATGAGCCTGGCTCTCAGGTAGATGATCAATTCAAGACTCCTTAAACAGAGGGTCGAGTCAGGTGTCCCTTATGCTACCCATCATCATGCCAACAAGTCTGTAATTTAAAAATTCTGAAGGGGGAAGACAGACTAAGAAAGATACTATGAAGCCTTTGCTCTGGGTAGTTGCTCAATATATCCTTTTTTCCCCCCATTTTCTAATCAGCTGGATTTAGAAAAGTTATCTAGTCCACAAAGAGGGAGGCATTAGTTCCAGCTCTTAGTGATGTTTACAGTACCCAGCTTTATCTGATGTGTAAACAGTTTAAGCTCTTAGCTTAAGCAGTCTGAATTATCTTTTTAGGATCCAATATTTATTAAAAGAAAAGAAAAAAATACTGCAAAGATGTGTGAGACCTTGAGTAGAAAGCCTCACCCTCAGAAGGTTGTCTGCCGACTCTCTCAGCTTTTACATCCGCTTCTCACTACCCGAGACATTAAAGGCAACTGGATTCCTATTTCAGCACAGGAAATCTGATGAATTTTAAGCCATTCGTGCACTCTCACATCCTCTCATTTAAGTCTGTACTAAGAAAGCACAAGATCTTTGTTCAAAGGGTACTTGTAGATGCCATCATCTCCAGAGGCATTTTTCCTACAGTTAATGTGCAAGTTACAACCTCAGTCAAAACAGGAGCACAACAATTTTTCTGTATTACCCTGTATCTGGAGTAACAAAGGAAGCATTTAAGAACACGTCTTATATTTCTCTGCTTAAGCAAAATAACAAACACCAATGTTCAAATATTCACACACGTGTTCTAGAGACTGCAGCAAGGCAGTTAGTTCATGCTTTTGAAACCAAACTACCCTGGAACAGAAGTCAAATTCTGAAACAAAAAATACCCAAAAAGCTTTTGCTTTAGAGACATGTCACACTACAAAGGTGTTTTGCTATTCTAAGGCTAGAAAGACTTACCTCAGACTAAGAGATTCTGAAGAACCACTTTTCATGAAGAAATGCAGCCAGAAAAAGCAAGTTAAATACACACATGAAGAAAAGGAACTGTGTTACACAAAATTGTGGAATCACGGCCAGCATAACTCTGGTAGACACGAAGTTGCTGTATTTAAGTAAAACTCCAAAAACATGCAATTCCCTTCATCCGACTACCACTAATTTGCAGGAGGATGCCAGCGCATTCAACGAGTATCATCAGTACAAGCACTTCAAGCATCCTGAAAATGTCCTAGGACCACCAATTTCAAGACTATCATCAAAAACCAGGGATAAATTGTACTAGTATGAGAAACCAGACTTGAAATTAAGGTGTCTGGCTTCTGCAATCTCCAAATTTAGATCAGGGACTCCATCAAACCATGTGATGAGAGAGTTGCTCTGCAGGCAGAGCATGCTTTAGGCTGTTCCTCCAAGAGAAACCCACAGGGCCCTTTACCACACCGTGTAACCAGAGCATGGGCAGTGCCACATATGAGGTTAATGTTCAATCAAATGAAAGGCAGAGGCTCCCAAGCTCCTCAGAAAGACGGTAACTGGAAAAGTGTGACAGGAATTGTATAAGAGAAGCCCAGCAGCAAGCTCCAGCTTGGCGAGAGGTACAAATGAAAGCGTGTGCACACGCGCCATCGATGCGTAACTTCTAGGAAGGAGCTGGATCCATCACGTGGTGCTGTAGTACTCATCTGTTCAAGGACTATGATTCAGTGCCTACAGGGTGTGTTGGATTTAGTACAGATGCACAGAATAATTGCACACCACATACGTGTCTGGCTGCTGACAGAAGAAGGCTACACACACATACACAATTAAGAGCACTCACAGAAGTTAAATCATCTGCTCTAACAGGACTGACTGAAGCCTTGTTGGCCTCGCTCAGTGCAACCACAGAAAGCTTCCATATCTCTCTCGGAAGGACTCTCAAATTGAAGCTAGTTAAACTTTCACAAGGTTTAGTTTGAGGGTCACCGTGCCCAGCATGGGCTAGAACAAACATTACCTACTATGGAATTATTTGTATTGCCATTCATGAACTTACACAATTTATCAGGGACATCTCATGTGGTAAAGACACTGCCAAAGAACTGGGTGATTTATGGGTGTTCTTATAGCAGAAATCTCCTATAGCAAGAACTTTCCAACAACAGACATTTTCCAGCAATCTCTGAATACTGGAATGTGACAAAAACAAGACAGACGAAGTAAGAAGACTTACATAACTATAAATCTTGTTAAGAAAGATATGCTTGTCACTGTGGCTGAACTAGAAAATTTCTTTTGCTTTACAGTATTGTCATAAGCACCACAGAAAGTTCACTAACAAAGGGAGGGTTTTCTTCATAAAGAGCAATGCAAAACCCCTTTAGCTGATCAAGAGGCTTCCAGTAGCTTTTTTGTCTTTCCATAAAAATTAATCTGGCTTTCAAACATTATTAAAGAGACAAATATAAACTTACTCATTGTCTTATCACTCAAATCTAGAAATGGATGTTGGCCTTCTGGGCCTCCATCTCATATTTTCATGGAAATTGTTATTTTCTTAAAAATACAAGTATCAGCAAAAATAGTATTAAAAAGAAAGCCACCAACAATGACTAAGATCTTCCAGATCCGAAAAGATGAAAAGGTTTCACTTGGATATACTTTCAGTTAATGTATCATTGCAGAGAAACTAAAGGAGTCCCATATTCTATGACTAACCTTGTTTATCTTATAAACATGTTTTATTAGGAGTCATTCAACTACTGAAACTCAGTCCAGTGCTGCAGTAACTAGAGAAACATGCATTTGATCCCTGTTTTTACTACAACTTCCTATTTGCTTCCAGGTAATTAACACTGCCATACATCAGTTCCTTATCTTATCTTTCTTAGTGATGAGGCCAAACATTCAATGCTAAGAAGAGAAGGACTTTAGCCAGGTGTGTTGTCTCTGAATTCTGCTACAGCAAGAGTTGGTAAGGGCAGCAACGGATAAAGGTATAAGCATAGAAGAGGCTGTTTACTGACTCTCCAGGCAGTCAGTGAGAATACTCTGGGTGAAGCACACATGCAGAATACCTCCAAAATCTCTGCACTACATCACATCACAGACAGAAGTTGCTGAA
This sequence comes from Struthidea cinerea, assembly GCA_013397865.1. NCBI lineage: Eukaryota > Metazoa > Chordata > Aves > Passeriformes > Corcoracidae > Struthidea > Struthidea cinerea. Next base: position 845,097 of record VZTI01001451.1, read on the forward strand.
GCAGTACAGACTCCAAAAATCAGATACTGCATTCCTGTCCACCAAAGATATTAATGTTAAACTCTCATCCATCAGCCTGAAAAATAATGGAAGTTACTGTTTTACTGCTGAAAACTTGAGCTTCTTAAGCCTTTAAGTTAAGGCCCTACAGACAGCAAGAAGTTAACTAATCATTTGAGACAGTCTAGTCTAATCCTGGACATAAACAGTAACTTCACTTCAATATGCATGTTACAGTTAAAAAAAATCTTTTATTGAGACTATTTTGAATTATAAAATCATTCAAGTGTTTCAAACTGCTGATCAATTTATCCTTTCACAGAGATAACAAATGAAAGTAATTAAAAAAAAAAAAAGGAAAATATGCACATGTGAAACAATGTGCTTGAGGGGAAAAAATAAAGTTTTATCCAGATCAACCAACTTCAACACTGACTACTGCTGGATTATTAGAAAGGAGTGTCATAAGACGTCCTGTAGTTAGAACACACTTACTAAAAAACAATGCTGAACCTACACTGGGACAATTTTCTAAGATGAAAAATGAGCGTAAAAGTACAATTTCCATTTTAGTAGTTGTATTTAAGTCAAATTTATAGGAAAAGCTGCTCCCATGGAAGAAACCTTAGAGCAAAAGAAATCTGTGCTCAGACCATTAACAGGATCCACAAATTCAATCCTCTCTCAAACAACAGGAGTCTGTAACAAGTCTATATAACTAGTGAAGAATAAACCACACCTGGAAAAGTAAAACCAGCTTTTTGTTTTTCTGGTCAGCCAGAGTATCCTCCGTGATCATGAACACCATGCTTATGACACAATAGAGAAGTCCTTCAGCAGTTGATGAGACTATGAAAAAAGTTCTCAAGAACCAGGCAAGGAAACAGGGGTAGAAAGGTGGCATCTCTAACTCTGGTTCTGTGTCACATTTCTAAAAGATAGCAGAGGGCATGAGCAGCTACACTTCCTTTGCCTACTTTGAAACCTGCTAATAAAACATAGCACAAAAGTGGATTCAAAACCTGCAACTTCAGGCACACAGACCTTGCCCTAAAAGGTATCACATCCTGTTAATACCAGAATACAACAATAACAAGAACTAATTCACTGAGAAAGCCCATGTTTGAGGCAGTTCCTGGAGTCCCATGTGCTGCCTTTGTGCACATACACGGCACCACAAGAGCAACAACACATAGTAGGAAATTAAACTCTGAGGAAATAATGTCTTCCTTACCTTAAACTCCTGTACACACTACCAAAGTTTTGACTATCATAAGGAATTATCAAACAGTATTTTACAGACTTTTAATTTTTTCCACTGAGCACTCTCTGCCTGGAATGGGAAAGAGCTGCTTCAGCACTCACTTATGTCAAGGATCATTTTCCAAAAAGGTACATTGGGGTAGTGCCAAGCCACTGAAGCAGATTTATTTCAGAAAACAGAGCTATAACTTTTCTACTAGACAATAAAAGCTACTGCTTAAAGGCAGTGATTCTCAACCTCCTTCCAACTGCAGCCCTTCCTAGCTTTTGTCATAATAAACCCATAGGCAGAACACTTACTTTACTTCCCCTGAGACATCCGTCTGCAAGAGCAGGGGAATGGCAAACTGGATCATTCCCCAGCCCACAAACTCAAGCAGAATTAAGTCACACACAGAGTGACACGGAAGTTCAAAAGATACACAAGATGAAAAGAAGTATACTTAAGACCAGATAGGGACAAAAAAGGGGTGGGGAAGAGGGGCAGAAAAAGAGACACAGAAACCAGCCCACTAATGGCTGTACCTGATCCATTCTACTCTTCTAAATGCTTCTGTTGATGGGAAGCTGTTCGCTGTAGTCACTGTAATCTGGGCTCCCACAAAGCTGCTGTCTTGCACTCTCAAAAGGAGGACAGCTCTAGAATTTCTGGTTTAAATCGAATTAATATTTCACGCTATCAATTTTATGACTGTTGAAGTTCCAATGCGTGTTCTAGCGAGTAAATAAAACGCTTAAATATGGGCTACATATTTCACATCTTACACCATGAAAAAAAAAGTGAGGTAAAGAATCCTAAACATCATGCGCTCTTTACACAAAAACTGCTCTAAATTACACTCAGTCACATCAGCACCCTTCACAAGCTAGCACTTAGAAAGATGCTCTGCAGAGAACAACATAACAGTTTAGTGTTTTCACCTGAATTTATTGCTACATTTCATCAGAATTCAGAGCTCCACAAAAGTTTTTCTTAACTATGAAATCGTTTGAAAGCTTGATTTTTTTTATATGTTATATTATCTGTGCCAATGTTCATTACTTTGAATCTGCCGTCAAGCTGCATGCCCCCTCACCCTCAACAGGCTTCTCTGGTGTGCAAGCATCGTTATCGGGTATATTCAAATCAGTACAGCACTCAAGTGTTGCAACACAGTTTAAAGTCAACACCATAAACACCATTCCCAACATGTAAATTCAGGCTTTCAGCCTTCGCCTTAGTGTGCAGCTCTGTGCTGAAGAAAAAAAAAAACCTTACTTTTGGCCTGTTTACTCTTTAAAAATGCCTAGCTGGATATTTTAATAGAAAATGAGCACTTCTGAAATGACTGACCCTTAAGACTGTTTCCACTTTCAAAAATTCTAACCAAGTCTACTTTTCCCTATTTATAGAATAGATACTCAGAGGCTAAAATAGACACTCTTTTAAGTTAGAAAAACCAAAACCTGTCCACGTGCTTTTTTTTTTTCCTCATTTCTGAAGGCAAAGAGCAAGCAGTTCCAGATTCTTAGCTTAGTTAGGGAAGACAAAAAAACTGTCCTACAATTATTTGAGCAGAACAGACCAGGCCAAAATACTACAAGTCTGGGAGAAATCTCTGTATATGGAAGCAAGTCCCTGGGCAAATTATTCAAATATGAATAAACTTTGCACTTACCTGAGAGGAAAATGAAAAAGTATCTGCAGCTACCAGCCTTGTTCTTATAAACGGCTTAACTCAGAACTACTCCAAACATTAATTTTTACAGCTGTACTGCATCACAGTTAAGAGTAGGCAGGCTTTCAGCCTACCACTGTTACTTGACTAAAAGGGGAAGTTAAGCAAGTCCCAGTATCCGTTCAGTCAGTCTAGATTAATGTACTTCGAGTTTTAAAAGATTCTTTAATTTACACTGTCTCTAGATAGCTATAATCACAAAGAAATGCAGAAGAGTATTCTTAATTGGCAGAGAAGTCTTGTCAGTTTGTTCCTTTCCATGGCAGAAAGGAGATAAAAATCAAGGAATGTCATTCCTGGATGCTTTCAGTGAGGAGATAACACACAAACTGAGAAGAAAATTTTGTTGTACATATATGAACAGGTAAAGAAAAAGGGTGAATTTTATACCTCCTTGTAGGTGAACGGAGCCTCCCATTATATTCTAATATACATACAAAAATAATATTAAACTGGCACAACTGTACAGAATTCAAAGGCAGGCATCATGGCAATCAATCTCATGTTACTACTGAATCACACTGACAGTGAAGATCGCTTGTGAGAAAGATCACAGGATTAAGTTTATCTGTAAACTTATTTAAAGCATTTGCCTTCACAACTTTGATGGGAGGATATCTTATAAAAGGTATCTGCAAGACAGTAAGTGGCTCCTACCTTAAAGATCTGTTCTGTCATCAGACCTGAAAAGGCCCGTTTCTCCTCCCAACAAAAATAAGATTAACTGGCCTGAATTACCAGCTTTTTCTCTCCTTGAAAAACATCTAAAAGCAGGAAGGATGCCGGAATTTCCTAGGACAGTTACAGACATAACCCACTCAGGTCCCCACAAGTAACTTGTCAGTGACAACCGTTTATTGAAATTAGATTAGTAAGAATTATTGCTACTTCTTTACAAGCCTGATACCGTCAGAGGAAAAGCCTTGAGACTTTTTGAGACTTAAAACCCCTGAAACTGAAAACTAACATAATGGACTATAAACTCTGAACATAACTACTACAAATTTATTTGAGCTTGGAAGGAGCTACTGGACAGAGGTAGTGGTAGGAGGCAATATTAACCACTTTATCACCTGCCCCCATTATCTCCCAGGGGAGACAGGAAGACATCTTTTATTGCTATACAGTGTCGCTCTCTCGGACACGAAATAAGCACGCGAGACGCAGCTTGTCAGGTCAAGCAGCCAGGGCAGAGAGGCCAGAAGAGCCCGACCCCTGCCCTCCGTCGTTTATTTTATATGATCTTAGGAACCACCGTGGATTGGAGGATGAAGATTTCCTCCTCTCAATCTCACTGGTCAATGGAAATGTCTATCATACAAAGTCCACCTAGCAAAGGAATGCAAAACAATCCAGGCACGGTTAGCAAAACATGAGCATGTTTACAGAAAGTGCGTGAGAAACTATTCACAGAGATTGCAAGCTGAAAAACTGCAAAATGCAGGGCGACATCACAGCACAGAAAGGTGAGCTCTGAGAAAGCAGGAAATTAAAAAAACCCCAGCATTATAAAAATCAGGAGGGGGGAAGGCTGTCATGCCAGAAACACAGTTAAAGCCATGCTGTAAATGATGTAACTGGTTCCAAGAAAGCAGCTGTAGTTACAGGTTATGTAGCAGCCTGCCTTTTCACCGAAGTCAAAATTCCATCAAATTATACCTCAGGTATAAAACAGAGTTCTGCCTGTCACATACTTGCAGGATTTAGTATCTGTATATACCTACACCTTTCCACCATCTAACCATTAAAAACAATCTCAACTTTCTTGTTTACAGATTAGAGTTAAAACTACAACTTTCATCAACCCCCTTTAATTCTAAAGGCATTGCCATTCACACCAATGCTTTAGCCAAACTCCAGTCCCAAGCACAGCCCTTGACACAAAAAGCATGACAATCAGTCAACATGTTACTGTTACATCCTCAAACAGATTTCAGTTTTACTCTTCATGTTTATTCAACACAAATCCTCCCAACTCCTAAGAATAAATCAAGATTTCTCTCCCACTGGCTTTACTCTTTAAAGATTGCAATGCCAGAGATCGTCATGTGCTCAGAAGTTCCCCAGAAAACTCAGTTCTGCCACCATGAACACTTACACAGTGAGATTGTCTTCTGAATTTACACACCAGAGATTTATTATCAGTTGAGTTTTGGTTTGGTTTCTTTTTTCTAACTTTCTGCCCTATCTTTCACACAGCTGAGTCTAGTCCTTCTATTTAATGTCACTTCAAGCTGTATCATGGGAAGAAAAATACTGTCCATTCTCGTGAGATAATTCTACATGTAGCTGTCTAAAGTCAGGTCCAACCCAATGGTGCTTAATGAATACTGAGATAAAAAACCAAAAAAGTACTTTGTCCTTGTACAGCACAGATAACAGCAAAAAGAATTTGCTGGTATGTGAATTTTTTTTTTCATTTCCCCAGACACCTTTTATAGGACTGTGCCAGTTACTTTAACAGTAGCTAGCAAAATTTGCTGTTGTGCAGTTGGGACAGCCATAATTTCCTGCTCATCTCTGCACACCTGCACAAAAAGCTGCTACTCAGCAATCAAAATCCTCGTAAGTTGAAAAAAAAAGTCACTTACAAATACTGTCAAATTACTGTTTCAGTTACATGCACAATTTATGTCAGTTTTATACTAAGATACAGTTTAGAGTTTGTGTTTCTTGTGAATACGGCACAACTACAAAGACTGTGATTCCCAATTTTATTTAAACAGAACAGTCTGTCAGCACTATCTGGGAGACCAATACTCTTAACTCAAATTTGCTTTGAGACAACAGGTTAGTAAACCAAGGTCTTAAATAAATGGCTACAGTGAAGAGACATCATATTTGGAACAGATTTCTGAAAGGATCAGAAGTACAGCACTGGTTTGAAAGAAATCTGATCCTGGAAGGATGTCCTGCTTAACTTCTTGGTAGGACTTATGTTTAACATGAAATGCAAATCAACAAAATCTTGGATCTTTAGGATATTCCACTAACTGCCAGCATTACATATGGCTACAGTTTCCCAGGCTACTTTCGCTAGCAGCACAGAGAATATATAAAGCATAATATATGAGTTAAACTCTAGCTTTCCTTGACAACATGTTACTGACTGCCTTTGATGGACTTCAGATTAGGCCAAACTGTTCATCATTTTTAGCTGCAAAAAAGTTAAGTTCATTTCAATTTTCCTGGTTGAGAGGATTCAACTACATGTTTGTGCAACTGCTGCTTCTTTCCTAATAGTAAAGGAGGGCAAAAACTACAAAACAGATCAAAACATTCGCAAGTCCAAAAATTAACTTGCTTTAAGTTATTTTTCTGCTTCTTAACTACTCAACAGAACAAGATGGAAACAAGCAACTCAGACCATGAATACCTAATGCAAAGTCAACACAAATCAGCAGATCAGAGAAACATCTCAAAACAGATTTTCCCAATGCATCATTTCCTGCCAAGAAGCACAGAATCAGAATGGTTTGGATTAGAATAGACTTTTAAAGGTCATCTAGTTCAATGCCCTTCCATGGGCAGGGACATCTTCAACTCAGCTTGCTCAGACCTGGCCCTGAATGCTTCCAGGGATGGAGCATTTACCACCTCTCTGGGCAACCTGTGCTGGTGTTTCATTATTCTCATTGCAAAACATTTCTTCTTTATATTGAGTCTAAATCTGGCCTCTTTTAGTTTAAAACCACTGCCTTTTGTGCTAGTGCAACAGGCCCATGTCAAAAGTCTGGCCCCACCTGCCTTACAAGGTCTCCTTGGGTACTGGAAGATGCTCTAAGGTCTCCCCAGAGCCTTCTCTTCTCCAGGCTGAACCACCCCACCTATTTCCACCTGCTTTTATAGGACATGTGCTTCATCCCTCTGATTGTTTGTGAGGGCCTCTTCTGGACTCATTCAACAGTACCAGGTCTCTGCTGTGCTGAGGACTCCTCCTGAGCTGGACATGGTATTCCAGATGGGGGTCTCATGAGAGCGAAGTAAAGAGGCAGAAACACCTCCTCTGACCTGCTGGCCCTGCTGTTGGGGATGCAGCCCTCAGGTCTTTCACCTCAGGGCTGCTCTGAACTCCTTCATCCCCCAACCTGCATTGATACCAGCGCTTGCCTGGACCCAGGTTACAGACCTTGCACTTGTCATTGTTGAACCTCATGCTGCTCTGGACAGCAACATCCTCGGACACTGTGCTGCCCACCACATCCAAGCTATTGGGAACCCAGCAGGAGACCTTCCACTGCCCGATGAGATGTACTGGATTGCTTCTTGGTCAGCCAGGATGATCCAAGAAACATCCCCACAGGACTGGCACTGGCAGAGGCATCTCCCACTACAGCACTGGCTTGCTCTCACTGCCCAGAGCTGCTCACTGCTGACTACAGCATCCCTGAGACCTCCAACACTGACCTGAGTCTCAAGCAATTCAATACCATCAGGACAGGACCCCAGGAGCTGTGATGGGATGCAGAGACAGCCTTGTCACTGACCCACCGTGGCAGGCTGGAGAAGTGGGGGAGGAAGCATAAAACACCTCTCCAAACCCACCCAGGAAGTGCAGGGCTCCCTCAGTCAGCACTGGGGTGGGGGAATTAAACCCACTGCAGTGATAAGGTGGAGCTTGAGCGGCTGGGGGTGGGTAGGAAGCTGTGGTATAGTGGGAAGTTGGTTGTGTTATATAAGTTCTTGCTACACCTTTACTCTTCATTTTTTTCACATAGCATGCTATACCACACATAGGCTATTAACTTCAGAAAAAAAGCAAAGCCACCAAAATAGCTACAAAAAGTCAGTTTACACAATATTTTAAATACAAACAGGAATCACTATAACTAAAAACGCTGAACTACATCTGCTAGCAGAGAAGTCCCACTTTCAAGCAGCAAAACCCATCAAGTTCAGTTTCGTGCAGACCAGTATCAACAATTCAGTTTTTATAGTATTCTCATAAAATGAAGAAAACACTACTGGCATGAAAATGTAACCACACAATAAATACAGCACCACCTTTATCCAGAATTGTACAATTCCATACTAAACAAGACTGTCTAACAGGGTAAGTGCAGCTCCGTTTGAAAATTACAGTAGCTGTTAATCAAAAAGTATTTTCTTCCTGCCCTTCTCTCCCCCCACTTTTAGCACTGTTAGCTTCACACAAACAAAAGAGGGAGAACTTGTTTCTTTTCCATTGAGCAGGTTAACCTGTTTCTCCTGCTGTACAGAGTAGCAAAAAAGAGTCCAACTGAAGCTTAATCCAGTCACAGAATTTGGTTTTGCAGAGCAGAAATGCAAACAAGTTGATTGATGCCAGTATGCAGGTGATGGGGGGTTTGATCAGAGCCCGACATCAGCAGCTTCAGAAAAATCACCTCTCACCCTGAACAGTGATATGTGAATAATCATTCAGCATCTTTTATAAAGAAAACTGCCACAGGAATGACACAAGATCCTGACTTGGGACTACTTCAGAAACAGTTCTCAAGGTACAGGATTTTGTATCTAGTGGCCTTTAATAAAAAAAAAGGTGATTGGCTTCTCTCACTCTATTCTTCGGTGTCAAAAAATCTCAGAATCACTATCACAACCAGCACTACCACTAACTTTAAATACATTGATTTTCAGCACCAATACAAGAATAAGTACAGACATGCTCCTATTTTTTACAGGAGTTATAAACTCAAGCATTACTTAAAGCTGAACATCCTCACTGTAACAGAAGCTTTTTTCCACGGAATATCCTTTGTCTCTATACTTGCTAAAATCCAAAGACAAAGAAAAGCCCTGAATTTTCTCTTTAAACACTAAAGGACCTTGACACTGAACATAGACTATTACCCATTACACTCACATATATTAAATCCAAATGAATGTTTTTTGCAATGTATAAACAGCCAAAATGATTCACACCAAGTGTTTACCTAGTCCAACAGCAGGTATTTAAGGAAATATCCTCGGGACCACTTCAGAGGTAATGCAGAGACTGCCTGAACTATAAGTTACCTCTGCACATTTGATATGAACATCTTCAGCCTCTCCAACCAATAGCAATTGTGCCACCGTGCAATTAAGTTCTGTGTGAGGGGAGGGAGAAAAAAGAGCCTCATTTATTTTTGCCTGATATTGCCTGATAACTTCTGGTGCTGTGAAGAAAAGCTCCTCATCCATTCTGTCAGCCTGTGCTATATCACTTATTTAATATACTTTTATCACATTGTCTTTCAATTTCCTTAAAATCAAGGCCTAAGGTATTTAGTGCAGTAAACTAAATTTACATTCTAAGATATCCAATCACCTTACACATTAGCTTGGTCTATGACCAGCTTTTACAGAAAGCAGACATGTATATTAGTTTGCTAGCCAAGAAACTAGGTCAACCATTTACTGAAACCCATGCAGACTCAATCTCTGCAAACGAGCAGGAAAAGGCAGTGATGGTGTGGTGGGGTTTTGTTTGGTTCATTTGGACTCTTCAGCTGTTCTTAGAACAAGGCTGATCTGCAGAAGCTTCAGGGAGTTTCTTTAATCTGTTCCTAAAGCCCTGGATGACTACTCTTTTAGGTGGCTCCTGAACAGATCATTAATCCAACACTAAGCCCGCAAGGCTGCAGCTTTAACAAAGTCCATCTTCTGCCACCAGTCCTCCTTCCATCTCTACTTTCCTGAAGGTCCCCCCTTTTTCAGTCACCCTGTAACTCAAATTGGAGCACAACAGACCAAGAGCAAGGATATAGTGCAGAAGTCCTGGATCAGCGATCAACCTGGTCTCAGTCGCATCCCAAACTCTTGTGCCTACTACCAAAGTACTAGGAATTGCCACTTGCCTCAGCTGCCATGAAAAACTGCTTGTATGGCTGTGCAAGTCTCTCCCCTGGCTCAGAGGTACCACCAGTTGTGATCTGTGCTGGTTTTTTGCAGTTTGTTTGGGTTTCTTCTTGCTTTTTTACTTATTATACATTGTCCATCCCCGAGTCAGGGGGAAACAAAACCAGTTACAGTAATGCCATGAGGAAGATATCTATCCTGGGACTATGGACTATCTTATAAAAAGTGGAATAAAGACATCTTCTGCTCCTTAGCTAGCACACTATTTTTAAACAAAGAAGACTACCATAAACCAAGAAGTTTAATATTTATGATCGCCACTTTGCCTTCTAAATTTGTATTGAATACAAATTTATTTTGGAACAACAGATGACAGGAATAATCATATTCAGACCTCTTAAGTGACAAAATGATTCAAGTATCTATAAAAATGGAGAAGCAGCAGTATTATCACCCTCCTATCCACACTTCTGTTTGCACACCAGTGCAGGAAACCTGAATCCACCACCTCAAACTCCCCTCTCACAACAACAAGAATACAGAGCATTTTGTTCACGCAACCTAAAAACATGGGACAGGGAGAATGGGATTTGATACTCCTTTGGACTGAAACTATTTAAATGAGGGTGTAGGTTACTTTTGTTTTACTGACATGCAAGAAGTCATTAAATGCAGTGTCTTTTCCATAAAGCCAGAACACTCACAGTGCCGTGCTTTCCCTGTCATGCTGAGTACAGCAGTTCTACAGTTATTTAGCAACAATACAGAGCCCTCTGCAAAGGTCTGCTGTAAGTTCAGAACAGGAGAGCAGCCTACATTTCATATTTCCTTCCTTCTGCAAGGTTGAGTCACATCCTTAGGTCTCCTTTTAGAATGCTAACAAACCATGGTAGAAGCAAAAAAAAAAAAAAACCCTTTAACAGAAAAGCCTTGCATTCCAGGGAAGATACAGAACTGCCAAAGGCCACAGTTCAATTCTTTGGCTCATCTTCTGCTGTGTCAGACAAGAGAACTGCACACCTTTTTTCTTGTTAGAAGCAAAACCTGATGCTCTTCACAGCCAGACAACTTCGTCAAAGGATTTCCAAGATAAATGAAAGGCGTTAACATTTATGAGTGAATAATGCAGACAAATTCCTCATTTGGAATACAAATTACTCTATTTACTGCATTTAAAAAAAAATACCCAAACCCAACCACCCTCACATGGCAGAAAACAAAGTTCAGCTAGCTATAAAGACAAAGTCTTTCTACACAGCAAGTTCAGAAGTATAAAATTAAGATCTGTATTTATTTCCTTTGGTCTCTCCAGCACTTTAAATAAAATGTTTTAAGACATGACTGCCACAGATGAAACAGTTCTTACCTTACTTCCTCTGTTCTACCAACAGCAACACCACTGGGCTAACATGCGTAAGTTCACTGGTTAAAACTACTACAAGCCCACAAGTTGTTTGTTTGAAGTCTGGACCAGTTTCACAAGCCCGTTTTGTGTGGCCCAACCAGTACATAGGCTGGGGCAAGCAGAACTGTTAACTCGAGTAAGTCCAAGCTTTAGATGACTACTTCTATTTATGCAATATACAACTACAGTTCATTTCATCACACTGGAACAGATGGACCTTTTCAAATCACCTACCCTGCACACCTGTATGACCAGAACAATTAAGCAACTGGGATTAGAGCATCTCACTCAACAAAAAAAATTAAATAACAGATCAGCTGGTACAGCTGTTTCTGCTGCACAGCCCATCTAGTGAATTCTGAAATAATTATTTGCATAGCCCAGAGTATTTCATATCGCATGTTTAATAGCAATATTAATATCAATATATTTTACATTGATGTATTATAAATAGCATGTTTACAAGTATTATGCAATAGAATATGCATTCCTATCCAAACCTACCAGTGAGTCAGAAGCTGGGCCATGAGACAAATGCAAAAACAATCATTTTCTTATAAATATGGCAAGCAGATAGAACTGATCCCCTATTAGCAGGCAAATAGACTAGATAACACACTTCCATCCTTTCTACTCTCAGTAAGTCAAAGGTACTGATGTCACTGTTTCAATCTTTATATGTGCTGCAGTTTTCTATAAACACAGGTTTAGATAAAATACATGTAAGTCAATAGTAAGAGGCGTAAGTCTCATTAAGATGGGATAGTTCTGGGGCTGTACCTTTCACAAGTGTTTTCCAAAATAATTTCTTTGAAGTCTAGTTAGCTATTAAAACAACAATGCAGCATGTTTAAAAACCATGGCCATACTCTTTGTATTTAAAGATTAAATCAGTCCCATTTTGCAAGGTACAGAGTCAACTACTTGGCACTATAGGCAAAGTGCTGTAGGCAAAGGAGGAACTAATCACTAAGTTTCCAGGCTGAGGAGACAGCTACTGTGTCAAACTTCCCCTAAAGGCTTCTTTTCATAAGCAACTTACAAAATTTGGAGGGGGGAGGATATTGACCCCACCTGTCTAAGAAAAGACTAATACCTTTTTCAAACTTGTCCAAGAAAAACTACAATAGCCAAGCCAGATTTTCAAAATTACTCCCATATAACTAAGAAATGCATTCCATTGTAAAATCTCGGGCAGTAGATGCTGAATTTAGTTCTTCTCAAATGATACTAGAAAAGTTTGAAGTACTGACCTTGAAGACCAGTTTCACGGTAAAAGTAACTTTTTTTTTTTTTTTTTCCTGGAACCACTGTTTTGGAAAAGAGTAGTGTCTCATGGCTCCTCACAAAGAAGGAAAGTTTGCTTCTGCACTGTAAACTTCACTAAGATCCAAAAGGAATATTTGTCAGATATGCAAACCAGACTACTACAGTCTGCCCCAATTACAAGTACTGAGAAACCCTGAGAACCAGCATAAAGGAAGAAAGAAAAAAAAGAAAGAAAGGAAGCCATGTCCTATTCAACAAGCCTTCTCCAATTCCAAAGCACAGTTCAAAGAAAACTTCTCTGGACTCCTGGCCTGACTGGCCCTGCATTCAGAACTGATAAACAGGCTACAAGTAGCACACTTCCAGAACCCCTGAACCTCCTCCACCAGGAGCACAGGGCCTGGCACTAGGTGATCTCTAAGGTTCCTTCCAACCCAAATATTTCTGTAATTCTATGAAAAAAAGGAAAGTTCAAAGACAAAATTCAAACAACTTCCTTTTCGGGCAGTTCTAGCCTCAACTTTGCAGAGATGATTACAAATATTAATGATGCTAAATGAAAGAATCAGTAGGATAACAACTGGACCTACTGTACTACTCAATTAAACTCTACCAGTAGCTCCTTTTAGTTACTCTAAACTTTCTGGTTTAGGAGCATTTAGGGGGAAGCATAAAGCAGAGAAAAGTATGCCTAGTAAGAGCAAAAGAAAACACAAAGAACGCTATCTATGTCAGATATTTCCTGAAGTACAAGCAAGAAGAGCTTTTTACGTAAGTGCTAAATAAAAAATGATAAGGAAGGACAGAGCAGTGAGAGTGAAACGATCTGAGCAGATGTAAAACAAGAGCATGAACCCCACCTTCCAGTTACTTCTATTACAGCACTGCAGGCAGGACACAGCCTCCACATTTCCGCTACGGGCCACTCCTGTAACAGCAGCCTCAGCAATTTACGAAGCAGAGCACAGCTGACAGCAGTAAGGGAGAGATGATGTTACACAAAATAACTGCCTGATAAGAGAGAAAATACTTTTACAAGGTGCCCTCCTTCAGTGCAGGGCGGAAGTGTAGAAATTCATACTCTGGGACTGCCTAAGGCAAGGGGAAAAAAAGAGTACCTTAAATAAACCAGCTTTAAATCAAGCAAAAAACTACACATAAGCACAAGCACTTCAAAGAATTAGGGTATTTATAAAGTACTATGATGACTGCTCAGACATATCTAACACGGCTTTCACTCACTGTCTTTAATTTTTTTCTGTCTCTGGACTTCCAAAAAGTTGTAGCATAAGATTGAACACTGTCCTTGAAAACAGATACACTGAAGTACCAACATAAAATAGCTTATCTTTCTTATGATTAAGTTATTAAGAAATATCTTGAAATGTGAAATGAAATTTTTGCTCATTTACAACACACAACAAAAACAAAATACCAATCTTTTTGCAGATAACATTTTACCAAGTAAATACATTTAGTTGGTTTTTTTGTTGGGCTTTTTTTTTTCTTCAAACACTGATTGTGAACTAGGAACTAGACCAATTCTAAGCACAACAATTGTGCTTTTCATTTTAAAGAAAGAGTCTGACTTTCAACATTTTTTTCAACACGCTAAAATACTAAAACCAAGTATGATGTGTTCTCTTAGGAAGTAAGAGCTACGTAACTGTGGAAGCTAAACACAAATTACTGGAACTCAGTAAGTGATTTTTAGTTCCTTTACTGAAGCTATTGCATATATATCAAAAACACAAAATTATGCAGTACTGAATCATTCTGGCAGTGTTGTAAATCCAACAATTGTAAGAAATTGAACTTTATTGTACACAGCATTTTTTATTTCCTGACAACTGTCAGCAACACACAGTGCCCTGATGAGGGAGTGTGGGTATGCCTGTCCCCTGGCAGGGAGGACCTGCCCCCAACAGATGGAACATGAGCATAAGCAAAGCCTGTATCACTCGTATACCAAAAGAGAGGCTTAAAAATCACTGAGGTATTTTGGCCAGCAATTAAAATATTAGTTTCCTGAAAGTATATGTGGGTTCTACATCACCTCAAATTTGCTTTGGATACAAACTGCCCTGCTTGAGTAGTGTCTTGAGACACAATCCAGCTGACTACCTGCACAGAGTACAGGCACACCAAGCACATGGGTGTACGTGTGGTGTTACAGATTTATACATACACAAAAATTTACACACACGGAGAGTAACCAAGATACAAACTATAGCACTTTATTACATCCCATCCTCTGGAGACAGATGGCTTTTGATTTGCCTTTTTTTTTTTGTTGGGTTGGTTGCTTTTTTCCCCTTTTAAAATAAAGTTTTATCATGACTGTACTTCCTTTTCTTTTTAGTGCTGCTACTCCAGCTCTCTCCTGACTCACCCACACGTAGCTGTGCTTTAGCATGTTGCAGTTCGTGTTCTTTTATACAGTGTCACTACAATTCTTACTTGAACTGAAAGAGACTCAAATTGAAAAAATCCACCCACAGAGGTAAAGGTGGGCAGAGCTGACAGATCGCATAACTAAACACACAAAAACCCTATGTAAGGCTAGAAACAGCACCTGAGGTTCTAATTGTTTAAAATTTTTGTTTATGTGTCCTTTTCCACATGAAAGTACCTCAGGTTTGAACACCAATGTTTGTCACATTCCCAGTATCACATCAGAAGCCAGCTGTGCTTCTGAGAAACCCAGACTGATTATTGAGATCAAAAGCACTCCTGTGATCATTTCCTTCTCTGACAGGGAAGAAAGATCTCTGCCTTAAGACTGAAGAGAGATTTGCTACCAATGAATGCCACAGTTTCAAGAGAAAGCAAGTTTCCACCAAATTTATTCTATAGCAGAAGTGTTTCTAGTCCTCCAAACTGCAAAGCTGATCAGCCAAATATTAACTGAACATAAGCCAATACAGTAGGTCTGGTAAGAAAAGGCAGAACACCACAGCTCCACCCATAGAGGCTACTGGTCTTTTCTTTATCCAGGAATAAACACTTTTTCCTTTTTTTTTTTCTTTTGGTTTTTTTTTTTCTTTTGTTTTAAACTATATAGTTTTCTAACCAGAATAACCTTAATTCATAGTATTTCACTTAAAGAGGAAGCTTCCAAGAAAAATTGAGTGATGAGCATGATTCAAAATAAAAATGAAAAAAAAAAAATTAAAAACCCTCCCACACACAAGCCATCAAAAAACCCAAGAGGGTAGCAAAAGGTTTTTTACCATTCCTTCTACTGACAGAAGAAACAGCAGCTTTGTACTTCTTACGTTGGTTGATACAATTTCATTTCAACAGAGAAACTCAAGAAGCCACAAAGGTCTACAAAATAGAAAGAGCTTATGGGTCCAGTGGTGATAGCAGGACAGAATTGTCAGATTAAACAGATAAGCAGAGCAGTGTGGATGATTGTGAGATGTCCATCTGAAAAATAAAAACCAGCCCATTCCTCCTTCCTTCACCATAAAGCAGAGAAAGGAATTCATTGCCCACAATTCTGTTAGTAAGGCTGCAGCACCACTTCCAACTCCTCCATAACATTTAAACACCAAGTAGGTGTCTTTTCACAACATGTGCCAGTTTGGCCCTAAAGCTGTGCGAATATAGTACAGAGAAGGAATCCATCAATAAAGGAGCTACTAACACCAGAGTACAAGTTCTCCAGAGTCACACAATGATGGAATTAACACTTTCTCATTTCTCTGAGCAAGCTACATAGTTACAAAAGAAGAAACTAGAAACAACTTTGCCTTTTTGAATGGCTATGTGCTGCTGCTGCACCAACCAGCAGGACCTGGAGCACTGCCCCCTTCTCCGATTCGATTAGGGCAGCTACATGCCCAAAGAGACTACAAACACAAGGAACAAGTGTGAAGTAAGAATTCATTATTAAAAGGGAATCAGCAAGATTCTCAGCAAGAGAAAAGTTCTATGGGGATGTGGCTGCAATATGTAAACCAGTCTAAAAAGAGTCAGGTAACAGTCATTTCTAACCATGCAAAACTAACCGAACTTCTCTGTGTCTTGGCTCCTCGTGTAAAATAGGAAGCAAACTACTTCCTCATCTCACTAGACCATTCTGATAATAAATAACTTTACAGAAAGCAGTACCAGACTATCCTTGAGGAAATTACCTGCATCTCTGGAGCAATCTAGCAAGAGCATGGTACTAAAGTCTAAAGCAATGAAGACATACCATTGAGCGCTGCGTTGACTAAACTAGTACCAGACACCTGGGGGGCATGAAGCAAGGCACAAATGGAAGAGATGGCCTCCAATTATGTATTCATGGCTGCTTGCTTTCTGCAATTTCTGGACTTTTGAGCACTGCTTTGTAGCCTACCACTATAAACTCTTAACCAGGAAATGAGCCCAGACAATTCATCCTCTTGGTTACATGGCACACAACCAGAATCAGAACCATTTGCTCACAACATCAATTTTTACCACTCAGAGATACATATTAAGCTAAAGTAGTGAAGACATGTTGGCTACTAATGGCAATGGATGAAACTGTTTTATTTCACTTTAGTCCCTTCCTTACAGATTTTCTAACTCTGCTTTTACCATCACAAGTTCCTTGTCCAACAGACCTATCTGCCTTCTTAACAAAATCCTAGCTTCTACTCTTACTCCTCCTGTCTACCTTTTCCTGCCCATCAGCTGTCTTTAACGTATTTTCTTTGTCCAGCAAGTCTTCATTTTCCATTATGTCCCCAAGATGCTGGGTGAGAGGCAGCATCACTCCTACACACTTCCTCAGTACTAACCAATACTTTCCACACAGCCAAAGAGCTCATAGCCCAACCTCTCTGTTAGTTTATCATCAACCTGGGCCTAACTCAGTACCAGATTCTAAATAATATTCTTCCCTGCTTTCAACTCAAAGTGAGCTGCTCCTTCTCCTAGTCATTTGCCATCTCTCCTCACCTCAGCTGTCCTCTTCATCCAAACCCATTTCTTCTTCCGTGCTTCCTGCCTGGACAGATGTTTATTAGAGCATGAGTTTTCATAGGACTGTAATGGGGTCAAACTGAGGCCCAGTCTGGACTAGGGACAGGGAGAAAAGCAAAGCGAGAGGCATCAGCCCTGCAAAAACACTCTGCTCTAAAGCTGAGACACACTAGAGTTATTTGAAGAGCTGTCAAATTTTAAGACTCCCATTACAACCTCTGTTCCCAAGCTTCACTTTTGGCAGTTACTGAAGTCATTTGACTGAAATTCCTTTGAAAACCTGACACAATATTAACATCAATATTATGTCACACTCAAAATATTAGATCTTAATCAATAGTCTCTTACACTGCCATTTACTAGACTCTACTGCCAGTCACACCTACAGTGAGTTTCCCACTGGGACACAATTCTACCCCATGTTTATTAAGAAACCAGAGTTACAGAATAATGGAGAGTTTCCCCATAACAGCTTTGAACACTGCTAAAACCGGAAACTTCAGAAGAGATAAGAAAACATCTTGAGCTTTGTTAGGCTAGTTGAAAGTTCTTGCAGGACTGCCCTCCAAACTTCAAGGCTGGAGATATCAGCTAGATTATGCTATTCTGTTACTCCTGCTAAGAAACTAATTCAGCTCTGAACGCCGAGATGCAAAGCTAAGAACAGGTAAAGCATTTACTATTTTAGTGCTTAGGAGAACATGACTTTAGTCAGTCACACATGGGAACAAGCAAAGTAGCCATGGCAAAAAATTCAAAACCATCATTACAATTCAACTGCCTGTTCAGCTGACAAATCCACACCTCCCCACACAGAGCTTCTACACAGAAGCAGGAAATCTAAACTCCGAATCAATTAACTGCTTCCATAAGAAATCCTTACACAATGCTCTCTCTTGTCTGTATGATCTTCATTTATATAAAAACGTCAGCAATTTTATCTTTGAAATGAAGCCTCATGAAGTCTAGTGGTTACATATTTCACTTCCACCTTTGAAGGGAACAGTTTCGAGTAACCGTATGCCTCAGCACATAAAAGGTGCAAATACAACAAGAAATGAACTGGCTTTTCATGCCCAGAATGCACTTTGCTTAAGAATTTTCACTTTCAAGGACACTAAACTGGAAGGTTTTGTTTAAAAAGAAACAACAACAAAACTGCCAAAACAAAACAAACAAACAAAAAAACCCACAAACAAACAAACAAAAACCAACAAAAAAAAAAAAAAAAAAACAACAAAAAAAAAAAAAAAAAAAAAAAAAACACAAAAAAAAAAAAAAAAAAAAAAAAAAAAAAAAAAAAAAAA